>CAWUFW010013818.1:0-450772 GCA_963921515.1 Calotriton arnoldi | reverse complement strand
ACTATATTCTGTGTGGCTTGTGCATGCAGACGTGGCTCCTTGGGTGTTGCTATGTCTGTGATGGGTCATGTGGGGTGTGAGTCTGTTGTTCATGTCCGTGTGCACATTGTTCACTTGTTCGTGACGGTGGGCGGTGCTGCGTGTCCGTGTGCTACGTGACATGTCCCATGTGTTGGTGGTGTTATGGTCCTCATGCCTCCAGTAATCCAGCCCTGTCCAGTTTCCCACCTGCAAGTTGTTCGTGCGTGCACTGTACTGGATGCCACATGGCTCTTAGCGGGGGTGCTCCATGTTGCAGGTCTGTGGGGGTGGGGGGTGTAGTGGGTCGTGGGGGTGGCTGTACACCCACTGACACCGATTGCTGTGGACCGTGATGTCTGCCTTTCGGCTGTCGTTGTGCACTGCGGTGGCTGACACGTGGGTGTGGGGTGTGGGGGATGCTCCTCCTTGCTGTGCTGTGGGACTGGGGCCTGGTGTGTGTTGTACTTGGGCTGTCCACCGTCCCACCCACTGCACTTTGTGTTCCTGCCACTTACCTGTTACTTGTCGGTTGGTGCAGCTGTGCCTGACACATGGGTGTGGGGAGTGCTCCACCTTGCTGGTCTGTGGGAGTGGGGGCCTGGTGGGTGTTGTACTTCAGCTGTCCCCCTCCGACCCACTGCACTTTGTGTTCCTGCCACTTACCTGTTACTTGTCGGTTGGTGCAGCTGTGCCTGACACATGGGTGTGGGGAGTGCTCCACCTTGCTGGTCTGTGGGAGTGGGGGCCTGGTGGGTGTTGTACTTCAGCTGTCCCCCTCCGACCCACTGCACTTTGTGTTCCTGCCACTTACCTGTTACTTGTCAGTTGGTGCAGCTGTGGCGGACACATGGGTGTGGTGGGTGCTCGTTGTGGCGCTTCTGGCATATTTGTGGACCTGTTGGTGGTTACGTGGCTGGCTTAGTGTACACATGTCCCCACGCATCTTACAGTTGTTCGGTTTGGCCTGTGTGTGGTAGTGTCTGTTGCATGTGCGTGTGATGTGTTGTGTATTGTGTGCTGGACATGGGGGTGTTTGTCCCTGGGAGCTGTGGCATGGTGGTTGCGCATGTGTGTACATAGCGGTGTGCTGGTATACATTAGTTTGTACTTACCAGCCTCCACTCCCCCTGCTAATCCGGCGAGGATCTCCGGATGTATTACGACTCGCACCTTCTCCTCCCACGCTTTGAAGGTCTTAAAGAGCGCGGGATTCCCTCCGCCAGTGACGGCAGCCAGCTCTCTGTTTTTGCCCTCCTTCTTCTTGACCAGGCTCTTTACGTCATTCCAACGTTTGTTTATCTCGGTTCTGTTCCTGGGCAGGGTCCCGACTGCATTGACCTGGTCTACGATCCGGGTCCACATTCTGTTTCTGGTGGCTAGTGGTGTGTGCTGGACCATGTTCCCATAGATTTGTGGGTACACCTTGATGATCTCGTCGACCATGACCGTCAGCTCCATGGGCGTGAACTTGGGCATCCTTTGTGGTGCCATGGTGTTTGTGGTGGTGGTGCGGTGTGTGTTGTGTAATGTGCAGGGGGTTTGTGGTGCCGGTGTTTGGTGGTGGTGGTGGTGGTGGTGGTTGTGATGTGTGCGTTTCTGTGGTGTGCTGCTGTCCTTGCTGTGTCACTGTGTCCTCTCCTCTCCTCTCTGGTTTGCAATGTAGCAAGGGGTTGTGGTCTGTGGGAGTGCTGCTTTTGTACTCACCTATGTGGGTGTGTCCTCATGGTCTGTTGTTTTCAGGTGTGTTGTGTCTGGGGTTCTGGCCTTTGTATTTTTTGTTTGTCCGGGGGGTGTTTTCGGGATGTGTACTGTGCTTGTGTATTTGTGCGTGCCTTGCTGTGTGGACTTGTTGGCCATGTTGTGTGCTATTGGTTTTGTGTGCGGATGGTTTCTGTGCAGGTACGTGGGCGCCATGGCTTCTGCCGTGTCGATTCTCATCGGCGTTGTTTGCGCTGGCGGGCGGTATTTTTGTTGTTTTTCCGCGCTCATGGCGGTGCGATCGTAATTTCACGTGCGGTGTGTCGGCCGTGAGGGCGGGCGGTTTTGTGTTGTCGTGCGTGTTTCCGTCCGTGGCGGGCGGTTTGACTCCGACTCGGACGATGGCGGGCGGTATTTTGTATGATTTTTCCGCCGATGGCGGTTTTCAGTTTGTGTACTCATAATGGCGTGGTCGGTGTTCAGGCGGTGTGTGCGGGCGGATTTTTGCCGCTTCCATGCCTGGCGGATTTTTTTACGCCGGGTATCGTAATGTGCCCCTTAGTTGTTATTATTTTCTTTTATTTGAATTTTGTATTTTTAGTTCCGTAGCCGGTTGTGGGTTTATAGGGGAATATTGTGGGAAGTAATTCAATTTTATTAAATTAATTGATTATTTTTTATTTATTAATATTTGTTTAATTGATATTTTATAGTTTTAAATGTGTAAAGTAATTTATTATTAATTAATTAATAATTGGTTGTTAATTAATTTTAATTAATGAATTGGTAATTAATTATGGTAACTGTGTAATTAAATTTAGGTGTGTGTTATGGTGTTTATAGATGTAAAGGGTAGGAAGTAATTTATTTTCAATTTATGATTAATAATTGGTTGATAATTAATTTTCATTAATTAATTGATGATTAATTATGGTAATTTTGTAATTAATTTAGGTGCGTGTTGTGATATTTATAGGAGTAAAGGGTGGGAAGTAATTTGTGTTTAATTAATTAATATATAGGTGTTAATGTTAATTATTTGATATTTATTTTGGGTAATTGTTTATTTATTTCTGTGTTGTTTTTACTTTTAAAGGGGTATAGGGTGGGCATTAAATACATTTTAATTACTTTATTATTAGTTGTCAATAGTAATTGTTTTTAATTTAAAAATAAGTTTTAATTGTGCTTTAAAATTTTATAGTTTAATTTAAGTGTGTGTTGTGGATATTATAGTGTTAAAGTGTATGTAGTCAATTAATGTTTATTAGTTTTTTTATTAACAATATTTTTTTAATTGATTATTAATTATGTTAATTATGGAAGTAAATTTAATTTAAAATGTTAAAGTGTTTTGTTTTTGGTGTGGTGTTATAGGGTAATAAATAAAATAAATACATTTATGTATTAATTAATTTTTTTCTTTGTAAATATTTTCTAGTTTTTTTTTAAATTTAATTATTATTTTATTTTATATAATATTTGTAGGTTTTTGTTAATTGTAATTAATATTATAATATGTTTTCTTGTTATAAATTTAATATATTTGATTTTTCATTTTTTAAATATTGTTTATTTATTTTTATGATTTTGTTAGAATTTTTAATATATTTTTTTTATACCTGTTTAAGTGTGAATAGTAATTTTTGTCTCTCCGCTATCCAACACTTTCCCTAATGTTACACTCACTGGAGTGGGAATAGTAATTTTCACCCCTCCGCTATCTACCACTTTCCCTACTGTTGCACTCACTGGAGTTGGAATAGTAATTTTTACCCCTCCGCTATCCAACACTTTCCCTTCTGTTGCACTCACTGCAGTGGGAATAGTAATTTTTACCCCTCTGCTATCAAGCACTTTCCCTGCTGTTGCACTCACTGGAGTGGGAATAGTTAATTTTACTCCTCCGCTATCCAAAACTTTCCCTACTGTTGCACTCACTGGAATTGGAATAGTAATTTTTACCCCTCCGCTATCCAACACATTTCCTACTGTTGCGCTCATTGGAGTGGTAATAGTAATTTTAACCCCTTTGCTATCCAACACTTTCCCTACTGTTGCACTCACCGGAGGGGAATACAATTTTTTACCCCTCCGCTATTCAACACTTATCCTACTGTTGCATTCAGTACAGTGGGAATAGTAATATATCCCACTGTTGCCCTCTTTGGAATGTGAATAGTAATTTTTGCCCCTCTGCTATCCAACACTTTCCCTACTGTTGCTCTCACTGGAGTGGGAATAGTGAATTTTACCCCTCTGCTATCCAACACTTTCCCTACTGTTCAATCACTGGGGTTGGAATAGTAATTTTTACCCCTCCGTTATCCAACACTTTCCCTACTGTTGCACTCACCGGAGTAGGAATAGTAATTTCTACCCTTTCGCTATCCAGCACTTACCCTACTGTTGCACTTTTTGGAGTGGGAATAGTAATTTTTACCCCTCCGCTATCCAACACTTTCTCTACTGTTGCACTCTTTGGAGTGGGAATAGTAATTTTTGCCCCTCTGCTATCTAACACTTTCTCTAATGTTGCTCTCACTGGAGTGAGAATAGAAATTTTACCCCTCCGCTATCCAACATTTTCCCTACTGTTGCACTCACTGGAGTTTGAATAGTATATTTAATTCCTCCACTATCCAACACTTACCCTACTGTTGCACTCACAAGAGTGGGAATAGTTATTTTTACCCCTTTGCTATCCAACACTTTCCCTACTGTTGCACTGATTGTATTGTGAAATTTAAGTTTAAATATTTCTTAATAGTTTAATGTTTTAATTTATTATAGATTTTTTTATTTTTTATTATTTATATATAATTTTATTTTTTATATTATTTTAAACTTTTAACATAAATTAAAAAAAAAAATTATTAATTGTTTTAAATTAAATATATATGTATGAATTATTATGTTTGTGTGTTTATTTCTTTTATTAAGTTTATTTGTTATAGTTTACTAAAATGTATATTACATTTATTTTATTTTGTAAAAATTACATTTAATATTTAATATATTTAATATATATTATTTTATTTTATATTTATATAAAATAAAATATTTTATACATCTATATTTTTTGCATTGATATTATTTAGTTGATATTTTTGTACTTACCTGTTTAAGTATTAGAGTCGATATTTTTGTTGTCTATATTTTTTACTCAATATTTTTAACATTGATATTTTTTACATAGATGTTGTGTCAGTGAACCTATTCAAAGGACGCGTATCTGCATCCAAAAAGATATGGTCACTGCCATTGGCTGTTGGTTGTTATGGTGAGCGACGCGGTGATTATTTAAAGGACTCGGTATCCGCATCCGAACCGATTCGGTCACAGCCATTGGCTGTTGGTTATTATGGTGAGCGACGTTTAGGCTTGTGTCTTCATCACGTGGAATTCGACTCGGTTACCTCCCATCACAAATGTATCAAAGTCAATCGTGCTACGATGATACATTTTTTAACGTTGTGGTAGGCGTGTCGTTTGCAAGCAATGTTATGCATTGGACCAATTCAGAAAATGCGACCAACGCGAACCTATCAATTTTGTGCATGGATTTGAGACTGCCTCTGCTGTTTAGATATAAGTCTGTCTGTTCCCTAGAGACTTCACTTGCCTGCACTACCTGCAGCATCATTCCTGCACCTCCCCATCTCTCTGCTGCTGTTACCACATCCTCTGGTAGCCACTATGGCACGGACACAGCCCAGGGCCCCAGATTTCAGTGAGGAGGAGAACCAGGCCCTGCTGGACACACTTCTGCCACTGCACAGCCAGGTGTATGACAAACCAGAGGAGCAGGTGAGTGATGATTACAGTGCAATGCCATTGGACATGTGCAATAACCATGCATTACTGGCATTAGGAATCTCACTAGTAGAAACATAATTTGGGTTTTTGCAAGTTTAACTGTGTGTAGGGAACTGTTCTGGGCAGGTACACTGCTGTAGAAATGTGTGTACTGTGGCAAACATATCATCACTGTTCTCATGGGAAAGAGTTGTCATTGAATACAGGACTAATGCACATGAGTCCATGTGTCTGACTCTGTTATGGTGAAAACACAAGCCATTCAGTGTCAAACACAGGTTGCCACTGGTCGAAACATGGCTGCAATTGTGAGGTATGATGTGATGTTCACAGTCAAAATAGTTGCAGTGGCAGCTAGTGACATTTGAAAGGGGTGAGGCGTAAAAGTTCAGAGTGTTTTGACTGGTATGCATCAACACCCAAACATGTAAAAATGACATACAACATGCCGCATAAACTGCCTTACTCACAAAACATCTGCATTGTGAGCCTTTTTCATGCCACAGAATTTAGTCAACCATGCCACAGAATTTCCTCCTGTAAAGCCACATATTTCAAGTACTTTGGTTACAAAGATGGAGAGTAGTTCTTGGGTCAGCGAAAGCTGGCTTCGACATAACATACTACATATATAGGAAATTCAAGCTGAGAATATGTCAGTGTGAGATCCTCCAAGATTAACATGTGGCGGAAGTGATCAGTGAGTTAGTGTCTGGTTTATTTGTTTCTCCAGACAGTTTGCATGCAACGCTTTGATGACAGTTCATAGCTCACTGTTCTAGATTGTGATTGTAACTTATGAACTGCACAGTAACAAAAGGATCTCTGTGATAAAAGCAGTATCCCACTGAGCATTGTCAATAAAATACTGTTCTGTGATCTGCATAGCATAAGTTCTTTGCAGCAGGCATATTAACCCTCTGCGCTACCTTAGATGAATCAACACTGTCACTAGACAAAACTCCAATCTCTCTCCAAGAGGTACATTAATCACCAAAATTATCTTGGCACTTTTATTGTTGCCTATGGTGTGTTTTCTTTTTAGTTTACTACATTTTGCTTCCAGGTTTTCTTCCTTATGGTATAAGTTATTATTTATTGTGGCAGAGAGCTTTTGTTGTTTTTGGTGACAATGTGAACTATAAGCGAAGTCTTTAAGAAAGCCTGGAAGACATTCGGGAGGTCCAAAATATTATCTTTCAATAATAACTATAATGACAAATTATGGAAAACAATGTTACAAACCAAATGTGCATCAAAAAACACATTTTGAACGTAACGGTGTCCCTATCCGATACCCAGAAAGGTGCTATCCTGTACATCACATGGCACCTAGAAACTATTTACCTGCAGTGTCTGAGTACCTTGAGGAATGTAGAACTCTCGTGCTGATGTCGGAATAACTTCTAGCACAAACATTGGAAAGTATGTGCTTTCTTACTGTCTGTTGAAAGTATGGCTAACCAGAGGGTCTGTGGCAGTCATGCCCACCTTGGTTTTGTCTTTTATTGTTTCATGTGGTTAACACGATTTTGCCTAGGCTGAAATCTGTTGGATATAAGGAACTCTGCAGTGCCTGTAAAACGCACTGCTACAAAACCGGCCCTTCAACCCTTCCAGCCCTACCTGGAAACGCCTGATGCACGGTACAAGCAGCCCACCCTTGATGCAGGGGCTAATTCAGTGAGCATTATTATTCCTGGCCTGGCTCAAATCATGCAGAATGGAGTGACTCAAAACTGACAATGACAGATTTATTGAAGATTTTAACAAAAGAGCCCTCTGCCGGTGCGCACCTCCATTCTGCGCTGTCCTGTCCCGTTACTTTTAAGGAATAGCCTGCCTTGGCGCGCGCCTCTTGGGTTGAAAACATTATTTTTTAATCATTGTTGTTTCAAGTTGAAACTACTATGATTAAAAAATAATGTTGCATTGGATTGTATTTTTGGGTAACGTCCGACCTCGAGAGGAATTACGCCCAGCCCGTGCCTGAACTCGAGTACGTGTGATCATTATAAATTTAAACTGTTGTGTAAACCCGAGGGGAGGGAGTCACTGTTACTTCACCCAGTTTTTGAAGTTAAACCACTTACCTAAGCACGACGAAGCACTGAAGTAGCCTGTCTCTCTAAGTGCTGCAGGTAAAGGAAAGACAGCCTGCTCCCGCCGGCACTGTACCGAGTCTTTAAGCCAATCCAGACACTGCTCCTCCTTTTACAGCAGCGCCTGGATTGGCTGGGGCAGAAAACGTTGCCACTCATACTGAGCCAGGGGGCTGCGGCTATGAGTCACCCCCGGCTCCAGTATTGTGCAGGTGGAGGGACTCAGAATTGTCTCTTGTGCGCATGTCGGGCTGGCCGGAGAGAGGCAGCCGTCCAACCCGACATGCGCGCTTGGGTCCGAACTCTGATGGTGTGAGTCTGAGTGTCACTAACATTGTAAGTCCCACCCCCTCAGTCTCGCACTGGCCTCCCAGGAGTCAGGACACGCCCTCAGGGATACTGCAACCGGCCTGGACGAGCTGTGGCACATAATCAGTGAACTCACATTTAATATGGGGGAAAAATATAAGGGGGGCAACACCCCAACGCCCTAATGGAGGCACCGCCCCTGAACAGTTGACATGTGTGTAGATGCTCTTAATCATTCCTACTTGATGACTCAGTAAACCATGTGTTTGATGCATCACAGTCTGATTCAGAGATGTCAAATATTCATCAAATTTTAGTTGGCTACCAAAATGAGATGTTAAACAGGAGCAATATCAGCTGTCGAAAGTGTGCATAGTGTGTAATCGCAGTGAGGGACATTCAGACTTGGCCCATACAAATGGGGACTTGTGTAGTTTGGACAGGATTGGTACACAGTGTTAACTGTAGTCATGGTGGATATTGGTTCAATAACAATAGTCTCTCCAGTCAATGCACCCAGTCATGATAGTGGAATGGTGTTCCACCTGAGGCATTGTGAAGCTGCAATGATCAGACTTGGAAGTTTGTAGACCTTTTTTCACATCTGTGAAACTTGATCTGCTTTTAATGTGCAAAACATTCTGATTCTGCTAAATGACACTGTGCATAGATGACACAGGACAGTGTGCCACATGTCTGTCAGCCTAGCTATGCATACTGCCTAAGTGTCTCCGCAATAAGAGTCATATGTGTGAACTGATAGTAGAGAAGCTCAGTTACAGGACAAATGGGATCAATCACTGTTATCCGTGTGACATGACTCATGCAATGACTACACAATGTGAATGTTTGACAAGGAAGACATTTGAGCTGTGACATATGAGTCAATGGTTCCACATTTGATGTCAAAGGATAGCAAAATGTTTACCTTGTCTCAATTGAGATCTGAGAATCATATTTCCATTGTGATGGCTAAAATCACTTGCAGGAGAGGAGACAAAAATGTCAGGACACAAGTCCATCATGAGCACAAGACGAAACATCCCCTGCTACATAGTCCATTAGTCAACCTTGTGGGGATGCAATTTGATGTTGATACACCCAATGTCCGAACTTCCAAGCCAGGTCCTCCCTGGACCAGAAAGGCATACCCTTCCCACTTAGGGTGACAAATGCAAAAGAAACAATTGATGGACGGAATGCTGGACAATGCAAAGATTCACCCCCAGTCACAAGGATCTGGGTTAAATCCATCATTCTTTTGCTCACCACACCACCGCAGTTTGGACCCAGCCATATGCAAATCAGTCTTGACCCTGTTCCTTGTGGGAACAGTCCAGCCCGAACTGCCAAGCCAGGTCCTCCCTGGACCGGAAACAAGCATCCTGGGACCGGTTTCAGGGGGTCACCCTTCATCAGCCAGGATGGGTATGCCCAGACGTGGGTCCCTTGCTCACTGTGCCACTGGATTGAAGCTAGCCTGGCTGATGAAGGGTAATACCCAGAAACCGGTCCCAGGATGCTTGTTTCCGGTCCAGGGAGGACCTGGTTTGGCAGTTCGGTCTGGACTGTTCCCATGAGGCACAGGGTCAAGACTGATTTGCATATGGCTGGGTCTAAACTGGGGTGGCATGGTGAGCAAAAGAACGATGGATTTAACCCAGATCTCTTGACTGGGGGTGAATGTATGATTTATTCAGCATTCCATCCATCATTTGTTTGCGTAGCACTTTTCACCCTAAGTGGGATGGGTATGCCCAGACGTGGGTCCCTTGCTCACTGTGCCACTGGATTGAAGCTAGCCTGGCTGATGAAGGGTAATACCCAGAAACCGGTCCCAGGATGCTTGTTTCCGGTCCAGGGAGGACCTGGTTTGGCAGTTCGGTCTGGACTGTTCCCATGAGGCACAGGGTCAAGACTGATTTGCATATGGCTGGGTCTAAACTGGGGTGGCATGGTGAGCAAAAGAACGATGGATTTAACCCAGATCTCTTGACTGGGGGTGAATGTATGATTTATTCAGCATTCCATCCATCATTTGTTTGCGTAGCACTTTTCACCCTAAGTGGGATGGGTATGCCCAGACGTGGGTCCCTTGCTCACTGTGCCACTGGATTCAAGCTAGGCTGGCTGATGAAGGGTAATACCCAGAAACCGGTCCCAGGATGCTTGTTTCCGGTCCAGGGAGTACCTGGCTTGGCAGTTCGGTCTGGACTGTTCCCATGAGGCACAGGGTCAAGACTGATTTGCATATGGCTGGGTCTAAACTGGGGTGGCATGGTGAGCAAAAGAACGATGGATTTAACCCAGATCTCTTTACTGGGGGTGAATGTATGATTTATTCAGCATTCCGTCCATCATTTGTTTTTGCGGCAAGAGTAGATGGGCATGATGTTTTTGGCTCATGCAACAACTAAACAGTGATGGACTGGCCATTGGCCTTTAGCTATTTATTTATCTTTATTTTGAGGATGAATAAAGCATGTTTTCATTTTTTATTTCCAAGTTCTGTGTCCACCAAATTGTTTTTTTGTTAACTGTATAACATGTACAATTAGTAGTTTACATATACAATGATGTTAGTATGGCTTGGATTGCATATGTTCCATGTATTATGAGCACTTTGACAGTATGTATTCAGGAATGTTGTGTCTACATTTTCTGGGTGTCATCATCAACATCAGTTTTGGGTAATAGTGTGACATGAAGTCACAAACCTTTTCATTTTTTAAACACACTTACACATAGGTTATGCTTTCATTTGTCAATATAGTGCAAGTGTCTCCAAGTGCAACAGTTCAGGCGAAGCATGCTGCATGTTTGTGATGTGCAAAAGACACCTGTCTCATGAATTTACCTGGATACATATGGAGTTTGACTACATGACAGGGACTTTGTACACACCCATGTACACAAAGTGATGTTCCAATACTTGAATGTGACTTGATAGTGGTGGACCCATGTCTGTGTCTTCTTCAGATCTTGTAGAATAGTGGCAATGTCAACCTTGCCACAGGTGGCATGCCACTGTTGGAAAAAACCCTTCATGGCTGTGAACACATCTGATGCATTTCCTGAGCCCATGGTGAGTGTAACGTGAGCAGTATTCTCATAGTTTTCCAACCCTGTTGCCTCAACAGGACTCCAATTACTGCAGCAATTCTTGTTAGGCAAGGTGTGTGTTGTCTTAATAGTCTATTGATTACTCATTTACAAGTTGTTCGTGCCATCCTGCTTTTGTTTGGTGACATTACATGCATGATGTTTATGGATTGTACCAGCTTAGATTTTATTTTACAACTACACACCAGTCGCAGTTGAGCACATGAATTGTGTGATATTTGTCTTTTGTGTATGACTGACAATGATGTTGGGCCTGATTCACAGAACTAACTTACGTCAAAAACGTAAAGTTAGTACCTTTTGGTATTCACAGAATACACTTACTCATTTTGGTATTCACAGAATACACTTACTCATTTTGGTATTCACAGAATACACTTACTCATACTAACTTTATGTCCGCACTCGGGCCGGAGATTCCGGCCCGGTGGTGGAGATTCCGGCCGTTTGTGGAGATTCCGGCCCGGAGGTGGAGATTCCGGCCCGGAGGTGGAGATTCCGGCCGTTTGTGGAGATTCCGGCCGGAGATTCCGGCCGTTTGTGGAGATTCCGGCCATTTGTGGAGATTCCGGCCGGTTGTGGAGATTCCGGCCGGTGGCGGAATCTCCACAAACGGCCGGAATCTCCACAAGCGGCCGGAATTTCCACCTCCGGGCCGGAATCTCCACAAACGGCCGGAATCTCCGGCCAGTGCGGACATAAAGTTAGTATGAGTAAGTGTATTCTGTGAATACCAAAATGAGTAAGTGCATTCTGTGAATACCAAAATGAGTAAGTGTATTCTGTGAATACCAAAAGGTACTAACTTTACGTTTTTGACGTAAGTTAGTTCTGTGAATCGGGCCCGTAGTTTTTAACTTTGTTTGATGCTGTTCCATGTGACACTGTGCTGAACTATGAGTGCTGTGATGTCTGTTGGATTGCCAAGTGCTACATGTGGTAAGGCTAGTGGACAGTGAGCGCACAGAAAAGATGTGTGTTTCTGTCCACTGTGCAGATGCTCCAAGATCGGGAGTCTCCACCATGCTCTTAGTTGCCTCACATGGGAGGATGTGTTAATGGGAATATGCGTTCTGGCTGCAGATGTATTATCAAGGGTTCATGTTGCTTGTGCTGAGCTTGCTTGAACGAGGGTAAAGGTGAGAGTGACTAGTATTTTAAATTTTGTTTGGAGTGGAGTTACATAAGTCATGGTGGCAGGACAAATTTAGTGGTTGACAGAGAGTGTAAGGTATGAGTTGGATGCATAGGCTGATCTTGTGTAGGAGACGAGGTATCCACATTCACCCTATGTGAGGGTTTACAAATAGATTGCTGTGATTCAGAGTATGCAACTGGTTAAATCCTGTTCAAGGTATGGTATGAATAGGTAGATGTGATAGATGTTAAACCACTTAGCCAAGGTTTTATTCTGGCAGGAGGTGAGCTGTAGTCTGTGCCTCTACAGTGAGGGATGACTGTAACCAGGCATTTCCAATGAGTGAGGATAGTTGTTGATGTGCATAGGTCAATGGTGGTATGGGGCATGTAAGTCATATGTGGATGTGATAGGGCCACAATGAGACAAGGTTCAACTTGTCATTTGTGACAAAGTAGATAAGTGTATGTAAGGGGTATACATCAGTTGTGTATTGTAGTGTGCTGAACGGTGGAATGTGTGGTGTTGTATATTTGATGTATGTTGTTTTTGCATCTGTGTATGCATGTGTTTTAGAAATAACAGTCTGGATAACTTAAGCAGAGCAGGGTGGGTGTGTGGCAATCTGTGTATGATTGAGGACATATCCATTGAGCAATGTAAGTGTCTTGTTGTGAGATGTGGTGATGTGTAAAGTGTGCATGTCAGAGTGGGCAATGATGCTGCACGTTGTGATATGAGTGCAGTCCAAAGACATTACTGAGTGTGCAACTGGTGATGAGTTTGGTCCTTTTGAAATGTTACGTTTGACATCTGCTGAGGAGGTGATGAGTACAGTACATTGTGTACATGTCATGTATGTGAGAGTTGTTATGCACATAGTGATGAAGAGTGGTGCTGTGCATGTAGGTGTGGATGTGAGAAGGGCAGTGCCAGAGTGAGATTGTGAGAATTGGGTTTGAAGAGTTTGAGTACCAGGCTGTAGCTTGCGGGGCAGACATATTTTTCCATCTAGCTGCAGCAGAGGGGACTTATGACGTGCTTGTGTGTTTGATAGTTTTGAAAGTTGAGCATGTACTTTGAGGTGGATGTGAGAGGGTTCATACCTGCACAAGTAGAGTTCATGCAGGCCATGAGGTAATGTTGATATGTACATATGTGTAGATTTTGTGTATGTAAGTAGTCAAAAACAGTTGCCAGAATAAATATGAGGATGTGGAATGTGTTGTCTGCAGCTTGCTGTCTGCCAATGGATGTTCATGACTGATTCTTCTAATTTGTATTTGTATTTACATTTATAAAGCACACAGCTACCCAACAGGGTCTCCTGGCGCTGGACATGTGGAGGCCGCCGCAGCTAAGCAGAGATTAAGGATAGCAATACAGAGGAAGAAAAGAGAGATCAGACAGAGTCACTAAACAGCAACGTCTTTACGTTCGTATGGAAGGCCAACAAGGACTAACAGTTTCTAAGGTCAATTGGAAGGGCATTCCAGAGCCTGGGGCCAAGACAAGAGAAGGAGCGACCCCTCATACGGACCAGCCGAGACCTGGGAACTGAAAACAATGAAAGGCTGGATGAGCGCAGCTGTCGAGCCAGAACATAAAGTGTGAGTAGGCTTTGAATGTAGGAAGGAGCAAGGCCCCATTTGACACGAAACATGTAGCAGAGGGACTTAAACTCAATGCGCTTTCTGATTCTAAGCCAATGAAGTTAATGGAGCAGAGGAGAAACGGAGGCAGATCTCGGCAGGTGAAAAAGAAGACGAGCAGCAGCATTCTGGATGACCTGTAGCCGATGTAAAGAGGCTTTATCAATTCCCAAATACAGGACGTTGCCGTAGTCCAACCTGGATATTACCAGGGCCTGCAGAACCATTCTCTGAGCTGCCAGTAGGATTAACCAAAGGATTTTTTTAATCCATCTGAGAACAGCAAAGCAAGATGAGGCTACCCTGGAGACCTGAGGTTTAAGCGAGAGCTTTTGATCAATAATAAAGCCCAGATTCTTAACTTTGGACACAGTGACAGGCACAGGGCCCAAATCATCAGGCCAGTGTTTAATACCCCACGGCTCAGGGTTATTACCCAGAATGAGCACCTCAGTTTTGGAATTGTTAAGCTTCACGGCATTACTGGTCAGCCAGGCAGACACATTCCTCAAGCCACGCTGCAATAAGGAAGGATCCTGATGTTGAGCAGCGGAAAGGGAGAAGACGATCTGAGTATCATCAGCATAGGAGAAGATAGTCAGACCCGACTTTTACGCAATGTCAGCCAAGGGACGAACATATATATTAAAAAGTAAAGGGCTCAAAATAGAGCCCTGAGGAACTCCAGAGGTTAACTCTAATGTGTGCGATCTCACATTGTTAGAAAAAACCTGAAAAGTACGGTCAGTAAGAAAAGACCTCAGCCACTTCAGAGCCAAGCCCATAATCCCACAGGCTTCAAGGCGATCTAACAGAATGGAATGAGACACTGTGTCAAACGCAGCGCTCAAATCCAACAGGATGAGAGCAGAGGTTCCCCCAGAGTCAAGTTGTAGTCTGAGATGCTCAGTGACCCCAAGGAGAGCAGACTCAGTGCTGTGGCCATGTCTGAATCCAGACTGAGATGGATGTAGGAGATTGGATGTTGTAACAAAAGAGGAAAGTAAGGTATTAATATGCCGTTCCAAAATTTTAGAGAACACAGAAAGAAGAGAGATAGGGCGAAAGTTAGACCAACAAAGCAGGTCAAGACCTTACTTTTTTAATAAAGGAAGGACAAGAGCATGCTTCCACCCCTTCGGTACCAAACCTGTACATAAAGAATTATTAAGTAAGTTAAGAATCACAGGAAGGACTGTGTCATCCAAGCGACTGAGTATAGAAGGGGGGAGAGGGGGGAGAGGATCAGCAGGAGAGCCAGACTTGATAGAGCTCAATGACAACTTCAAGGAAGGCAAATCCAGGAGAGGCCAGGAGCTGATCTGGTCAGAGTACTCAGACACAGAGGTCTGGGAAGAAAATTCCTGAGAACCTGACAAGAAACCAGTAGGGAATATTATGCTCCCTTGTTGAGCAACATCCACCGCGAGTTGAGCGTGAATAGACTTGACTTTGTTGTAAAAAAACAATGCTAACTCATCACATTGCGGTTGAGTGAGCGAAGGAGGAGGCAGAAACGCACTGGCGGCAGAGAGTTGATTAACTACCTTAAACAAAGTTTTCTGGCAGTGCTGGGAGCTAGAAATCTTATCTATGAAAAAGGCAGCACATGCCGAATTACATAGAGCGTGGTATTTGTTTAAAGCTCCCAAGTACTCTAATTTAACATCAGATAAATATTGTTTCCTCCATTACCTTTCTAATGATTTACAGTACTTTTTCTCTTGTTTAAGAGAATCGGTAAACCAAGGCGCAGAGCTATGTGTCCTAAACTGGGGTTTAGAGACAAGAGGTAAAACTGTGGCTGAAGAGAGCCAAGAGTGCACACTAACTTGAGCTTGGTCAGGAGAAGAAGCAAGAGCAAGAATATTATCCCAAAGCACTTTATTCAGGTAAGGCATATTAAGTTTGGGCCAATTCCGGGTTTTAGACTGTACAGTAGATCTAATGGAAAAGGTATCAGAAAGCTTAATAGAAAGAATACAAAATATAGGTAGCAGTAGTAAAAAATTTACACCTAAAAAAAGTAAGAAAAAGACTATCTCCCCATGACAATGAAAGGGAAAAATACTAAATATGTTATAAAATTGCTTACAAAAATATTAACTATATTTTTAAATATTATATATGGAAGACATTGTAAAACAAATTACATAAATTGTAAAGTATATATTGAAAAATACCATAACATATACAAAAATATTTAACCCGATCCATGCGTCGGACGGCCGGGAGCAGTCAGACGTTACGGTGGGCGTGTTCGTTGGATGGCTCCCGGCCGTCCTAGCACCCACCCACGGGGGAAGCCCTGGCGCTCCCCCCGTGGGCCGCCCTTAATGCTGCCCCCATCGGGGAAAGCAGCGGAAGCACTTCCGCTGCCCCACCGCCCTCCCCCTCCATGTCATCTAATGACGTCAGCGCGCCTCGCCCGCCGACGTCATTAAATGAAACCGGACGCGCTGGAAGCCATTTGCTTCCAGCGCGTCCAAGGAGGAGAAGGTAAGTTTCTCCTTGGGGAGGGTGGGGGTTTTTAAAAAGAGTCATCGGAGGAAAGGAAAGGGTTTTCCTTCCTCCGATGCCTCTTTTGAGCATTCCTGCTACACTATCGTGCGATCGTGCAGCAGGAATACCCACTAGACACCAGGAAATTTTTTTTTTTTTTTTTTAAACCAATCGACTGTTTGTGGGGAGCGGCCCCTTAAGCAAGGGTCTCTCCCCTTTTGGGGGCAATATATTTGGCAATGTTTTTGGCTCTTTCTGCCCCCCTAGGTGGCAGATCAGCCATTTTATTTTTAAATCATGCCCACTGGACCACCAGGGATTTATTTGTGGGGAGTGGCCCCTTGAGCAAGGATTGCTCCCCTTGGGGGAGCATTATTTTGGCTGTTTCTGCCCCCCTGGGGTGCAGATCGGCCATTTTATTTGTAAATCATGCCCACTAGACCACCAGGGATCTACTTGTGGGGAGTGGCCCCTTGGGCAATGGTCGCTCCCCTTGGGGGAGCATTATTTTGGTTGTTTCTGCCCCCCTGGGGGGCAGATCGGCCACTTTATTTTTAAATCATGCCCACTAGACCACCAGGGATTTATTTATGGGGAGAGGCCCCTTGGGCAAGGGTTGCTTCCCTTTGGGGAGCATTATTTTGGCCCTTTCTGCCCCCCTGGGGGGGAGATCGGCTGATTTTTTTTTAGTTTTGTGTGGCCCACTAGGCCACCAGGGATTTCTGTTTCTTTTGGAGGGATTTTGGGGAGCAGCCCCTTGGGCAAGGGTCGCTCCCCTTTATTGGGAAATTATTGTGGCCGTTTCGGCCCCCTTTGAGGGCAGATCGGCCATATGTTTTCAGCGCCATCTGTCCCCCAGGGGGGCGGAAGCCACTAGACACCAGGGTTTTAAAAAAAAAATGTTGTTGGGGAGCGGCCCCTTCGGCAAGGGTCGCTCCCCCTTATGGGGGGATTATTGTGGCCGTTTCTGCCCTCTTTTAGGCCCACCTACTCCTCAGCTTGGCTGGTGGATTGTGCATTATTTGGATATGTGATTGTCATGTTTTATTTCTCCTTTTTATTCTAGTGCAAAGCTTTTGATTCTTGTTTGCGGTTTCGGCAGTGGTTGTTCTGCAGTTTTGCGTAGTTGCATTTATTTGGTAAGAAAAACATTTTTGTTGTGTTTACTCCAAATGAGTATTATTGTCATGCATGAATGAATTTTTTGTAAGTGGTGTCATAATAGCAGCATATTTAGTTAGTGTTTTGAGCATGAAGTTATCTGCAATGTGTTTTGCGTTGTCTTATGTGTAATGTTCTTTTCGTTTTCTTTTTTAGTGGGATATTGTTGGTCCTTACTGTGTCTGTGCAGAGTAGGTGGTGGTGAGTCTAGCTGCTTCTGGCAAGTGAGTGGTGTAGTTTTCGAGTATATAGGTCTTTGTGATGAAGCCACATTTTGTTTATTACTTATTTTACAAAGTGTTTGTTGTTGTTGACTTGTTTTACAAGCTACCCTTATTAGTAAGGATTATGGCTAGCCATAGAATTACTCCTCAGCAGGTGGTTGGTATGCTTTTTGAATCTTCCTCTGAGCAGGATTATGAGACTGACAGTGCGTCTGAGGGAGAGGAGGGAGTGCAAGATTCTGGCAGTGAGTTTTTTATCCACGAGGAATCATATGATGATGAAGCTACTCTCAGTGCGGATGAAGCTACTCTCAGTGCGGATGAAGTGCCTGTTTTAGAGGAGGACACTGATGTGTCGATCTGCAGCAAGAGGCATCGGGATTGCAGCCTGAGGCTGCAAGGCTTCCTACTGGAAGTGCTGGACTCTGGGTTGATCCAAACATGGTATAGCCAATGTTGCCTGCCTTTAGTGGTGATGCAGGGTGTAGAGTGGATTGTGAATTTTTTTTGCTTATACAGTTTTTTCAGTTGTTTATAGATGATGAATTTTTGGCTGAGATTGTTGAGCAGACTAATTTGTATGCTGAACAGTTTTTGAGGGACAACAGTGCCAGACTTAGGCCCCGCTCTAGAGCTACCTGGTGGACTCCCACAAATCTGGATGAGATGAAGAAGTTTTTGGGTTTGACTTTTTTAATGGACTTGATAAGGAAGCCATCCCTGGCTTCATATTGGTCTACCAGTCCCTTGATGGCAACGGCCATATTTCCTGCAATTATGAGTCGTGATCGGTATTTACTTTTGCTTCGGATGCTGCATTTTGTTGATAATGCTTTGGGGTTGCCAAGACATCACCCTGACTGTGACCGTCTTTTTAAGATTCGGCCTGTTCTTGATCACTTTGTAGATCGATTTTCAGAGATTTATACTCCAGGGAAAGAAATAGCTGTTGATGAGTCTTTGATCCTGTTCAAGGGCCGTTTGGTTTTTAGGTAGTACATTCCTAGCAAGAGGACATGTTATGGAATTAAGATGTATATGTTGTCTGAGAGTAGGACAGGATATGTCTATAATTTCCGGGTGTACACTGGTAGGGTTTCCACGATTGACCCCCCAGGTTGTCCGTCCACTTTTGGAGTTTCAGAGAAAATTGTATGGGAACTTGCTAGTGGACTGTTTAACAGAGGTCTCCATTTGTACCTTGATAACTTCTACACTGCTGTGCAATTGTTTAAGGAATTGTTCAAAGTGGACACTTTTGCTTGTGGCACAATCCGCTCTAACTGTAAAGGTTACCCAATAGAGCTTGTTTGCAAAAAGCTTTAGAGGGGACAGTGCAGTGCCTTGCATTGTGAGGAACTGCTAGCTGTGAAATTTATGGACAGGAGGTATGTGTACATGCTGACTACCTTCCATGATGAGAGTACTTCACCTGTGACTGTTTGGGGTCAGGTTGCTGAAGTGCGCAAACTTGTGTGCATTGTAGACTACAATAAGCACATGGGTGGTGTCGATAGAGTAGATCAGAGGTTGGAACCTTACACTGCTGTTTGTAAGGCTTATATTTGGTATAAGAAGTTGGCCATCCATCTCTTCAAATTAGCAACTTTTAATACTTTTGTTGTGTTCAAGGAGTGTTCTCCTGCATCAAAGATGACCTTTGTTCAGTTTCAGGAGTCTGTGATAGGCAGCCTTGTTGTAGTGGAACAGGCAAGTGTTCCTAGAGTTGGAGTGGTGGAGGATGTGGCTAGATTGAAAAATCGCCACTTTTCTGAATTAATTCCTCCCACGCCCCAAAAAAACAATCCCTAAAAGAGATGTAGAGTCTGTTTGCAGAGAGGTATGAAGAAGGAGAGTTGTATGCACTGTGCTGATTGTCCTTCTAATGCTGGGCTGTGTGTACCCACATGTTTCAGATTGTATCACACTTAAGCCTGGGCGTAGTTCGCAGAGGTTTGCTACGCGGAACTTCGCGAAGTTACAAAAAAACGCCGCGAAGTTCAGCAAGTGGCGGAGTGTAGTGCGAACTGCTGTTCGCGCTGGTCTTTCTGCTGCTCGGGTAGAAATACTACCCGAGCGGCAGCTCGCGCTCGCAAACTTACCGTTCGCGAGCGCGAGCAGGGAAAAAACTCCGCGAACGGAGCTGAGTTCAACGCCAAGGCCTCATCACACTCAAAAGAGCTTTTGGAAGCAACCGTGAGTCTAATAGTGTACTGCCTGGTCTGTATGGTTTTATATAGTTGTTGTTCAGTTTCACGGTTGGCATTAGAATGATGTCTTTAGTTACCGCTGTTGTTTTTGTAGTTATAGTTTTGTATCTAGTTCCAATTAGTTTGTGTTTTCTTTCTTGTTAAAAAACGACGGTGTGTGTGGACTGGCGTTTGGATGGTGGTGTGCATGGACTGGCGCTTGGCTAGCAGTGTGCATGGGCTGGCGGTGTGGCTGGGCTAGAGCTTGGCTGGTGGTGTGCGTGGGCTTGCGCTTGGCTGGCAGTGTGTGTGGGCTGGTGCTTGGCTGGCAGTATGCATGGACTGGCAGTGTGGGTGGGCTGGTGCTTGGCTGGCAGTGTGCGTGGGCTGGCATTTGGCTGGCAGTGTGTGAGTAGTGACTTGCTGCTGGTCATTACACACTCTGCTAGTCAAATGCCACTGCACACACTATGTCAACCACCAGCCAGTGTGATTGCTGTGTCAGTCATGTGGGTGTGAGAACGTGATGGGCCCTTGAATGGCACTGTCTGTTGATGTGAATGTTGTAATGTGCTGGGCCCGCAGCTGGCGATGTGACTGGTCTTGTGTGTCACGTATGAAAGGTGTGTGAATGGCCTGTAAAGAGGTTGGTGCCTTGCCGTGGCTTTACAGCTCACAAGTCATAGGTTCAGGTTTTTAACCTTTTAATTATTAACAGTGCATTTCCTTTTTGTGAAATCTCTTGTTAATAGAATTTTACACTCTGAACCTTCACTCACCCTCATGCTAAATCCAACCAGTTTGTGTGAGTACTTAAGGAATTGTTCAAGTTGAAGTAATATTTGTCTTTTCTGTCTCTTTCTGCCAGGGTGTACATTGTCGCCACATTGTCTGTGGATGTGAGTGTTGTAATGTGCTGGGGCCACAGATGGTGGTGTGAAAGTGCGTGTCAAGTATGAAAGGTGTGTGAATGGCCTGTAAAGAGGTTGGTGCCATGTCGTGGCTTTACAGCTCACGAGCTGTGAGTCATTGGTTCAGGTTTCTAACCTTTTAATTATTAACAGTGCATTTCCTTTTTGTGAAATCTCTTGTTAATAAAATATACATTTTGAATGTTTCACTCACCCTCGTGCCAAATCCAACCAGTATGTGTGTGTACTTGAGGAACAGATGGATAGGCAGTCATATTTGTCTCATCTGTCTTTCTGTGCTAAGGTGTAGTCTGCCTCTAGGGAAAATTTACCAACTTTAGATATTTCTGTAAAGCAAAAAAAATGGGGAGTGATGGGTGGTGTGCCTCTCAAGGATTCCAACAAGATTTTTACTTACAATGCCATGCAAACCTCAATATGTGACTATAGTCACACATTTTCCTTGCATTACTGTGTCATAATATTCTGGTGTCAGAAAAACCACAATTTTCCTACCATTCAGCATTCCCCCCAGGTCTCCCGATAAAAATGGCACCTCACTCGCGTGGGTGGGTCAAGTACCCGCGACAGGCAAGGGCCTAAAACGTATTGAGGCAAGATCAAAATTACCTATCACAAAACAACCTGGTTTTGCAAGGGGGGTCACCTGGGTTTTTGGCCCCGGGATCGGCGGCCATCTTGGGAAACCTACCAAACCCACACATTTATGAAAACTAGACACCCGGGGGAGTCCAGCAAGATATGGCTTGTGTGGACCCCCCAACGCTTTCCTACCCAGAATCCCCTGCAAACCTCACATTTAGCAGAAAAATCACATTTTCCCCAAATTTCTGTGTGGGAAAGTTCTGGGATCTGCATGGATTCACAAATTTCCTACCACCCAGCGTTTCCCCAGGTCTCCCAATAGAAATGGTACCTCACTCACGTGGGTGGGTCAAGTACCCACGACAGGCAAGGGCCCAAAACGTATTGAGGCGACATCAAAATTACCTATCACAAAACAACCCGGTTTTGCAAGGGGGGTCACCTGGGTTTTTGGCCCCGAGCTTGGAAGCCATCTTGGGAAACCTACCAAACCCAGACATTTCTGAAAACTAGACACCCGGGGGAGTCCAGCAAGGTATGGCTTGCATGTTCCCCCCGACGTTTTCCTACCCAGAATCCCCTGCAAACCTCAAATTTAGCTGAAAAAATCAAATTTTTCTCAAATTTCTGTGTGGGAAAGTACTGGAATCTGCATGGATCCACACATTTCCTACCACCCAGCGTTTCCCCAGGTCTCCCAATAAAAATGGTACCTCACTCACGTGGGTGGGTCAAGTACCCACGACAGGCAAGGGCCCAAAACGTATTGAGGCGACATCAAAATTACCTATCACAAAACAACCCGGTTTTGCAAGGGGGGTCACCTGGGTTTTTGGCCCCGAGCTTGGCAGCCATCTTGGGAAACCTACCAAACCCAGACATTTTTGAAAACTAGACACCCGGGGGAGTCCAGCAAGGTATGGCTTGCATGGTCCCCCTGACGTTTTCCTACCCAGAATCCCCTGCAAACCTCAAATTTAGCTGAAAAAAATCACATTTTTCTCAAATTTCTGTGTGGGAAAGTACTGGAATCTGAATGGATCCACAAATTTCCTACAACCCAGCGTTCCCCCAGGTCTCCCAATAAAAATGGTACCTCACTCATGTGGGTGGGTCAAGTTAAGTACCCACGACAGGCAAGGGCCCATAAGGTATTGAGAAGACATCGAAATTACCTACCACAAAACAGCCTGGTTTTGCAAGGGGGGTCACCTGGGTTTTTGGCCCCGGGGTCGGCGGCCATCCTGGGAATCCTACCAAACCCACACATTTCTGAAAACTAGAAATCCGGGGGAGTCCAGCGAGGTATAGCTTGCGTGGACCCCCCAACGTTTTCCTACCCAGAATCCCCTGCAAACCTAAAATTTAGCTGGAAAAAATCAAAATTTTCTCAAATTTCTGTGTGGGAAAGTTCTGGAATCTGCATGTATCCACAAATTTCCTAACTTCCACCGTTCCCCCCGGTCTCCCAATAAAAATGGTACCTCACTCGCGTGGGTGGGTAAAGTACCCGCGACAGGCAAGGGCCCAAAACGTATTAAGGCGACATCAAAATTACCTATCACAAAACAACCTGGTTTTGCAAGGGGGGTCACCTGGGTTTTTGGCCCCGGGTTTGGCGGCCATCTTGGAAAACCTACCAAACCCATACATTTCTGAAAACTAGACACCCGGGGGAGTCCAGCAGGGTATGGCTTGCGTGGTCCCCCCAACGTTTTGCTACCCAGAATTCCCTGCAAACCTAAAATTTAGCTGAAAAAAATCAAAATTTTCTCAAATTTCTGTGAGGGAAAGTTCTGGAATCTGCATGTATCCACAAATTTCCTACCACCCAGTGTTACCCCAGGTATCTTGATAAAAATGGTACCTCACTCGCGTGGGTGGGTCAAGTACCCGCGACAGGCAAGGGCCCAAAACGTATTAAGGCGACATCAAAATTACCTATCACAAAACAACCTGGTTTTGCAAGGGGGGGTCACCTGGGTTTTTGGCCCCGGGTTTGGCGGCCATCTTGGGAAACCTACCAAACCCATACATTTCTGAAAACTAGACACCCGGGGGAGTCCAGCAGGGTATGGCTTGCGTGGTCCCCCCAAGGTTTTCCTACCCAGAATCCCCTGCAAACTTCAAATTTAGCTGAAAAAATCAAATTTGTCTCAAATTTCTGTGTGGGAAAGTTCTGGAATCTGCATGGATCCACAAATTTCCTACCACCCAACATTCCCCCATGTCTCCCGATAAAAATGGTACCTCACTCGCGAGGATGGGTCAAGTACCCGCGACAGGCAAGGGCCCACAACGTATTGAGGCAACATCAAAATTACCTATCACAAAACAACCCTGTTTTGCAAAGGGGGTCACCTGGGTTTTTGGCCACAGGCTTGGTGGCCATCTTGGTAAACCTACCAAACCCACACATTTCTGAAAACTAGACACCCAGGGGAGTCCAGGGAGGTATGGCTTGCATGGATCCCCCAATGTTTTCCTACCCAGAATCCCCTGCATACCTCAAATTTAGCTGAAAAAATCACATTTTCCACATATTTTTGTGTGGAATCACTGTGCCGGCACAAATGTCCTACCCCACAGCGTTCCCCTCAGTCTCCTGAGTGAAATGATACCTCACTTGTGTGGGTGGGGCAAGGGCCTGTGACTGGGAAGATCCCACAAAATAGGGATTAAGGGTATAGCATCGAGAATTCTAAGCACTATATTGTTTTTAAAAATACATTTTGAGCCAATTCTGCATTGGACACCCACACAAGTGAGGTATCATGTTACTCGGGAGACTGAGGGGAACGCTGTGGGGTAGGACATTTGTGCCGGCACGGTGATTCCACCCAAAAATATGTGTAAAATGTGTTTTTTTCAGCTAATTTGAGGTTTGCAGAGGATTCTGGGTAGGAAAAAATTGGGGATCCACGCAAGCCATACCTAGCTGGACTCCCCCAGTTCTCTAGTTTTCAGAAATGTGTGGGTTTGGTAGTTTACCAAGATGGCCGCCGAGCCCGGGGCCAAAAACCCAGGTGACCCCCCTTGCAAAAACCAGGTTGTTTTGTGATAGGTAATTTTGATGTCACCACAATACGTTTTGGGCCCTTGCCTGTCGTGGGTACTTGACCCACTCACGCGAGTGAGGTACCATTTTTATCGGGAGACCAGAGGGAACGCTGGGTGGTAGGAAATTTGTGGATCCATGCATATTCCAGAACTTTCCCACACAGAAATTTGAGAAAAACGTGATTTTTCAGCTAAATTTGAGGTTTGCAGGGGATTCTGGGTAGGAAAACGTTGGGGGAGCCCACACAAGCCATACCTCACTGGACTCCCCTGTCCTATAATTCTCATGCTAGTATGGGTACTCACAATTTCGGAAATGTGCAAATAGCTACTGTTTCTAAACTCTATATTTTGTTCCATTTTCAGAAATACATAGGTGTCTTTCATCCTGATTTTTCACTGTATATTTTCCCAGATGAATTGCTATATACACGGTACATAATAAAAAAACATTGCAAGACGCTGCTCAGTTATTGGCTCTGGGTTCGTTGGGTTCTTGGTGAACCTACAAGTCCTATATATCCCCACAACCAGAAAGGTCCAGCGGATGTAACGGTATATTGCTTTCAAACATCTGTCATAATTAGAAATTACAGGTGAAAACGTTGGCACAAATGGCTGTTCTTTTCAATTATTGCTTTCATACCCATTTCTACCATTAACTGGAAGAAGGTTGAAAGCTCAAAATATTTCCCAGTAAAATGCCAAAACTGTGTAAAAAATGTTGGTTTTCTGACAAAGGTGTGTCAGAAATTAAAATAGTACTTCTTGATTTATAAAACGTATTTCACAACTACTAATATATTGCAAAGAATTTTACTTTAAAAAAATGTAAACATTATGGGGCCGATTCCGATCTCGGCCGGTAGGGCTCCGAATCGGATTCGGCTTAACCGGATCCGATTCGGAGCCCTATTTCCCGACCGATTCGTACGCGCGTCCGGGCAAGCGAGTACGATGCGAAATCGCCGACCGACTCGTCCGGGCGTCCCGACCGCTCCGACCGACTCGTTCCCGGGTCAAACCGCACCGACCGACTCGCTCGGACTCGACTCGCACCGCGCAATGGAGACGTTCCCCGGCCGGGTAAGTACGATGCGTGCCGCGAGTAGTCCGACCGAGCCGCGCACTCCGGCTCCAAAGAGCAGTCGGAGCCGTACTTTGGGGGTCCGTGTCGGACCCCCCTGTATGCATAGCCGCGCGAGTCGCACACAGGGGGGACCCATGGGTCCCCCCTACACGTGCATGTACGGCGCAACCCGCATCGACGCGTACTCGCTGTAGGGGGCGCCCTTGTTCGCGTCGTGCCCATTGAGTCAATGGGAGCCCGTGTACGCGTCGTACGACTGGCTCCCATTGACTTCAATGGGAGTCCGACCGAATCGAGTCCGATGGCATACGTGCGCATCGTACTCGTTCGGTCGGGCTGCTAGGGTCCGATTCGGTCGGAAATCTCTCCGAGTCCGGCTCGGTCGGAGAGATTTCCGGCCCGAATCGGAATCGGCCCCTAAGTGTGAGAATTTGTTATTATACTTAATAATGTCTAAATAATAATAACAAAAAAATAAAACTTTAATTTCCAAACAAATATTGTTACAAGGTATCTCCCACTAGAAGGATAACACTTACTATTCCCACTTCACTACTAACCAACTAGGAAAATGTGTTCAATACTAAAAGGGTGATTTTTACTATTCCCACTCCAACCCTAATATAACTCAGGGACGGTGTTGGACACTAAAGGGGTGACATTTACTATTCCCACAAATGACATTTACTATTCCCACAAATTTGATTTTTTCAGCTAAATTTGAGGTTTGCAGGGGATTCTGGGTAGGAAAACATTAGGGGGACTATGCAAGCTATGCCTCGCTGGACTCCCCCGGCTGTCACACCACACCGCACAGCACATGTGACTATGGTGCTATACAGTATGGTTACAGTGTATATACTGAGTGGGAACTCAAGCATAATCATTTGGACCAACTTATAGATCCATATACAGTATGTCTATATCACCTTAAAACTCAAGAATGTGCACTTATATTTTATTGCTACACCAATCATGAAACATGGGACGTGATGCAATTCTGAAAGTACTTCGAAGTGTATTAATTTTCCTATCCAAATATGCTTAACCACCAATCCTAAAAATTGATTCATCTCGTGCATGACTCAATGTTATATTGCTGATGCTTTATAGATTATTGTATTGTGATCTGGTCAGGACCAAAGGATAAGTTGAAACAATTTTGTGACTACTTAAATACCAATGACATGGACATTAAGTTCAAATATCAGTATAGCATGACTGACATTTTCTTTTTAGATGTAGAGTTATACATTCAGGATAATCAGATACAGAGCAGACTTCAAAGAAAACCTTACTCATGTAACTCAATATTACATGCGACTAGTGCACACCCTAGACACCAGATTCAGGCCATTCCTTTCGGTGAAATAACTAGGGCAAGAAGAAATTGCAGCAATGATGGTGACTTTATAATGTGTATGGAGAACATTAAGTCACGCATCACTGCTAGGGGTTTTGATACCCGGACTATCTGGACAGCCGAACATAAGAGTCTTAAAATCAAAAGACAGGATACTTTAAAAGAGAAACGTATTAAACAGGATGAGATAGAGAAAACGAGAATAATCATTGATTACAATGGACTATCCAAGGTGTTAATGAAAAGCATGTGCAAACATTGGGATATTCTACGAGCAGATAAAACATTGGAAGAGTTCACCTTAGAGAGACCCAGCATTTCATGCAGATGGGGCAGGACACTCAAATCACAACTAAGCCCTAGATATCCCAGACATAGAGCAACAGCACACTGGTTGAGCCAACATACATTGGGTTTCTACAAGTGTGGATACTGTGGGGTTTGCAGATGGGCTAGTGACAAGAAAAAGAACTTCAATGGGGCAGACGGTAGGATTTATGCTATACGACATAATATCAATTACAACACAAAATATGTAGTGTACATTATAGAATGTGAATGTAAACGTATCTATGTGGGCAGTAAGATAAGAGCACTTAAGAGCTTAAGAGATGATAAGTGAACATCTAAAAGCGTTGAAACAACAGGATGTGAGATATCCGATGACAACACATGCAATGGAGTGTAAGAAGCAGGGCCAGTATAAGCGCTTTAAGTTCTTCGGAAATCGATCATATGGAACTGGACCCCCGAGGGGGCAATAGATAACTCAATCTAAGATGCAAGGAGGCAAGATGGATAATGCGTCTTAAGGCCGTTGCACAAGGTCTTAATACCGACCAGGAACTACAATACTTTTTAAAGGGACTAGATTGTATGAATATGTATATAGCGTTTTTTTCTGATTCCTATCTGTAGATTGAATTTATAGAGAATAACTGAAATGTAGATGTAGTAAAAGCATTACATTTGTTAATGATATGCTAACACGTTAGAACCTGTGAGACATGATTGTCCCTAATGTCGCATAAACAATGAACTTTCCTGCAATAGCTTTATGTCAAATACATGATAGATTTGATTATGTTCAAAGGGGAACATGATGCCTTCTGATTTGAAGAAGGTAAATGGATTCTAATATACTATAGTTGAGGGAGCCATCACATGACATAATATTAAGCTTTCTCATCAACAATACAGGGTAGGATACCAAATTCTGAATGTATGTAAGGCCTATGGGAAGAGACTCAATATGGGACTATAGATGCGGTTGAAGCAGGAAGTCCGCACTAATACGTGGTAACTTTGGAATCGGGAGGATTGCTGCGGTTTTTTATATAATAGAGCTGAACTTCGACTGTGTATGCAATTCCAAAACATTTTTTTAACATAATACTCCTTGGAACATTCATCTTGAGACCTTACATTTGGATCTAAAACAGGTTAACAGTAGCCGTTTCGTGATTACAAGTACATTTGCGATACGTACACTAGCAGGGTCATGCATAGTGGCGGGAGTGGTACAAATGTACTCTCCCAATATTGCAACCGTTCTGAGTGAGGATCTCATAACAATAGACATGCTAGTTCCAAATGGCCAGCAAATCAGGTCAAATCCCCTAGAGGGCAAAGGGATTGCTTCCTCCAATCTAAACACAGACAGTGTGGAGCACAGATGCCGGAATAATGTACTAACAGCATACTCACTGAGAGGTGGGTGTACTGATCGCATCAATTTAGCTGCTTTGCATTGGGTACATGTAGAGTTTCACAAATAAGAATGGGTGGTTTCTTTCACCTATAGGAATGAAACACTTCTGATTTCATCGTAAGCGGGATTGGACCTAGTACATGAAGGCATGATTTGAAAGAGTAGAGCATATACAGCTATACACGATACAGGTGAGAATTTTTGAATGAGATATGTTAATGACCTTTAAGTTGCAAATATTAAGACTGATATAGATTAAGGATTGCTACTGATACGGTATATTATTGGTACACAGATTGACTTAAATGTTGAAACACTGATGGTGAACACCGGGACGGAATTAAAACCAGTTAGAAAGTAGGAGGGGTCCAGAAGGGGCTCATTGGGCCATTATAGATGTCAATCATTATTTCGATCAGTTGATTTGCTTACCTTTGCTAAATGTCATCTAGGTGTATTTTGGCCTTTTTAAGGAAGAGGAAGACAGGTATGTGCCCTTCAATTGTGAGGGCTTTTTCTCATGCACGAGATGAATCAATTTTTAGGATTGGTGGTTAAGCACATTTGGATGGGAAAATACACTTCGAAGTATCTTCAGAATTGCACCACATCCCATATTTCATGATTGGTTTAGCATTAAAATATAAATGCATATCCTAGTGTGGTAAGGTGATATAGACATACTGTATATGGATATATAGGTTGGTCCAAATGATTATGCTTGGGTTTCCACTCAGTATACACACTACTTTAGGAATTCTGTAACAATTATTGTGTAGCACCATAGTCACAGGTGCTCTGCGGTGTGGTGTGTTGTATGCACACTACAACCATATGTTTATTTTATTTTGTAGCCCTGAAAAAGTAGGGGGGAACACCATGTACAATGAAACACGTGTTGGCTGGGCAAAAGAAGCTAAGAAAATAAAGAACATGGAAGGAACCTGTGTGCAATAAATTGTTTACATGAACTTTTATGATCTAGCGCGTGCTCAGGGTCTTGGTTTATACTGATATAAAGATACTCCAGATCTGTATTTAAGGAGGCAGGGTTATTCCTCCTTTCCTTGGAGCTCCGTAACTTACACTGGGGCCTGTCATACAAGCTCGTGAATAGTGAGCTCCATAATTACCCCTGTATATATTCACCCAATCTATGTTTCAAGTTTGAACCGGGTTAGGCAGCTCCAACGTGGGAATACACAACTTTACAGTATGGATAGAGATAAAATAGCTGCTCAGGGTCTTGTTTAAACTCAGGGAAGGTGTTAGACACTAAAGGGATAGCATGTACTATTCCCTCTGCAATGTAAACAGAGCTAAGAAACATATGACAAAATAAAAAAACATGAAATATATTTTATAGTACACATTATCCAATTGTATTTTTGCTCAATTTTTACTACACTTTCATAATGTAACACACTATTTAGAACAACTATTAAATAACTTATTATAAATATTAATTTTTTTAAATAAATGCAAAATTATTTCCCAATTTTTAAAAAATATTTTCAGCAACTAATAATGTTGTTTTTGAAATAGTACTATATTTTTTAAACACAAATGTTAACAATAAAACTTTATATAAATTACGTATTTATTTTTCCCATTTTTCAAATTTCTATTTTTTTCAATTGCTTTCATATTTTAAAATATTTAATTTGAAAAAAAGTTTTCATATTTAAACATAAAAATAAAAATATTTATTTTAAAAAATTAACATTAAAATATGTTTTAATAATCATAAATATTTATTTTCATATTTTTACCAATACATTTCCTAACATTAAATATTTTGTTTATATTTCCAAATTCTGTAAAAAAAAAATAATACAACAATTTTTAGACTAAAACAATATTTTACTTATAAATAAAAATATAGCTACAAAATATTTTCAAATCTACCCACCCTTTTCCCCTATAAGCCCAACATCCCACTACATTTTTTTTCTTCAAAAAAGCAACATATAATAATTATACATTATGAAATAAATATTAATACATATATTTATTAAAATGTTCCCCACCCTTATCCCCTATAAACCCAACATCCCGCACCTAAAAATAATTTCTAAAATTAAAAATACAACATTAAAATAAAACAATTGAGAAACTAGATATTGATATGTATTTTTAAATATCTCCCCAACCTTATCCCCTATAAACCCAACATCCCACTACTAAAAAATGTTCCTACATATCAAAAACAACATTGCGGTTCTGTGAACAAAAATCCTGGGCACACGTTATGAGGATAACTTATTAATAGAAATGTCTCGTATAATCTCTGATTCTTAATGGTCAACACCAGAGTGATTTTATAGAAGTATTTATTTGAGCAACCACTTCAAGAAAAACAACCAGCCGACACGTGTTTCGTCACACGAGGGAGTTATCCCGTGACTCTTCAGGGCTGGGAAAGATATAAGGCATAAAATCAACCAAAAACCGGGTTGCTGTAAAATACGAAATAAAATTAAATATAAAGAAAAAGAAAAAGAAAAAGGGAACAAACCAAGGATCACCTTAAAAAAAGTGGAAAACCTAAGTGACGAAAAGTGCGAGAGGCATGAATAAGTTGACATTGTAAGTGCTTCACTAACCTGGTGTAAAAATTTTGTTTAGAATAGAAAAGAAAGGAATATACACAAAACATAATCATATGAAAAAATATAAACAAAGGACTATAAAGTATATAGAAAACGCTAAACGATATGCGAAATGTGAATAACCAAATAATGTGACTCGTGATGCCAAAGTGGTTTGCATGTGACAGGATATAGAAAACTGCTTATAACTCTAAGGACAAAAACTCATAATTATATAAAACAACATGAGGGAAGTAACGTTACTATTGGAAACAATTGACTGAAAGACCGTCCAATGTAAGGTAAAATACCTATGTAGATAGTTATGACAAAAAAAATGTTTTCTTTATATGGTAGAGAACGATTGTATCAGAGATGACATAAGTCCGCCCCAGTGGATCATTCACGGGCTGAGTATGGTGCAGGAGAAATATACAAAGGAAGCATACACAAAGGAGACATCAGGGAAAGATATTGAATACTAGGAGGAAGGTAAATACCTGAAAAAATAAACTTTCTGTAATCAAAAACACAACGGTGGAGATGACGTGATGAAAATGAGACACCTGCCACGGTGGAGAATCGCAGAGTGCCGGTGCCTCTTATTTAGACTATTCAAGCGGGTAATGCCTTAAGAAGAAGAAAAGGAGAAGAGAGGAAGAAAAAAGGGGAGAGAGGGGAAGGAAAAAAGGGGGGAGGAGAAGGGAAGGAAAGAAGAAAATCAGCAAAATGGCGCAGGAAAAACAAAGTAAATTGGAGCCGGCAGGAGTCTGCATCCACACCTACCTTGATGGGGAATCCGAAATTGGCGCCCTGGGAACTGAAAATCACTGCTGGATAAAGAATTCGACAGGGTGATGTCAAGCTGGGGGGAAGGAATGGAATGAATTGAAAAACCTGAAGGTGGAAATCAAAGGGACGGGTGGACAACGGAAAGAAAAAATTCTTACCGTATGGGAGAAATGGGATGTAAATAGCTGTTCCAGGGTGTGCGGGAGGCGGGTGGGCCGTCCGACTGTGGACAAAGTGGAAGAGAGGTTGGATGACCAATTCACGGGATATGGAACTGTCAAAAGGAAGGCAGGCTTGAATGTAGCTTACCTCTGTATCGGGCAAGAACGGATGTCAAAATCTGGTATCGTTGGCTTTCCGGATGCGGAAGTCAAGAGGCGTGCCAATGGGCTGTTTATAACGGAAGAGGAAAGAAAGACTAGAACGTGAACCGGCAACAGGAGTGCCGAGAACCGGGGACATGATGGAGTGAGCGACGGAATTCCTGAAGTAGAAAGTGTGAACGGACAGTGACGTGTGGTGAAAGAGGGGCTGGAAATCGATAGGTCAAATATGAGGGATGGGGAGAGGAATAAAAGCACCAGGGATATAAAATGCAATGTCCAGCAGGGGATCTGGCTAGAAACAAAAAAGCAAAAAAAACACATAGAAAGTCCAGGGAAAGGAGAGAAGGAAAAGGCATAGGAAAGGAGCGGCTGAGTAAAATGTATAAGGAACATAAGTAAAAATAATGATAATACACAGTGGAAGAAACGACAAACATACATTGTCCAAAGAATTCTGGGAACAAAAAATCATCTGCATCATAATCAAAATAGTATTAAATATAAACAATGGAAGAAAAACCAAGCATTCAATGACCACAACAGGTGGTTGATGAAAGAGCAAGTTTGAGCCAATCAGTCGCCCAAAAAGTAATGTAGTTCATGGTCAGTATTTAGGCCGTGTTGAACCGTCTGCAGACGCATGATCCAAATTGCCTCCAATCGCCTCAGTCTCAATTCTCTATTGCCGCCCCGTGGCTGATAGTCGCAACATCGATTCCGAAGAAAGAAAAGCGTTTTTTGGAACCTTGGTTGGGGCACGTGCCTGCATGTACTGCCATTGGGTATCTTGTGTCTTGATTCTGCAGTGCCCTGATGTGTTCACCAATACGTTCCTTGAGCGGTCTGATGGTGCTTCCAATGTACCAGCGTGTGCAAGTGCATTTCAGGATGTAGACCACAAACTTGGTGTTACAGTTGATGTTGCATTGGATTTGATATTGTTTCTTGTTGACTCCAGTGAAGTTCTTGACGCCATTGAGAGCCAGTCTACATATTCCACAGCACCCACATTTGAAAAAGCCCAAAGTGTGCGTTGTTAGCCATGTCTGGTTTTTGTGGATATTAGGCACACTGGGACTAAGTCTTGATCTAAGAGTTCTGCCTCGTCTGTAGGTGATTAGAGGTTTATTGGTGATAATCTCTTTGAGTGTGGTATCTGCAAGTAGAACGCCCCAATGTTTGTTGAGGCTTTTTCTCATGGCTATTCCCATGTCACTATAATCGGTGATGAGTTTCACTGGCTGATCTCGTTCTGTAGCCAATTTCTTTTTGTCACTCAATGTGCCTTGCCTGTCTGTCCTGTTGATCCTTGCTTCTGCTCGGCCGATGTTGCGTGCATTGTAGCCTCTAGCCCTGAATCTGTGTTTCATATCAGATATACATTTATGGAATTCTAGTTCCTCACTGCAGTTCCTCCTGGCTCTAACAAATTCTCCATATGGGATTGCCTCAATTTGGTGTGATGGATGAGAGCTGTCAGCGTGCAGTATGGCATTACAGGACGTTGCCTTTCTGTATAGGCGACTGTGTAGTGTATCTGATTTGATGTAGATTTCTACATCCAGGAATGTTATGCTTGTGGTACTGGATTCAGTTGTGAATCTCATGTTCATATCATTGGAATTGAGATGTAAACAAAATTCTGACAGCTTATGTTGCGGTTCTGGTGTATGATTTTGTAGGTAGGCTAGGTTGAGCCATGTCTAGGTCAGGAAGAGAGTTTAGATGTGCTTCTGTTGAGGAGGTCCGAGATTTTGGTGGACTGTTTCTTGAGGGATCGAACATTGAGGAGCATGGCGGACAGTTAGTATGTTTTGGTGGTGGTGGCATGCGTCAGTTGGTTGGAGGTGGTGTCGGAGTTTGAGATGTCGCAGGTGAAATCACAATGGGTGCAGGAGAAAGGTCCTGCCGTGGTGCTGGGGGAGGCGCAGCAGCAGTGTGTTTGTCGGTATGTGTTGTTGAGGTTGTTGAGGTTGCAAAAGATGGTAGCTTGGCACAAAAGCAATCAAGCTTAACTTAGATGCAAAGTGTAAAGTATTTGTGCAGCACAGTAACAGTAATAAAGTGAAAATACAACACAAAAAAATCCTACACCAATTTTCGAAACAAAGCACAATTATTTTACAAGAAAAATACAATCAGTAGAATCGGAGATGTGCAGTTAAAAAATGTATGTAGATATAGTATCTAAAAGCAGAAAGCCAGTCTGACCTTGACCATTCAGTAGATCATTTCTCAGAGATCTATGTTTGGGGAATAATATATTTGTGGATGAGTCTCTGGTCCTGTTCAAGGGCTATTTGGTTTTCAGAAAAAACATTCTCAGCTAGAAAGCATGTTATGGTATTAAGCTATATATGCTGCGTGAAAGTACCACTTGATATGCGTATAATTTCAGGGTGTACACTGGTAGGGGTTTTTCAATGATTGCCCTTCCACTTTTGGAGTCAGTGAAGAAATTGTGTGGGAACTTTCTAGAGAACTTTTTAATAAAGATCACCATTTATAAGTGGACAATTGTTACACAGGTGTGCATTTATTTAAGGAATTGTTCAAAGTAGGCACTGTGGCAAGTGGCACAGTCCTCTCTAACCGTAACGGTTATCCTAAAGAGCTTGCATATAAAAAAACCTGAAAAGGGACAGAGCAGTGCCTTGCATAGCTATTGGGCCCGGGCTCAGCAGCCACCCAGGGAAAAATACCATACCCAGACATTTCTCAAAACTAGACACCGAGTAAAGTCCACATGGTGTGACCTGTGTGTTCATTCCACAACGTTTTCTGAACCGCAATGCCTGGCAAACTTCTAACTTTGACTAAAATTTTATATTTTCCTTGCATTTCTGTGGTGTAAACTTCCCAAATCAGCAAGAATCCACAAACTTCCTACCACCGAGCATTTCCTCACTAGTCCTGATAAAAATACTGCCACACTTGTGTGGTTGGGCATAGTGTCCGCAACAGGAGTGGATCAAACCAGAGTTACTGGGAGTCCTCGCGAGGGTACACCCAATGACCCTGATTTGATCTATGCCTGTAGCACGCACTAGGCCTACGCACACAAGTGAGGTACCATTTTATTGGGACACTTGGTGGGATGCTGGGTGGTAGGAAATTTGTGGCTCTTCACAGATTTCAGAGATTTCCCTCACATAAATGTGAGGAAAATGTGTATTCTTAGTCAAAGTTTGAGGTTTGCAAAGGCTTCTGGGTAAGAAAACCTGGTGAGAGCCACACAAGTCACCCCACCCTAGATTACCGCAGCCATTTATTTTTTCATAAATGTCCATGTTTGCTGGGTTTCCCTAGGTGCCGTCTGAGATTGGGACTAAGATCCACAGCTACCCATATTGCAAAAAGAGGGTCAGTTTTCAGTGGAGAAATGTTATGTGTCTATATTGCACTTTGGACCATTTTCTGTTCCATCCAGCGGGCCTACCCACACAAGTAAGGTAGCATTTTTACAGGGAACCTGGGAGAATGCTATGCTGTAGGAAATGTGTGGCTCGCCACAGACTCTAGAAGTATTCCTCACATAAATTCCAGGGAAATTTGTGTTTTTAGTCAAAGTTTGAGGCTTGCAAAGGCTTCTGGGTAAGAATCCCTAGTGAGATAGTGAGAGCCATGCAAGTCACCTCACCCTTGATTCTCCAAGGTGCCTACTTTACAAAATGTTTAGGTTTGCTAGGTTTCACTAGGTGCCCGCTGAGATAGGGTCTAAAATTCACAGCTACCATATCGAAAGAAAGGCTCAGTTTTCAGTGGGAAAATTTGATGAATCCATGATGTGCTTTTGGTCATTTCCTGCCACGGGTACAAGGCCTACCCACACAAATGAAGTACCAATTTTATGAGGAGACATGTGAGAACACAGAATATTAGAACATTTGTTATTACCAATTGTATTTCTTTACATTTGTGCCTTCCAAATGTAAGCCAGTGTGAAAGAAGGAAGACTTTTTTTTAAAGATGTCTGAATTACATGCTAGTAACTACTTACAAATTCAGAGATGTACAAATAACCATTGCTTCTAACCTCTGTACTGGTGTCCATTTCAGAAATACAAAGGTTTTCTTAATACCCCATTTTTTTCTCTTTACATTTTCCCATATGAATTGCTCTATACCCTGGACACAATAAAAAACCATTGTGCGGTGCAACTCAGTTGTTGTCTGTGGGCACCTCTGATTTTTGTAAAACCTACAAACCCTATATATATTGCTCTTGAAAATCGGTCATTGTGACTGGAAGTTACAGAAGAAAACATTGTCATAAATTACAGTTTTATTCCTACTGATTTTCAATATTGTTTTATTTCAACGGTTAGTTTCCTCAGGAAAACCATGAGGGAGCTACATAAACGACCCCTTGCTGAATTCAGAATTGTGTCTACTTTTCAGAAACCAATAGCTATCTGCGATCACCCATGGGTTTCACACCAGTTTCCATCCTAAGCTGGAAGTAGATTGAAAGCACAAAAATTAAGAAAAATGAATTACCTCTTTAAACAAGCATTTGCAATGTAATAGGTCTCGCATTCACGCGGGTTTGAGCTATTGGCATTGTAAATGACAATACCTTTTATTTATGTTTTGGGTTTTAAAACATAAATAAAAGGCATTGTCATTCACAATACTAATAGCTTAAACTCTCGCAAATGCAAGACCTATTGCATTGCAATAAAGGGCCTTCTTGACCGCTTGCTAGATTGTAAATATCAGAGGAAGAGACCGACCTGCGATGTCTTCAAAGTAGTGATAAATAGTGCAGTGAAGAAGATGTGTAAGTGTTGTAAATTACACAGACACAAAGGGGTCGATTCCGATCCCGGGCGGAGGCGCACCTAACACTATTCGTCTGGAAAAAAAACGAGCCGAACGCGTGTTTCCCGACCGATTCGAACACCCGTACGAACGAGCAAGTACGATGCGCATAACTGCCCAGATCCCGACCCAGCCGTACTTACCCATTCCAGCTCCTGTTCCCCGCCCGAGCCGGATCCGTAAATGCAGAATCGAGTCGCACGGAAGCAAAAATACAGCACCTTCCGGCCGGACCAGTACGATGCGCCTTCCGTACGCGCCGAACCCGTCGCTACGTCCGGCACGTCAGAGCATCCGGGAGAGCCGCACATAAGCACCGATTCGCGCCACAAGACGATCCATGGCTACGAGACGAACAAGCCAGCCGCGAGTACGAACGACGAGAAAGCCGAACGAGACGAACCAACCATGAATCCCATCGTGCAGGTCCTACCAATACTCTACATCTATTACCGGAACTGGTACGGACGCGTACGGCGCAGAAGGTAAGTTAAACACCCACTACACAAACAAACGACACGTACCCGACATATAACACACACACATAGGGATGCAGAAATGACTTACACTAGCAACAGCAGAACCATAGGGGCGGGATGGCTATCACCAATGCCATATATACCCATAGGGGCCTGGATGCCAACCACTACCACCACCCCTACTCATGGGGGGCTGGATGCCTGTCACTACTACCATCCCCACTCATAGGGGGATGGATGCCTACCACCAACACCACCCCTACTCAGGGGGGGCGGGATGCCTACCACTACCACCACCCCTACTCATGGGGGGCTGGATGCCTGTCACTACTACCATCCCCACTCATAGGGGGATGGATGCCTACCACCAACACCACCCCTACTCAGGGGGGGCTGGATGCCTACCACTACCACAACCCCTACTCAGGGGGGGCTGGATGCCTACCACTACCACCACCCCTACTCAGGGGGTGCTGGATGCCCACCACTACCACCACCCCTACTCATGGGGTGCTGGATGCCTACCACTACCACCACCCCTACTCATGGGGGGCTGGATGCCTACCACTACCACCACCCCTACTCATGGGGTGCTGGATGCCTACCACTACCACAACCCCTACTCATGGGGGCTGGATGCCTACCACTACCTCCACCCCTACTCATGGGGGGCTGGATGCCTACCACTACCACCACCCCTACTCATGGGGTGCTAGATGCCTGTCACTACTACCATCCCCACTCATAGGGGGATGGATGCCTACCACTACCACCACCCCTACTCATGGGGTGCTAGATGCCTGTCACTACTACCATCCCCACTCATAGGGGGATGGATGCCTACCACTACCACAACCCCTACTCATGGGAGGCTGGATGCCTACCACTACCACAACCCCTACTCATGGGGGGCTGGATGCCTACCACTACCTCCACCCCTACTCATGGGGGGCTGGATGCCTACCACTACCACCACCCCTACTCATGGGGTGCTAGATGCCTGTCACTACAACCATCCCCACTCATAGGGGGATGGATGCCTACCACTACCACCACCCCTACTCATGGGGTGCTAGATGCCTGTCACTACTACCATCCCCACTCATAGGGGGCTGGATGCCTACCACCAACACCACCCCTACTCATAGGACGGGAAATGCATGACACAACCAGCATACTCCAACATAAGGAATGTCAGAAAAATACATCCCCCCCAACACCACGACAAGCGTGTGTAGACTGTGTCAAATGACTACAACACTGAACATAAAATTGAACATACAATGTGACCCCCTATCACATGTGTCACACATAAATGTGTGTGGCCTCCACAATGCAAGCAGACCATGACCACTGTGGTAATGGGGTCTAACCCCCCATCATCACAGTGACCAAAAGGTAAGTGTGGGGTCCATAGCTGAAGCACATTTTGAACATTGTGGCAATGGGGTCTAATCCCCCATCATCACAGTGACCAAAAGATAAGTGTGGGGTCCATAGCTGAAGCACATTTTGAACATTGTGGCAATGGGGTCTAAACCCCCATCATCACAGTGCCCAAAAGGTAAGTGTGGGGTCCATAGCTGAAGCACATTTTGAACATTGTGGCAATGGGGTCTAAACCCCCATCATCACAGTGACCAGAAGGTAAGTTTGGGGTCCATAGCTGAAGCACATTTTGAACATTGTGGCAATGGGGTCTAAACCCCCATCATCACAGTGACCAGAAGGTAAGTGTGGGGTCCATAGCTGAAGCACATTTTGAACATTGTGACAATGGGGTCTAACCCCCCATCATCACAGTGACCAGAAGGTAAGTGTGGGGTCCATAGCTGAAGCACATCTTGAACATTGTGGCAATGGGGTCTAAACCCCTATCATCACAGTGACCAAAATGTAAGTGTTGTCATGGAAAAAGCTGCAAATGCCAAACAGCATGGATGATTCCTGGTCACAGAACAACAAACACATCAGTGGCATAGTAGTGCTTGTGTCCCATAGGAACATAGATTGGGTGAAGCAAACAGTGCAGTGCAAATAAGACATACCTTTGGCCATGTGCAGACAAACATCACCCATGGGGGCTGACATTGTCAACATTCATCAATAACACAATGACAGAAGTGACCATCATAATGCAGAGCCACATATCTGCACCAATGGGCACACAAATGTAGATATCCTGTGGAGACTGTAGATGTGAGATGAACAAATACCATACCATGGCAGCAATGGGACATACAAACCATGATCACTGTGCTGACTGATGACCAAGAGTCCCAGGGACAGCAGGGGAAACCCACCAAACAACATACAGCCAATGGCACACTAAATATATGCCAATGCAGTGGTGCAGATGCACAAACACAAACAGGCAGCCCCACACTGCATATCAAACACAACAGGTGATGGGGGGGTGTGCCAGTGTCCCCAGGCAACCACACAACACATGAGGAGGCCTGAATCCCAATTAAACAGATGTGCATACAGTGCCAGACAAAAGTAACTCATGGATCGGATTCCCCTATGTGGGCAATCAGGCATTGTTAGATGAGAGGGAGCACAAATCACACATGTCACACAAGCATGTAGGAACAGCAACTAACACAGCAAGACACAGACCCACCACAGCACTACCCCCAGGGACCCCACATTGTGGTGACACTGGCCTGCATGATAATCCCACTGTGATGACAAAGCTAGATGTCGTTCACACTGTGAACCACAGTCATGTGTCCTGAGCAACAAACTACCATCACACCTACACAAGCACAAATCAATCAGCACGGCCTGTCAGCCAAGGCCAATATGGAGGCAGGGGTCTAGCCGTGAAACAACCCTCATTTGCACACAGTCAACACCACACACCTTGATCTCCACCAATGTGCAGCAGTGAAGCTCACATGGACTGGTGACATTGCACATGGACCCATGACAATCCCAGGGGTGGTGGTGGGAACTAAGGTGCAGAAACACATCACACATGGCCAGTCAACAAGACTCCTGAATGTCTGACACACTGCACAGTAAGCCGTACATGGGCATGACGTCAAATCCACACCAACCAATGGGATCCCGGCCACAGTCACACACCAATGAAGAAGCCAAGGTCACCCACAAAGAACACACATAGACAACTTCCAACATTGCAGCTCTGACCCTGAGGAGTGGCAGCAGTCACACACACAACGTGTCACAATCACTGAAAGCTACCACAAACTGTAAATTACATGACTTGTGTAACCAACAAGTGCCAAGGGGAATGCTGACTGTGTCTCATCTGCGTTTGCCCACAAACTCAGCCCTGACAGCAAACACACCTATGGGTGACACCCTGATGACCAGTAATGTGCCATGCACCCACATCTCAGAGAACCCAGGGAGAAGACTTTGGGGGACCATAGGTCAACTCAGCACGCATCACAAACAGGAACATCACTAGGGATCCCAGCCTGCCTAGCAAAATGGAAGTGAACACACACAGACATGCTCACACAACACACACCTTGGGCTTAGGCAATGTCACGGAATTACACACTGCCATGAGGGGACTCCACTCCTGTGTAAGGAAAGCTGTGCCATATGTTGTCTCTGCAGGGCTCTATCATGTCAGCAGAACACTTGGTCACTCAGTCAACAATTAGCACAAAATGAAGGCTCTCGTCATATCAGCCTGGTCATGGGAGTGTCACCGAAATCATCTGCACAGATCCAACACACATGTATAGCAAGTTGCACTGATAACACAGATGAGTCCTTCCCCATTGATGCCCAAACTTGCATGTCCAGTGGAGATGGTCACACGGTCAGGGAAATAGACAAATTGAACAATGGCAAGCACAACAGATGTGCAGGGGTGTAAGCCACAGATGTGATATTGCAAATAAAAGTAGGAAATCCCATTGCCAAATATTGAAAACATGACACCCTCATATTGCTGCAAAGGATGACATGGAAACACACCAGGATAGGACACATTCCCCCTGGACCACATGGGGTCCTGCACAGTAACACTTCATTTTCCTGAGATCAAAAATCACCATCACTGCAGCAAGGGCATGGTTAGAATCATCAACATCATGTACATCAGAAGCAAAACCACTAGAGAACAGAAAGTAGCTTTATTCAGCATATGTGTGTTTAAAAGTGAAAGTCCAGAAAAAACACAAAGGGCAATGGCCAGTCCATTATTAAAGTCCAAACAGGGTGACAGTGGCAGATGTCACCCTTTGCATGCCTGCACTGCTACAGACCAGGGACATTCCCCTCGGAGGGGCATACGGGGGGCAGGCCAGGCACCGCAGGGACAGGATCAGGGCTCACCAGAAGGAGGCAGGGAAGGGGTGGTGGGTGCTGGAGAGTCACTGACAACTGCAGTGGAGGTGTCTGACATGGTGTGTGCCGGCACAACTGGGGGGCATGAGTCAGATGGTGTGGGTGCCGGCACGACTGCAGTGGGCTGGGCAGATGGAGTGGACAGGTTCCCCACTGCAGTGCCCAAGTCAGACGGGGTGGTAGTGGACTCCACTGCAGTGCCTATCTCCAGGGGAGTAGAATGGGGTTCAGGTAAGGTAGGCAGGACAGAGGGGGAGGACACGGTCTCCACACCAGTGGCACAAACATGCGCAGCGGGGGGTGTGGGGCTGGAAGAGCAAGTGGGAGGGGGAGAAGGCCTGATCATTTTGGGGATGGTGTATCTGTGGGTGGGGGAACCTGGGGCAGGGTGTGGTGGGGGAACCTGTGGAGTGGGGGCCTGAGGGATGGAGGAAGGAGACTGTGTTGTTGAGCTGCAGGGCGGTGGCGGGGTCTTGCTCTTCCGGGTCCGGGGGGACTTGCGGGTGGGGGCATCAGTCTGTCTGTGCCTGGGGGAGGGTGTCCGGGGGTGAGGGGCACTCCCCTCTGTGTGGGTGGACTTCCTCTTCCCCATGTATGCTGGATCAGCTGGATCGGAGGGGAAGAGGCCGAGGTCACAGAGGAAGAGTTGCTTTGTAGGTGGTGTTGCAGGTGAGGTAAGGGAAGGGGCCTTGGAGGGAGAGGTATCGGAGGACTGCGGAGTGACTGTGGATGCCTGTGTGTGTGTCTGTTCCCCATCCCCTGTGGGTGTGGTATCAGTCCCCTGAGGATGCTTGCGTGCACGTTTTGTTTTTGTTTTGGGTGTTCCTGTGCTGCTCGTGTCTGTGTGTTTGGGTGATTGTGCAGGTGTGCATGTGCTTGGGACAGGTAGGGTGCCAGGAAGTGTGGATGGTGCAGAGGTAGGAGGGGTGAGGGACTGTTGGAGGAGGGACACTGCTGCCGTCAGGGAGGAGTCCATGGACCTATTGCTCCTCTGTAGGGCAGACATGCCCGATGAGATGCCCTCCATGAACAACACCAGCTGTGTCAACAGAGTGGTGTGTGCATGGAGGACACTCAGCATTGCTGTCTGCCCTACATGGAGCTGGCGAAGTAGGTACACAGACTCCTCACTCAGGGCAGCAGGGAACACAGGGGCAGGGGGTGCGGAGCCTGGCATGAAGGAGACACGCTCCCGAGCACGGGAGCCTCCACAGACCTCAGGAATGGGAGCCAATGGGAGGGCGGTGGTGGTGGTGGTGGTGGCGGGGACAGCAACACTAGCTGGGGTGTGGTGGCTGCTGACACCCGCCTCCACAAGGGAGTCATCCTCCGAGCTGCTGTGGTCCTCAGCTGAGGTGGATGGTGCTGAGGACTCCTCGGTGTGGCTCCCCTCGCCCACCGTGCCACTGGGTCCCTCTGACCACTCATCGGCTGCTGACCCTGTCTGGCTCTGCAGCTCCTCCTGGTCCGTGGAGCTGTCCCCTCCTGTGGCCGTGGATGTATCTGCAAACAATTAGGGAAACAGACAAACATCAGTCACCTGCACTGACCGCACACACCACAGTAAGTACAGCACATTACAGAGCAAGCCCTAGCATCCTTAGTTGAACATTGCCAAAAGTGCTCAAACAGATTAGGAGAAGCCAGTTGTCAGTCTGATGGTCAACCATGGCACTCACATCCCTCCTGGCCTTGCACCCATCTGTCTGGTGCCTGTCAGATGGTAATACCCCAGTGTGGACACATGCACCACCTACACAGTAGTTGGACATTGCAGAGAACACAGTGAAGTATGTGAACATGCACACATCACATCTCTTGCCACCGAGTCAGTACAGGTGTCCGGATAAAGGGATGGCCAGAGTCTAATTTGAAATGCATGTGATGCATACCAGCACCAGACACCATGATGCACCCATGTCCTGATAGTCAATGCCACAATGGGGTGCATGTAGCACATGTCACTCATCTGCAGGATCACTCCTAGAGAGTTTAATGCCATGGCACAGGCATGCCTGCAAAGTCATACATCACTGTCTCCAGTCACATGGGCAGGGCAGCCAGCCAACAACAGTCTGCACTGTGTCACAATCCTAGGTCATGGGGAATGCAAGTTCTGTAGCTGACAAGTGCACATGTCCATCCCCCACAAACCACATCATCTGAACTCTTATTTGTCCACGTCATACCAATTGGACATATGGGAGACATGAAACACAACCCTCTGAACCTGAGCATTTCACAGTCTGCTGTGAATGAGAAACAGCTGCCTGAACTTCACAGTCGCATACCCCAGTATGCACAGTCAAGTGATCAAACACCTATATGTCACACAAGTATCGTCTCCTATGGTCACATCTCAGGTTGCATGCTTAGCCCTAACCGATAAACACCCCAGTAGTCCTGACAATGGAGCCACAGCACAATGACACAGAGGCAGACACCTGAGGGAACATTTCACTGAGCACAACGTGTCAGCTGATACACGGGAGTGGGAGTACAGAGTGTATTGTATGGCCTGGAGTAGGCATGACTGTCCTGCTCCACGTGAAAGAGGGATGAGCCCTGGACAGTATGGTTCTTTTCATCCACTTCCGGTTGCCGTTTCACTGCCGCCATTTTCCAGGGGTGGTGGGCTAGTCTTCACACACCCCTGCTCCAGGACACACTATTCAGGCTGCCCATGGCGCGGGAGCGCACTTAATTGCTGCAGCTGTCGGTAGAAGCGGACGGCTTCGTTGCTTCACGCGCTGCTATTTCCTTGCTAAAGCGACTTTTTAAGGTTCTCTTGATGAAATAATTTTAAGAATTTATGTGTTCTGATGTGCACCCTTGATTGGTTTTGAATTTATTATATTAATCGTTGCTTTTTTACAGTTTTTTAACCTCTGCGCCTACCTGCTGTGACAGTGCGCTGCGTGGTCTCTGCACCTCCCCGGTCCACCGCAGCCATTAGGGCTGATTGTTGTGGAGGGAGCACTGCTCTGACCCGGCCGGTGTGGTTCTTTTCATCCACTTCCGGTTGCCGTTTCACTACCGCCATTTTCCAGGGGAGGTGGGCTAGTCTTCACACCCCTGCTCCAGGACACACTATTTAGGCTGCCCATGGCGCGGAAGCGCAGCGAACGCGCGCCGGTGGCGCGCCGAAGGTGCGCCAAAGGCAAGCCCGTCTGTGCCCGTCCGCGCCTGGACGCTGCCAGACATGCTGTCGGTTCTAATTCAGGGGTGCCAAGCTATACCAGGGAGCTTCTGATGTCCATTGGTCAGCGGATAAGCCCATGTGGCTTGCACCTAGGGGTTGCAATGGAAGGGCCTTTTTGTTGCCGCAGGTGTGGTTATAACTCCTGCCCCTCACTGTCCCCTACCCCATCCAGACCCACTATGAAAATTTTACACCTTAATGTTCGCTCCTTGGTTAAACACTACATGGAGATCTATGACCTTATAGAGGATGAATCTCCTGACGTGTTCTTTATAACCGAATCATGGCTAACTGATGCCACAGTGGCTGAACCAGGCCTTGCACTCCCCCCGGGGTTCAGTATTCTGACTCTTAATAGGGAGACTGGAGGCGGGGGCATAGCCGTTATCTTTAAGTCCCGCTTCCACTGTACATTTGTTAAGGAGGATGTAGCAGGGTGCGAATGCGCTCGTTTTTTTATTTCCTTTAGTGCACATTGCTCTATCACCGGTCTATTAGTCTACCGCCCCCCTGGACCAATCTCGGAATTCAAATCAGCCATTATTGAGGCTGTGAGTTCCTTGGCGTTGACTGCTGCGAATTTTAGTCTTATTGGTGACCTTAACGTACACTTTGACCGTCTCTCCGACCCGGATATCAGCAGCTTGCTCGCTGATTTTGATGCCTGTCAATTAAGACAGCTAGTGGTGGGCCCTACTCACACTGCTAGACATTTACTTGACCCGGTTTTTTCTAACATCTCTTCTCTTACGGTCAAAACACCTAGCCCGGTATGCTGGTCCGATCACCTCCTAGTCTCCATCTCCCTCCCGCTCTCCGAGTCAGTGCCCAGAACTGACCCCCAGGCCACCTTCAGATGTTGTTGGCATAAACTTAAACTAGAGGACCTACTTGCCCGCCTGGCATCCTGTCCCCCTATTCTAGACACTGACCCAGAGCAATCTTATAAAGCACTCTGTGACTGAATACTACAGGCACTAGACACTCTTATGCCTGCTAAATGGTCCAAAGGTCGCTATTCGAGTTCCAATCCCTGGTACAATGACTCTCTAGCCGTTTTGCGTAGCACATACAAAAAGCTAGAACCGGCCTGGAGAAAGGAATACGACCTTGCGGCTAAAAAGTTGTACCAGGATGAGATTAAACGATACCACAAGGCCATACATCTGGCTCGAGCGGCCAACCTTACTAACGAGATCAAGTCCAGCAAAAACCCTGTGAAAAGCATTTTTAAAATACTCAATGACTTTAAAAACAGGAAAGATCCCCCCACCTCGACGATCACGTCTGGGCAGCAATGCGAGGATCTGGCCACCTTCTTTGTTCAGAAGGTAGAAGCCATCTATAAATCCTTCCCCATATGTCCCATGGACCTCGTGGCTCCACTAGCTTCTCCTTCTACTGCTACTTTGGCAGTAATACCCTCTATCTCTCAGGATGAGCTTCTTACACTGAGCACTAAGGTCAAATCAGGTTCCCCTCTGGATCCTATGAGACCTGCCCAATTTAGAGACTGCTTACCGATACTTCTCACGCCCTTGTGTCAAATGATCAACCTTTCTTTCACCACAGCGGTGGTGCCTTCGCCATGGAAGCAAGCAAGGGTGATCCCCTTGCTGAAAAAACCCTCATTGGACCCCACTAAGCCGGAACATTTTCGACCTATCTCTCTCCTGCCTTGGGTCGCTAAAATTGCTGAGGCCCACACTAATAAAGTCCTTTCGGGGTTTTTGAACAACAGCGGTACCGTAGACCGCTCCCAGAATGGTTTCCGCCCCGGTCATAGTACCGAGACGGCACTTTTAGCAGTGAGTGAACATCTGCGGACCATTCTGGATGAGGGACAAACTGCGGCTCTGATACTGCTCGATCTCAGCGCCGCGTTTGACACGGTCTCCCATCAGATCCTCCTGCGTCGCCTAGAGGAGGCGGGGGTAGTGGGCCTGGCACTGGATTGGTTCCGGTCCTTTCTGTCTGACAGAGCTTTTCAGGTCTCTGCCCCTCCCTTCCTCTCTCACGCCCATTCCATTAAGCAGGGGGTTCCTCAGGGCTTGGCGCTTAGCCCTGTTTTGTTTAACCTCTACGTCCAACCCCTGGCGGGAGTGGCGCGGGACCATGGCTTGACCATGGTTTCCTATGCTGATGACACGCAGCTGGTGGTGGCCCTCTCTGATGACCATTCTCGGGCCACCATGCAGTTCCGGAACGGGCTAGAAGCAGTCGCACGCTGGATGACCACCAACTGCCTTCAACTTAACGCCAACAAGTCAGAAGTGCTGTTGGTGGGGAACGACAAGGGGCTCTGGAGTACGCAGTGGTGGCCGGCGTCCTTGGGCAGAGCCCCCACTCCTAAGCCGGTGGTAAAGAACTTAGGGATCTGGTTCGACTCTACTCTTGGGTTTCAGGAGCACACCAAAAGATCGCTGGTACCTGCTTTGGACTCTTACGGGGTCTGAGGCCTATATTGGGTTTCTTTGACCCAGCCACACGCCAGCTGATAGTACAGGCGACTATTTTGTCCAGATTGGACTATGCCAACTCATTGATGTTAGGCGCCAATAAGGCGGAATTGAATCGCCTTCAACGAGTCCAGAATGCAGCCGCTCGAGTCCTGCTCAGGCTCCCAAGATCCTGCTCTACGTCGGGTGCTTTGCGGCGCCTTCACTGGCTACCCGTTCCCAAGATGATCGAATTCAAGGCACTTTGTCTGGCCTTCAAAATACTAAAACTTTCATCCCCTGAGATTCTATCTAATTTGTTGGTCCCCTATGTTCCCGCACGCCAGCTGCGCTCCGCTGGACAATTTCTGGTCACGGTCCCCCGGGTGAAGCGCATCAGAGCGGGGGGCCGGTCCTTTCGCTGTCTTGCCGCTAAATTGTGGAACTCTCTTCCTGTTCAGATTCGCCGCTTAGTCTGCCTGTTACCCTTCCGCAGTGCCATCAAAACTTACTTGTTTCCTACAGTCTAGCCCCTGCTCTCTACCGACACTGCTATCAGCGCCGGGACGCCCCTTTGCTGGGGCAGCTGTGCACTTTACAAGCTTACCTAACATAACATAACATAACAGTAGGCAGGTGGCTAAGTATGTGTGACACTCTTGATATACATACTCCTGAGGCCCAAACATTGTTCCCACCCGCAGCATGGGTGTGTGCCAAATACCCCAGGCACATGTGGTGAGTCAGATCAGCAATTGTACCACATATCAAAGTTACACGCAGATTACATGTCAGAACTCAGGCATTGTGTAAGCAATTGACCCACCCATGAAGCCCACCAGAAAGTTACGGGAACAAATGCTGTCCCCCACCTTGAGCTAAGCAAAATGCAAGGACACAGTACCCAAGTGACACAATTCCCTGACTGTAAGGGCCACACTTGGGTATCAGATGAGGAGTGGGCATGTCACAATTGAGGGACATGGGTCCTGGACCACAAGACTGATGTACTGTGGAAGTTTAACCAGGCCAGAGGAGGGCACATAGCATGTCAGACAAAGTTCACAGTGCAGTCATGGACTCACCCCTCCTTGCTGCTGTCTGGCCTTCAGCTGCCCATCCAGGTCAGGGAAGACCACCGCCAGGATCCTGATCATGTGGGGGGTCAGGGTCCGGTGTCCGCCCCTCCTGCGAGGAGGCAACAGCTTCATCTGGACCCTTGCAATCCTCCGGGTCCAGCCCCGAAGGTCCTGCCACCTCTTCTGGCAGTTGCGGATCCGGCGCTTGTAGTCCCCCACGGATCTTACTGCCCGGGCGATGGTCAGCCAGATTTCCTGCTTCTGGTGGGCATCAACCTGTGAGGATGACAAAGTGAAAAGGCCATTACTACACATGCAACATATCCGTGCATCACACATTTGGATATACATGTCTCAATCACAGGGGCACATGATGTACACAGGCAGTGCAACGATGGCTATGAACAGTTTGCCAGCAGTTACTACATGGTATCATTGCCTGGGAAGTAAAACCTTGTTGGAATGCACTGTTACTGCACTATACCTGTTCAGTGCATGTAACTACACACTTTGGGGGTGACAACTACTCAGTGAGCATGCTAGCCAGTGGCGTGCACACTGTAAGTCTTGCTAGTCAGACAACATGCACATTTAGTAAGGCAGTGGACAGCACACTCACCTGCTCCCCTGGTTTCCCATACAGCTTGCTGTACTGTGGAAGGAGGCTGTCCAGCAGGGCCTGGTTCTCCTCAGTGCTGAAGGCAGGGGCTCTCTCCACAGTATGTGCCATTGCAGTAGCCAGAGGATGCAGATACAGCAGCAGTGGTGTTGGCAGATGTCTTCCTGGAGCATGTAGTGCAGGCAAGTGAGCTCTCAGGGGAACAGCCAGCATTATATGTGTGCTGCAGAGGCAGATACTGTCCCATGTGTCAAAAGTGATAGGTCCAAGTCGTTTGCATCTTCTGAATCTGGCCAATCCATGGAATTGCACCACTCATACACGCCCACAGCATCCTTCAAAAGTTCAACTTGATGACACCCATGAATTTGCAACATTGTTGTGGGTGGCCAACTGAATTCACTGCATCAGACTCGTTAAAGTTTCAAAAATGCGTCCGTTGCCATGCCAGGCCATAGCCAATGCGTGTGCACCGATCGGTCCATTGCTGTTCAACGCGTACCGGTTCACATCATATGCAATGTCCAATGCGTGCGCACCGATCGGTCCATTGCTGTACAACGCGTACCGGTTCACATCATATGCAATGGCCAATGCGTGCGCACCGATCGGTCCATTGCTGTACAACGCTGCATCGGTTCACATCATATGCAATGGCCAATGCGTGCGCACCGATCGGTCCATTGCTGTACAACGCGTATCCGGTTCACATCATATGCAATGTCCAATGCATGCGCACCGATCGGTCCATTGCTGTACAACGCTGCACCGGTTCACATCATATGCAATGGCCAATGCGTGCGCACCGATCGGTCCATTGCTGTACAACGCTGCATCGGTTCACATCATATGCAATGGCCAATGCGTGCGCACCGATCGGTCCATTGCTGTACAACGCGTACCGGTTCACATCATATGCAATGTCCAATGCGTAGTGCACCGATCGGTCAATTGCTGTACAACGCGTACATCGGTTCACATCATATGCAATGGCCAATGCGTGCGCACCGATCGGTCCATTGCTGTACAACGCGTATCGGTTCACATCATATGCAATGTCCAATGCGTGCGCACCGATCGGTCCATTGCTGTACAACGCGTACTCAGTTCACATCATATGCAATGGCCAACGCGTGCGCACCGATCGGTCCATTGCTGTACAACGCGTATTTCTGACCACATCATATGCAATGGCCAATGCGTGCGCACCGATCGGTCCATTGCTGTACAACGCTGCACCGGTTCACATCATATGCAATGTCCAATGCGTGCGCACCGATCGGTCCATTGCTGTACAACGCGTACCGGTTCACATCATATGCAATGGCTAATGCGTGTGCACCGATCGGTCCATTGCTGTACAACGCGTACCGGTTCACATCATATGCAATGTCCAATGCGTGCGCACCGATCGGTCCATTGCTGTACAACGCGTCCCTGTACAAATCACTTGCATATGTCACCATGGTTGTCACTGGTGAACGTATGCCAGCCACAATTACTTGCCAGGGACTCAGGGGCACACCTACAACACCACAGCCTGTCCACACTGTATCCTAAGGCATGTAAGGCTGCATTACCTGTGTGTGTATGGGGGTCAACCTGTGTTTCTTTTGGTGGCACTTGTGGGCAGCCACTCCCAGGCCGTGCACGTGTTCATGGGGACTGAATCCTTTGTGTGTTGTGCACACGACCACTGTGATGTGCACATGTTCAGTTCAGGGCATGTTGCATGGTCACATTTACAGGTTGTGTATGTCATGTCACATACACCCTGAGTCCCATGTGGGAAGGTATGTACGTCACAGGGTGACCCATTGCCACAATAGTGATGGCCCTCCACAGTCTGTGTGCATGTTGTGTTTCAGATGTCTCTGATTCAATGTGCACAATGGGAGACAGTCTCCACATCCACGTTGTTTGTGCATCGACTTTGATGTTGTGCGTGTGTGTGTCACAGACGTCCATGTCTGTCCTGCAGAGGCAAAAGGGGCCACTACCTGTGTGAGTCATGGTTGTATTGCTGACGTGTACATGATACAACATGTCATGCCAATGTCCATGTGGCAATACAGGGTCCCTGGGAATCTATCTGTCAATGAGCTGTGATGCCTGTGGCACATCTGTCCTCACTTGTCACTGTGGTGTGTGTTTGGAACGTGACAGCAGTACATGGGTACTGTGACACAGCCTAATGATTTCCCATAGCACGACCTGGAACTTGTTGTCAACACATGTTGAGCTGTGATGTTTGATGTTGGCCATGTAGGTGCCATATATGTCCATACAGAACGGCACACACATCAAGTACTTGTGTCTTGTAATGATGTATCATGTGATATTGAGTATGGTCAATGCCACATATGTGGGGTGACTGACAATCTTTCTTTTTTCACCTATGCACTGCAGGGCACCAGCTGTCCATAGACCATTCCCTGACCTTGCAACAATGGTTGAACGTGACTGCATCCGACGGTACCGCTTCAACAGGCCGCTGATTGAGGAATTGACGGTGCGGTTGTCCCCACATTTGCAACCTGGCCGGACATACCCTACAGCGCTGACCCCCAAGGTGAAGGTGATGGCAGCCCTACACTTCTTTGCCACCGGTACCTTTCAACACACTGTGGCGTCTGCTGGTGGGATGTCACAGACCATGTTCAGCCGTGTGCTACGCGATGTTTTGGAGGCAATGTTGAGATACCTGAACCAGTACATCTATTTCCCTAAACGTCAGCAACTCACTGACATGAAGAGTGACTTCTATGCCCTGGGGAGGATGCCACATGTCATTGGCTCCATTGATGGGACACATGTGGCTTTGGTACCACCACAGGCACATGAGCAGGCATACAGGAACCGTAAACATTACCATTCTATCAATGCTCTGGTGGTATGTCTTGCAGATATGACCATCTCACATGTGTGTGCACGTTTCCCCGGTTCTGCACACGATGCCTACGTGATGAGGAGTAGTCGCATCATGAGGATGATGTCACAGATGCCGAACCAGCGTGCCTGGCTTGTCGGTGGGTGCTGACTTTGTACCATTGTGTGTGTTCTGCAATGTTGTATTCCACCCTATTTTCCAACTCAGCTAATGTGCAATTGTCTGTATGTAGGTGACTCCGGATACCCCAACATGCCGTGGTTGCTGACACCCCTCAGGAACCCTGTGACACCAGCCCAGATGCGCTACAATGAGGCACATGGTCGGACCAGGAGAGTGATCGAGCGGATATTTGGTCTCCCGAAGAGCCGCTTTCGCTGCCTGGACAAGACAGGAGGGGCCCTCCCATATGCCCCAGCAAAGGTGTGCAAGATTTTCATCGTCTGCTGCATGCTACACAACCTGGCAGTGCGAAGGAGTTGCCTCTCATCCTGGATGACGATGACCAACATCCGCCACCTGTGGAGGATCCTGGCCTGGGCCACGATGCCAGTGATGATGATGATGATGAGGGTGATGTCCGCTCACAGTTCATCACCAACTTCTTCAGCTGAATGTGAGTATCCAGAGATGTCATGTCAATGATTTGAGTTTGCATGATATGTGCTGGTGGTGCTCTGTTGCTGTTTGAGTGTGGCCATGTGCTACTTGACTGGATGCGTGCAGCGGTGTGTCCTTACAGGTAGTCTGTACTCCCCAACAGTGTTGACATGCTAACTTGGTTTTGTGTAGGTATCTTGTGACATGTATTGGGCATGAGTATTGCAGTTCTGTCCTGTTCTTCAGTGCTTTTGACTGTGTGTCATGTCTGTACTTCACAGGGTGCTTTCAGAGTTGTTTGGTCCACTCGGAACCCCGACACCATGGTTCAACTTCCAGGGTGGAAGCAGTCGTTTCCCTACAGGTGATGTGCCCCACACCCCTGGACTTTATTTCTTCTACAATTGTTGATTGTGTGGCCACAGCCACGTGGGATTACCTTGCATCTGTAGTGGAAACAACATGTTGCAAATGTGTAATAAACCTGTGCTTCACTTTGGGATGTGCGTTGTCTATGGTCACACATCTAACTGACATTAGCTTACTTCACCTGTGGGCTAGTTAACACAGACTCTGAATAGGTGTGGTGTCTGTGCATTCCACATTATTTCCTGGCAACATCAGTGTAGGCGATGAGTCAGATGGCCCTGGTGTGTATGTGCTGTGTAGCCCTAGTGGTGTGTCTCCCTCATATGTGTCACGTCGCCATGACTCACATGACGGTGTTGAACTTGCTGTAGCAGTTAGCATGCACAGTGTCATTTAGCAGATCATCATCTCCATGACAAAAACAACGTTGGAATCACAACAGAGGCAAGTATGGTGTATTAGTGATTTTATTTACATACATGTGTGAGGACAGTGCACAGGATGGTGGGTGCTGTACATTGGGATTGAAATCCAAAGTTCCCAGATGAGTTGGAAGTGTTGGTAGCAGAAATGTCCTGAGTAAAGTCCACAGTCATCTGATACATTGGTCCAACTTAAACTCCCCATGTCATGTGAGAGAGTTGGGTTGCATTCGACAGAGTGAACAGTTTGCACACAAAGGTGGATTTCCAGAACAGGTGTTTGGTTCATGGGGGATGTACATGGCCATCGGCCTCTCAGTTCTCCTTCCTCGGACGACCCCTCTTCTTTGGGGGGGACCCTCACGTGCAGGCTGCTGCGGTGCAGAGGACTCTCCGCCAGAGTCATCCTCCCTCCCTGTGGCAGTTGCAGTTGCAGTTGTTGCGGCACCAGATGTTGTGGGCACACAGGGAGGTGTGGCCATGTTGGTGCTAATCTGGCGGAGGCATGTCAATATGTCCCTATGCACCGCTGTCAGTTCTTGCAATGTGTCCCACTTGGACTCCATGCCAGCCATGTGTGTCTCCACACGGGACATGTGTGTCTCCACACGGGACATGTGTGAGTCCAAGCGGGCATGATGGGCAGCCTGCTGCTGTTGAATTTCCTTGAGGATCCCCACTACCTGGCTGACCTCTACGGTGCTATTCTGGTACGCATCAGCAATGCGTGCCAGTTGTGGGTCATCATGCAGTCCAGACCCCTCTGCAATCAGTGACCTCTGCCTACCACCCCTCCCACCACCCTTAGCCACACGTGCAGGACCTGCGGGGGCACGCACAGGTGACCCTAGGCCCCCTTGGGGGTTGGTACTGGGGTTGTTGTCCGTTGCTTCACGGTGGGCCGGGGTCACTGTGCTGTTGTCATTGGTGGTCCTTGGTCTGTCCGTGTCGGCGGGGGTGGTCTGTGTGTTGGCAGTTGTTGGAGGAGTGGGTGCAGGTGGTGCAGATGGTGGTCCTGCTGGTGCTGCATGATGACTCACACCGGAGGGGCCAGGTAGGTCTTCGCCATCCGAGGAGGGCAGAGGCTGTTCCACACCAGAGAGTTCAGGGTCCCCCGGAGCCTGGGACAGGGACTCCTCATCGGCTGCTGCTGTGTCCCCATCATCACCTGTTTTTGGAAGAGACACACAATGTATGTTATGTTTCTACAGGCATCAATGGTTCAAATACCTGACAGTTGTGACTGTACCTCTGGATGCGGGACTGTACATTGCATTGTCCTAAGTTGTCACAGTCAGAGGTTGGTATTGGTGTAGCACATTGTCCTGCCAACCTGAAGCATTTCAATGTGAATGTTGAGGTGTGTGCATGTCCAGCATTGGTGGTATTTGGTTGACATCCGGCCCTCCTTCTCCCGCCAGCCCAGTTATCCCACCATGAAGCATGCCACCGTTGCAGTGGGTGCAGGTTGACTCTCAGGATGTCAGTCAGTGGTGTCCTGCTGTTGGTTGGTGCCCAGTTCCCAGCAGGGCCTTGTGCTCCCCACAGCTGAGGCCAGTGTCAGACATCTTTGAGGTGGCGTTTCACTCCCTGTGAGGTGTGCATGCTTCAGTGTGAGCTTGCTGGGCCATTCGGGTGGGGGATGTTGAGCTGTGACTACCACTCCCATCATGCTATTGCCTACACCTCCCTTCCCAGCATGCCCATACTTCCTTCCTTTTGACTCTGCTTCCCTGTGGGGTAGTGTGCCTGTGCTGACAGGATGGCTGACAGTGTTGTCCTTGCGTTAGTTTGGCTACAAGTCCCAAAAGTGTCCCTGTGCTTCACACAGCATAACCCAGGGTGGTGGTTCTTTGTGGGATATTTAATTAGAGTGTGAGGCAATGCATTCTCCCAGGTGAGTTGTGTGGAGTTTGTGTTAAGGGTGTGTGTGAGAAGAGCTGCTGGTAACTATGGTCAGTGCTGTCAGTCCTCCTTCCCACCCAGCCAGACATCCCACCATGGAACGTGCTTCCATTGCAGGGAGTGCAAGTTTGCTTTCAGGATGTCAGTCAGTGGTGTCCTGCTGTTGGTTGGTGCACAGTTCCCAGCAGGGCATTGTGCTCCCCACTGCAGTACCCAGTGTCAGCCATCTTGTCAGTTCTTTTCCACTCCCTGTGATGTGAGCATGGTTCAGAGTGGTGTTGATGGGCCAATTGTGAGGGTGACCAATATCTGTGACTACCACTCCCATCATGCTATTGTCTACACCCCACTTCCCGGCATGCCCATACTTCCTTCCTTTTGAGTGGACTTCACTGTGTGTGAGTGTGACAGCAATGGCAAGATGGCTGACAGTGGTGTCCTGCTGTTGGTTGGTGCCCAGTTCCCAGCAGGGCCTGGTACTCCCCACAACAGAGAACCATTGTCAGACATCTTTGAAGTGGCTTTTCACTCCCTGTGAGGTGTGCATGCTTCAGTGTGAGCTTGCTGGGCCATGCGGGTGGGGGATGTTGAGCTGTGACTACCACTCCCATCATGCTATTGCCTACACCCCCCCTTCCCAGCATGCCCATACTTCCTTCCTTTTGAGTGGACTTCACTGTGTGTGAGTGTGACAGCAATGGCAAGATGGCTGACAGTGGTGTCCTGCTGTTTGTTGGTGCCCAGTTCCCAGCAGGGCCTGTGCTCCCCACAACAGAGCACCATTGTCAGACATCTTTGAAGTGGCTTTTCACTCCCTCTGAGGTGTGCATGCTTCAGTGTGAGCTTGCTGGGCCATGCGGGTGGGGGATGTTGAGCTGTGACTACCACTCCCATCATGCTATTGCCTACACCCCCCTTCCCAGCATGCCCATACTTCCTTCCTTTTGAGTGGACTTCACTGTGTGTGAGTGTGACAGCAATGGCAAGATGGCTGACAGTGGTGTCCTGCCGTTGGTTCATGCCCAGTTCCCAGCAGGGCCTTGTGCTCCCCACAACAGAGCACCAGTGTCAGACATCTTTGAAGTGGCTTTTCACTCCCTGTGAGGTGTGCATGCTTCAGTGTGAGCTTGCTGGGCCATGCGGGTGGGGGATGTTGAGCTGTGACTACCACTTCCATCATGCTATTGCCTACACCCCCCTTCCCAGCATGCCCATACTTCCTTCCTTTTGACTCTGCTTCCCTGTGGCGTAGTGTGCCTGTGCTGACAGGATAGCTGACAGTGTTGTCCTGGCGTTAGTTTGGCTACAAGTCCCAAAAGTGTCCCTGTGCTTCACACAGCATAACCCAGGGTGGTGGTTCTTTGTGGGATATTTAATTGGAGTGTGAGGCAATGCATTCTCCCAGGTGAGTTGTGTGGAGTTTGTGTTAAGGGTGTGTGTGAGAAGAGCTGCTGGTAACTATGGTCAGTGCTGTCAGTCCTCCTTCCCACCCAGCCAGATATCCCACCATGGAACGTGCTTCCATTGCAGGGAGTGCAAGTTTGCTTTCAGGATGTCAGTCAGTGGTGTCCTGCTGTTGGTTGGTGCACAGTTCCCAGCAGGGCCTTGTGCTCCCCACAGCAGTACCCAGTGTCAGCCATCTTGTCAGTTCTTTTCCACTCCCTGTGATGTGAGCATGGTTCAGAATGGTGTTGATGGGCCAATTGTGAGGGTGAGCAATATCTGTGACTACAACTCCCATCATGCTATTGGCTACACTGACTTCACCAGCATACACAGAATTCCTTCCTTTCAGTGAGCTTCCCTGTGAGGTGGTGTTCTGGTGGTGGGAAAATGTCTGACAGTGTTTGTTGTTTAGATTTGTGCGGCTGCCTTGCTCTATTTGTTGTTGCGTTTGTACATGTCATGACAGAGTTACATTTCACTTTGGGATGGCAGGTATTGTGTTTGTCTAACTAACATACACATCTTGGGATGATTCTGTTTTGGTTACTGTGGCTTTGCTGACGGTGCATGGTTTGACTATCCCCTTGACAGTGATGTGTGTGTATTGTCACACAATATTGGGTATATTTGTTGTGTACTCACCAGGCTCTGGGATGTTTTCTAGTCCATGTACGCTCTCTGGTGGTAGGATGGCCTGCACCTTCTCCTCCCAGGGCCTGAGGTATACTGGTTTGGCAGGAGAGCCACTGCCGGTGTGCTGGCTCATGGCGTAATCCTTCTTGAGTAGGGCCTTGACCCTCCTGCGCACATCATACCACCTGTTCTGGATGTCTTCCTTTGTGCGCAAACATGGTGATTGTGCGTTCACCCTGTCGACGATCCTCTCCCACATCTTGGTTTTCTGCGACATGGGGGTCTGTTGGACCAGTGTACCAAACAATTGTGGCTCTACCCTGAGGATTTCATCTACCAACACTTCCAATTCACTGTCTAGGAACTTTGGATTCTTCTTTGGGGGCATGGTGATGGGTGGTGGTGGGGATTGATGGTTGTGTGAGTGTGCAAGTGAGGGTAGGTGAGTGTCAGTTTTGCTGGGTGTATGTGAGGGTGCTATTGGGGAGTTGCTAATGGTGTGTGGCTTGTGTGATGGATGAGTTGTGGGTGTGTCTGTGGTTGCTGTCTGATGGTGTTCTGTGCTGGCAGGTCTGTTGAATTTGCAAAGGATCATGGTAGGGATTTGTGGCCTTTATATGGGTGGAGTTGTGGGTGTGTCTTTGTTCCATTCCCCCCCCCCCAGTATTTATTGACTTTGTCATTGCTTGTTTGGCCTTTTTTTAAAATGTATTCCTTTGTAGTTTTGGGGCATGTAGGAGACGTTCTCCTGACCGAGTAGGATGCTGCAGTTGGCTCGTGCGAGCTTCTCCGAGTCTTTCAGGTTGTGTTTCTGCCGTGTTTTATGTGCCGCGTACGCATCGGTCGCGGAGTATTGGGTTGTTTCGGCTCCATTTTGTATGCGTGTCGGTCGTACGGCTTGAGCTCCGTGCGACTCGGTATAGTTTTACACGCATTGCATCGTACTGCGCGGGTCGGAGTTCGCGGGTACGTTTCTGTCGGCTTCATTCCTGGTGCGTGTCGGTCGGTTCGAATTGCGTGTTTTTCCAGCCGGGTAGCTGGTTTCCGTGCGATTCGGTCGCTCGGCTTGTGTTCCGTATGAGTCAGTCGTAATTCACATGCATTGCATCGTACTAGGCGGATCGGGCATGGCCGGTACGTGTAGGTCAGACAAAATTCCCGTACCGAGTCGGTCGGTACGTTTTCCTGCCCGAATCGGAATCGGCCCCAAAGTGTGAAGTGAGAGTTACATATGATCTGAGCTATAAACACTAACAAAGGGGCTGATTATGATGGCGGGCGGAGGCACATCCGCGGTGCTGGCAGTGGCGGAAAATGTCCTATTCCGCACTCCAGCAGAGGTCCTCGCGCCCGCCATATTACGATGGGCAAACATAGCCCATTTTCCGTCCGCTGCGGAGTTACGTGAACTGCCAGAAATTTCCACCCGCTACTGCGGCGGAGGGAGCCAATAGAGAAACACCGCCGTGCGGAATGACGTCTCGTCTGCCGTACAAATTACGATGCTGCAAACAGCCCATCACACCGCAGCGGAGAATCCACCCACCTGGAGACAGCGGAAGCACCACAGCGGAGAGCGAAACTCGACTCCTGGTCCCCTCCACGCGGTCATGACCGCTATGGATCCAGCTCTTCAAGCCTTTCCGCTGCTGTACCTCATCCACCACCAGCAAATAATACACAGTCACGGACAACGCCGCAGGTACGCAAATACACAACTCCGCATACAACCACAAAACACAACTCCTGTGCTGACACACGGTTCCTGTCCACATCAGACACTCTGGTGGGGACAGGAACATATCCCCCAGTGTACCCACACGTCCTACCTGTCAGAAACCCACACCTCTGTATCCGGGTCACCCATCAACCGCGAAATCACTGCAATGTCCCGGGAAAGTCACCACAGCAGTGAAGACGCAGGAAAACCTGCGCACAATGTAGTAGGCAGGGCCGGCGCCAGGCATGGGCAGTCCGGCCATATTCACAGGGCTCCACCTTCACCCCTCCCACAGTACGCATCACACACCCATTTGGGCACATGCTGTGTGCCCCTCCTGTGCCCCCCCTGCACAATCAGCCAGGTGTAGTCAGACCTCACACCTCACACATCAAAGGACAAGGGATATTGACTGGGAAGGTGGGGGTGAAGAGGAACACCCTGCACAGAAGCTCAGGGCTGGACAACCCTCCTCCTCACACCTACCTCCCACTCATGTGAATCAAACTGAGTATAATTACAAAATGAAGACTCACACTGCATATGAACATCCACTGAACTGTTCACACTGCCTGTCAAGTCACTCAGAAACACCCCACACTGACACCCAGCCACATACTCATACCATAGGTCAGCAGCAATGGAGGACAATAGATGGGCCATCCAAAAGTGAAGTGGACAGTGCTGGAAAACCATGGAGCAAGCCACATAGCATGTGTACATCACATGCAAGAGAAGGAACAAATCACACCACCCTTAGGCCATCAAATCAGACATGTGTGGCATAGTGAGTGAAATTAAACCAAAGTGACCTCTGTGCAACAACTCACGGATACATCAAGGCAAGCCATGCATAGGCACAGGAATGATAGGAAGTGTCTGAAGTCATACAGTGACCAGCCACACATCTGTGTCAACTTACTTGACATGTGCATGCCATCAGCACAACACACATGGCTCATTGTCACACTCCCTGACTGTCAAACACAAGTAGGACCTTCACACATGCCCCTCATCTACCCATCTCACACCTGCAACACTCAACACCTGTGAGAAACACATAGAATGGTGCAAATGATGTCCTGTGAGGTCACTGACAACCAATCACACACCCTGTGGTGCATCCACAAATATCAGACTCACACTCAGGGATGCCTGAACCAATGCTGACACAAAAACAATAGCCAAACACAAATCTCACAAACAACATTCACAGAAGTCCAACAAGCCCAGACATGTGCAGCCAAACAGTGGAAAAGCAATGTGACCCTAGACAGAACAGGAATACACAACATTGTCACTCTGGACCAATGCACAGACACCATACCCCAACACAAACAAGAATTGCATCATCAAAAGCCAATCATGAACACTAACTGGGATCAATGGGACAAATCAGCCAAACCACACATACACACCACACCAGACATCAAGTGAACATTGTGCCATAGTGTACCACAAGCAAGCACATGCACAATCCTGACAAGTGACAGGTCAAAAATAGGAGGACAAACCACCATTGTGCACTCAAAACAAGCTCATGAACAAGAATCCACATTGCTGCATGTTACAGACACACAAGTAATGCACACTACACATGCAACACACATCTGAATGCATCACAATGCACAAACTACTCACACACAATGTCATGCAAATAGAACATCACACACACATTGCACCTGTCAGTAGAAAGAGCCAACACAGGCCAAACACTGCATACATCTACAACAAAAACACAACAGATGCACATACCAATCCATCACATAGCAAACTCAGCTGGACATCAGGGGATGCACACCAGGCAAGTACAAGGCAACATACACTGACAGCACTGCATGCACACCAAGCAGTGTGTGCACACCAACCAAACCAGTAGCACACATATCTGAGTGCCACACCATGAACTCACACAACACAAATCACCACAGCACAAACATAACATCACACCCAGGAAGGGTAGCAGTACCTCAGCAAACACACATACAGCTTACCCATCACCCACAGATGCACAACTCAGGGAAACCCAGATACAAACAACATGACTAGAGAACTGTGCTGCTCAAACATATGCACTGCACATGAGCAACCATGACTGCAAAATAGTAGAAGAAAACAACACATAAATAATTGTGAAACTGTCCTGAGTGGCACATTGGTCCTGTACAAAGATCATCCTCCCACAGTATAGTGTCACACTATGAAGTGGTGGGGAGGCTCACACACTGGCAAGCCATGGGGTGGAAGACATGAGATTGAAGTGGTGTGTACTTCAGTAGTGGACAGGTGAGGAGTGTACAGAACACAACCACATAGAGGAGTTACTCACAATGTGTAGGCATCAGAAGCACATATAGGGGATGGCATGACTCCACATACCACATACCATTCTGGAGCCAAAAATGGGTCGTGACAGCAATGCATGAGAAAACTCACAAATAATGTCAGTGTGGCTGAGCAGGTCTGCACAGTGAGCACAAATAGTAACAAGACACATGGCTGATCAACAAAACACAACACAGATTTGGCAGTCACACACTCTGCATACTCACAACAGGCAGCGACAACAAGTATATGTCCCCCAGGAGTGTAGAACACAACAACACACTGCACAGTGCCCAACCTACAACTCCTACATGTGCCCACAATCTGAAGCACATGGCTGACAATTGAAACAAACAGGCACTCATTACCTGGATCATACATGTGTGCAGTTGGCATTGCAGGGGCACACACACATCAACACTACTGACAATGACAGCCCATTCACACTGTATGACCACTCAAGTTCACATATTCAAATGTACCCATGTGACTAGGAAGACAGGCCTACACAAGATGACCACACATCAACACTGCTGTTCACACATCAAGAAAGATCACACAGATATGATGGACCCTGGCCAGCCCGCAAGTAATCCTGTGGATAGAATTCATCTCTGTTGTGGTATTGCATCATAACATGACATGTGTACAATTTAGCAAACCTGACCATAGAATGATTTGGATAACAGTAGATCATCACAAACAACCATCATTGCACCCTCAAGCCTCAGAGTCAAGAAGAAATAAAGTGCCTGTCACCTGTGGCAAACTCTGAAAAAGTAAAACAAGCAATTGGCAATGTTAAAGTGGCATACAGAGCATGTGTCACATGAAACAATACCCATACATAAAACCTTTTATTTAGCAAGGACATTGACAAAGCAGACAACAGGAGTAACTGTCTTTATTACATAATACACATATAGGCATCAAAAGTAGAAAACAGCAAGGCCATTGGCCAGTACAAAATCAAAGTGTGTGCATAAGAAACTGCACAGGGAATGGGCATTCAAAGTGACAAACAGCAAGGCCATTGGCCAGTCCACAGTTCAAAGTATGTACATGTGTGCATGAGAAACTGCACAAGGAATGGGCATCCAAAGTGACAAACAGCAAGGCCATTGACCAGTCCATAGTTCAAAGTATGTACATGTGTGCATGAGAAACTGCACAGGGAATGGGCATCCAAAGTGACAAACAGCAAGGCCATTGGCCAGTCCATAGTTCAAAGTATGTACATGTGTGCATGAGAAACTGCACAGGGAATGGGCATCCAAAGTGACAAACAGCAAGGCCATTGGCCAGTCCATAGTGCAAAGTATGTACATGTGTGCATGAGAAACTGCACAGGGAATGGGTAACACCGTACACTGCCATGGGAATCAACACAGCTCTGGGGATACAAATGGGCAATCCAGGCACCGCTGTGGGCGATGGGTTTGGGAGAGGGACTTTGCCTCAGACTTGGCTGTCAGTTGAACTGGGAGGTGGCTGATTGTCGGGGCCAGTTGGAGGACTGGACCTGGGAGAGAGAGGACCAGCTGAGGTAGAGGCATCAGTGACTGTGGGAGCCTGAGGGCTGCTAGGACTGGGTGGCATGGTGGCACGGGGAGGCGGAGACATGCTGCCGTGAGACACAGTGTGTGAGGGTGAATGTGGAGGGCTGGGTCTCTATTTCTTGGGGATTCGATAGGCAAGAATTGTCTTGGCAGGAGTGGGAAGTGGGGTGGGCACAACAGACTCACTCTCCACCAAAGGTGTATCGGGTGCAGGTGCCCCTCCCTGTGGGGATTTGCTGGATCTGGTGGTACGCTTGGGGTGGCCTTGCCTTTTCCCCTCCATCCCCTGTTGTCCAGGTAAACCCCCCACTTTGCTCTCCTGTCCCAGCTTCACAGGGGTGTGGGTGGGAGTTGACATAGTGGGTGAATCTGCCTTAGAGAGCTGTTTGTGCTGACTCTTTGCAGGCACCAGCTTCACAGCAGACAGGGCAACTGTTTGTTTGTCTTTGGGAGCAGGTGTGGGGATGGGAGTGTCCTTGGATGGGGGTGATTTGGATGAATGTGAACTTGAGGCCTGCTTCTTGGCCTGATGCCCCTAAGTGTCACGTGAAGGGCTTTTGCTTTTGCGCTCCTGTGTGTCTGTTTTTTGTTTTGGTGATGGTGTCTGTGCTCTTGGCCACTTGGAATGCTGCTGTTGTGTGCTGTGTGTGGAGTACTTGGTGCCTGAGGGCTGTGGTGTGTGGGCACTCTCGTCAGGTGGTGCCACTGGCAGGGTGGTTGCTGAAGGGACTGGAGCTGTACTGGGAGCCTGTGACAGCTGAATGGCTGCTGTCACTGTGGAGGACAAAGACTGGACAGTTCTGTGTAGCCCACCCACATCAGAATGAATGCCCTCCATGAAGGCAACTACCTGTGCCAGCTTCTTGTCATGATCCTGGAAGGCATTCAGGATAGTAGTCTGACCCACACACAGCTGGTGCAAAAGGTCCACTGCCTCAACACTGAGGACAGATAGGGAGACAGGGGCAGGGGCAGCGGTGCCCGGGGGGAAGAACACTCTACCCTTCCTAGGGCTGCGGGCACGGCCAGCACTAGTGGTAGTAGCCGGGAGTGTGGGCACTGGACGATGTGTGGTGGAAGAAGAGGCAGATTTCGAACTCCCTGTGCCCGCCAACATCGAGGAGTCACCGCTGGAGTCAGATGATGCTGAGGTTGGTGTTTCCGGGTGTGATTCATCCAGGGCACTCCTGTCCCCCTCCAAGGCGCTGGTCACATCAGTGTCAGTGAGCTCATGTGTAGCAGTCATGCCAGAAGCTTCACCAATGGTGTTCGTCCCCTGTCCTTCCGTGCCCTCGGTAGATGCTGCAATCGACAGAGACGTAGGTTCAGTATAGTGCCATACTCACAAACATCATATGCAAGCAAAGCACAAGACTAGAATATGATACCCTCATGTTGCCCACCACCCTGTGCAGTCTGCATGTGCAACCTTAATGCAAAACTCAGAAGATGCATGGAAACATGCATAGTTGACATTAATGTCCCATGTGACGTTGACACAGCCAAATAGCTGGCCCGTGCCTCCTTGTAACCTAACGTACTGATCTCTGTAAGCATACCTACGTGCCTGTGGGTGAGATAGATATACATCTCAACATGTTGTCTCAGTCACATATGGAGTCACTTTAAGGGAACAACACAGATACTGACTCCAAAATGTCCTTTTACAATGGCCATGAGCTACTGGTATCCACCATGTTGTGCTTTGAAGCACAACGACCGTTGCACATTGGTGTCAGATGTGTAGTTCTCACAATTTCCGGGTCAGGCACTGCACACATCTACAAAAGCACACTAAGATGATGCACACTGCTGTTCACTGCCCGGTGGTGTCTATGACACCCATAATGCAGCAGATGTCATAAGGCCACATCTCATCTTGCAATGTCAAGGGCCATTGTATTGAACACATGAGAAAGAACATGTAGCGAGAATGCATGACAGCTGCACTCAACACAGAGGCCACTTAGAAGCCATTGCATCACACTAGAAACATCACAGAGCTCCGCACTGGCTCAGGGTTGGGATACATGCAGTCACTCACACACAAAGTCACCCTCCGCAGAATACTCACCCCCAACTTGCTGCTGATGGGCCCTCAAACGTCCATCCGGCTCTGGCTGTGTCACTGACAAGATGCGGGCCATTAGTGGTGTCATGCTCCTGCGCGCCAACCTTCCAGTCTGAGGGAGCATCCCCAGCGTCATCTCTGCAACGTTTTTGCTCAGCCGGCAGATATCATCCCACCTCTTGTGACAGTGTGTGCGCCGTCGGTTGGAGACACCAAGAGCCCGCACCTTGCATGCAATGGCCCTCCATAAGGCCTTACGCTGGCGGACTTCAAGCTGCAGGCATGGGAGACAAGAAGAGGAAGTTTCAGTGACACTGTGTTATGTACCACTGTGTGTCAGTACAGGAGCATGCAAAAACATAGCACACCAATACAGAAATGTTGAGCAGAGGCCATACAGCATGACACATAGTACATTTGCAACCGATAATCGCATAGAAATGTATGCAGGTATGATGATGGGCACAGTACATGGCCATCTCATACACATGCAGAATGCCAGTACAGAATGCAATGTGAAGAAGGCCCTTATCTGTGATGCAGTATGTGGGTGAGCAAGACATACAATACATTGGAAATGATGTGTCGGGGCAGACTCACTGTGTCCAACACTACTCACCCCTCAATGTCCTTGGCCTGTGAATGGCTACCTGTCTCATGGAGGTCACATTTAGGGACATGATCTTACATTCTCACACTCTTATCACAAGGTCTGTCTTGTGCAATCCTCAGGCCTAAGATAGCTTGTTGAGAAATAGGGTGGCAGACAACACATATGTTTCACTCTGTCCATTTACTGATGGGTCCTTGTCAAATTGGACAGTATCTGTGCAGGCCAGGGGGACTCACACTGAGGTTAAACGTGGGCCATCCAAACATTCACATGCATGTACAATATGAGAGGGCAAACAGTGCCTTCACATGCGAGTCAGAACACGTAATGAAAACAATGGAAGGATGATATCTCCGAAGTACATTAATCTGATGTGTCATAGGTGAATTTCCACCAAGAGTGTTACACTCAGGCATTTCAATCTTGTGCATAATGCATACATATCCATGGGGGCAATATGAAAATTGTGCACACATCCTTCAGTACCCTCTGGACGAAACACATTTGTAATGTCACAAATGAGCATGTGAAAACATCATGGACTATGACATCCATTAGCACAGGCAATGTTTTGTTCAGACTTCCACTGTCCAAACCAGCAGTGTTACTGTATGGCTGCAAAAACACTGCATGTCCCTCCCATCCTTAAATGCAGCCATGGATCTGTGGAAATAAGGCTACACACCCCATTTACCAGAAGTCAGCATGCTAGGCAGTATATCACACAATTACATTACCCAGGCTCAGACCAACGTTTGTATTGTTATTGCTGAAGAAGGGCTTGTGAGAAGTTGGCCTGGTGTATGCTGTCCACTAATTATAGTGGGCACCTTGCACCAGTCCAAACAACCCCTTATTGGAGATAGGTTAAAGACAACCTTTATTGAAAGCTATCCTAGTGGTAGCTATGGAGAGCAGCCTTCAGGCTAAGTCTTGAAGGAATGTAAAGCAGCTTGTTTTACCAGTCTATAATCTCTTGAGTGACCAAATGAAAGAGGACCACACCAGGTATATATTCAAAATATATGTATTTATTGCTAAACACACCCCTCTAGTCTCTTTATGTGGCTAGAGTTCGAAGTACATAAGTTATAAGTTAGTTATCAACAGTAATAGCACAAATACACGTTTGAGCCCTAGGGGCGTACCAAACCATATACCAATAAAGTGGTATAAGAACCACGACTGAGCTAGACACAAGGCCTAGAGCCTGTAGAAGTGCTTGGACCACAAGGAACCACCCAAGGTAGTGACACAGGGGACCCACGGGGGACACGTGTAGTGTGAGAACACAGCCGCGAATCGCCGTTGACTTCTATGGGGAAAGTCGCGGTTGGAATTTTAAAGAAAAGGGACACTTAGAAGAGGACTTGGAGCAAACCCTTTTGGAACTGGGTCGTTCTAGAGTCTATACCCACGGGAGCACCGGAGTACTCGTGTTACCTCACCCAGGGAAGCCGGGTGCATAGGTGTCTTTCGGGGTCGGGTTTCGTTGTCATTTTCAATGGCGATCTGCTGCAAAGTGCTGCTGGCGGCCAAGTCGAAAGTGTTCGGGTGGATCCAAAGGTGGATAGAAGATCTGAAGAACCTGAAAGCAGAGGGGACAGAGTCTGGGTCACTAGCCAGTGACCAGGAAGGCGATGAGCGGATGCCCACCGATGTCGAGTGCTTCAGGTAGGTTGACGGTCGTCTTGACTCTTCAGCCATGAGGTCCAGGAGGCATCAACGATGACCAGGAGCTGGATTCGAGCTGTGCCACGATGTTTGTCGATTGCTGAGGTGTCGGCGACCGGATTGGACCCAACAAGCCTTGGCAACGGCAAGTCTTGTGGAAATAGAAGAAGGACGGTGGTGCAGACCAGCAAGATCTGAGCGACTCACCCAGTGAGGGTAAGTCAGGACACGCCTGGAGCAACCAGGGAAGCCCAAGCAGAAGAAGATTGGCCTTCGGGAGGGCCTACTAGCCAATGGACTAGCGACCGCGAAGGAGCCTCGAGTGGACACACTTGGAGCTGGCTCACGGGACACTCGTGGAGTGGAGGCCAGTGATCTTCAGTGCAGTCGGTGCTGGAGGTAGGGGCTACTAGGAGCCCAAAGCACAACTTCGTGGAAGCCCAGGAAGAGGATGCACTTGCAAATGTGCTTGGTGTCCAGGGGTCACAGTTCCACGTTACCCATGACAGCTATGGGCCTCAGCTTTGCTGGGGACTCAGGGCAGCCTCGGCGAAGTCTGGAAATCTACCTCTGGTGATGCAAAGACTTCGGCGTCCGGCGGGAGCTTCAGCGATGCAGACCGGACAATTGCTTTGTTGGTGCCTGCCAAGCAGGGGAGTCACTCCTTGACCCCAAGGGAGATTCTTCAGTCCTCTAATCTTGAAGTAGAGCGTCGAAGGTCCAGGATTCTGTGTCAGAGTTTTGTCCAGGTGAATCTAAAGTCCTAAGGACTGGGGTCCCATACTTATACCAAGTTAGGGGGTTGGACATACTCTGGGGACCCACCTATGGGAGGGTCAGGGCAGAGGGGTGGTTACATCCCTTTCCCTTTGTCCAGTTTCACGCCAGAGCAGGAGCTGGAAGCCCCTGAGCCGGTTTGAACTGGGGTATGCACAGGGACACCAAATGTGCCCCCAGTGCAGGACTTCAAAGCACCAGAGAGTGCTCCCGCCCAGCCCCAATACACACTATCCTGTCTGGAGAGGTGGTTACACCTCCCTGCAACAGGAAACCTATTGTCCAGGCCTCCCCTGCCTGAGTTTCAGTCAGCAGCAGGAGGCCAGACTTGTGTCTGTGGCAGCAGCATCCATTTTGTGATGCCAGGGCTTTGCAAAGTCAGTACCGGGTATACCGGTGTGTACATGTCTCTCCCTCTAGAAGGGTGGAATGCTACCCCCGCTGGCAGAACTGGCGGGGGGGTAGTATTCCAAGATGTTTGACACCAAACACGACATGTTTCCGTGCAGCCATCCCAAAGTTAGGATTTAACGCGAGGTTATAATGCGCTTAAGAGTATATGGTCAGGCTGCACTACAAACAGCATCAGAGAAGGGTCTCCGAATGCTGCAGAGGGGCTCTGCTCATGCAGGGGCACCCTCTCACATAGGAACCAAGCACTCTGCCTTCAGGACTGATAAGGCCTGCCATAGGAGTGACTTATAGGTTTATATGTGTGTATCTATGTAGTGATATAGGTAGCCTATATCACAGTAAGGGGTGCATGCACCACCTTACCCAGGCTGCAGTAGCATTCCTGTGGTGTCATTTTGGATGGCCTTCCAGGGGTGGCACAATACATGCTGCAGCACCTGGTAGGCCTCTGAGGTACCTATGCCCTGGGTACATAGTATACCATATACTAGGGACTTACAAGAGCACTCCAGATTCCAATCAGAGATGTGCCTAGGGCACATGGAAACAATTTTAGAGAGGAAGCAGCTAGGCTGGGGTTCTGATTAGCAGGGCCCCAGCCAGACTAAAGTCGAAAAACAGTGAAGCATCAGCAAAAAGTGGGGGTACCCATGTGAAGCAGATCCTACTCTCCTACACAACCCCCCAAACGTAGGGACATTAAACTAACTCTTGCCCAGTTAAGTCTTCATGTTCTAAGTGGAAGTACCTAGAGAGTCCATCTGCATTGGCATGGTTACTCCCAGGTCTATGTTCCACTGTGAAGTCCATCCCCTGTAGGGAAATGGACCACCTAAGCAGTTTGGGGTTTTCACCCTTCATTTGTTTTAGCCATAAGAGGGGCTTATGGTCTGTTTGAACAAGGAAGTGAGTACCAAACAAGTATGGCCTCAGCTTCTTCAGAGCCCAGACCACAGCAAAGGCCTCCCTCTCAATGGCTGACCAACGTTTCTCTCTAGGGGTCAGCCTTCTGCTAATAAAAGCTACTGGCTGATCCTGACCTTCATCATTCAATTGTGACAGTACAGCCCCTACCCCCAATTCAGATGCATCTGTTTGGACAATGAACTTCTTGGAGTAATCAGGACTCTGTAGAATGGGAGCAGTGCACATGGCCTGCTTTAGGTCATCAAATGCCTTTTGACAGCTAACTGTCCACTGAACCTTTTGGGCATTTTCTTGGAAGTTAAGTCATTCAGGGGTGTCACTATTGATCCATACCCCTTGACAAATCTCCTATAGTACCCAGTCAGGCCTAAAAGGCTCTCACCTGAGTCTGGGTAGTTGGAGCAGTCCAGTCCATGATGGTCTGGATCTTGCTCTGTAGTGGTTGAACCTGGCCTCCACCCACAAGGTGGCCCAGGTACACAACCTGACTCTGCCCTATCTGGCACTTGGTGGCCTTGATAGTCAGGCCTGCTTTCTGCAGGGCCTGTAAAACATTTCTGAGGTGGACCAGGTGATCCTCCCAGGTGGAGCTAAAGACAGCAATATCATCTAGATATGCTGCACTATAGGCTTCCACACCTGTAAGGACTGTATTCACCAACCTCTGAAAAGTGGCAGGTGCATTCTTCAGACCAAAGGGCATCACCACAAATTGATAATGCCCACTAGGGGTTGAGAATGCTGTTTTTGGCTTTGCATCATCAGCTAGTCTGATCTGCCAGTAGCCAGCTGTCAGGTCAAATGTGCTTAGATACTTGGCTGAGGCCAAAGTGTCTATTAGCTCATCTGCCCTAGGTATTGGATGGGCATCAGTCCTAGTGACTGCATTGAGACCCCTGTAGTCCACACAAAGCCTCATCTCTCTTTTCCCACCATTGGTGTGAGGTTTTGGCACAAGGACCACTGGACTAGCCCAAGGGCTATCTGAGGGTTCAATAACTCCCAAATCCAACATCTTCTGGACTTCTGTCCTGATACAGTCCCTGACATGGTCAGGTTGCCTATAAATCTTATTTGTAATAGGCAGACTGTCCCCAGTGTCCACTTCATGAGTGCACCAGGTGGTCTGACTGGGTGTCAGTGAGAATATGTGCCTGAACTGATTGAGCACCTGTCTGCAATCAGTTTGCTGCTGGGCAGTGAGGCTGCCCGCCAAGGCTACACCATCCACTGACCCATCATCAGGGTTCTGTGAGAGCAGGTCAGGGAGTGGGTCACTCTCTTCCTCCTGTCCCTCATCAGTAGCCATGAGCAAGCCCATGTCTGCCCTGTCCACATATGGTTTTAATCTGTTGACATGGAGAACCCTGTGGGGACTCCTGGGTGTTCCTAGGTCTACTAAGTAGGTAACCTCACCCTTCTGTTCAACAATGGTATGGGGTCCACTCCATTTGTCTTGGAGAGCTGCTGGGGCCACTGGCTCCAACACCCACACCTTCTGTCCTGGCTGGTAAACAGTCAGTACAGCCTTTGGTCATGCCAGGCTTTTGAAGTTCCTGGCTAGCCTCAAGGTTTTTAGTTGCCTTTTTCATGTACTCAGCCATCCTGGAGCGGAGACCAAGTACATAGTCCACTATGTCTTGCTTTGGGGGCTTGAGAGGTAACTCCCATCTTTCCTTTACCAAGCACAATGGGCCCCTGACAGGATGACCAAAAAAAAGTTCAAAAGGGCTGTAGCCAACCCCCTTTTGAGGCACCTCCCTGTATGCAAATAAAAGGCAGGGCAAGAGTATGTCCCATCTTCGCCTAAGCTTTTCTGGGAGCCCTTTAATCATGCCCTTCAAGGTTTTGTTGAATCTCTCAACTAAACCATTGCATTGTGGGTGATAGGGTGTGGTGAACTTGTAAGTCACTCCACACCCCTTCCACATTGCTTTCAAGTATCCAGCATAAAGTTAGCACCCCTGTCTGATACAACCTCCTTAGGAAGCCCACTCTTGAGAAAATTCCCAGTAGGGCCCTTGCCACCACAGGTGCTGTAGTGGTCCTAAGGGGAATAGCCTCTGGGTACCTGGTGGCATGATCCACTACCACCAGGATAAACCTGTGCCCAGATGCTGTTTGGGGATCCATGGGACCAACAATGTCAATCCCCACCCTTTCAAAGGGAACCCCCACCACAGGTAGTGGTATCAGGGGGCCTTTGTAGTGCCACCTGCCTTGCCACTGGCCTGGCAGGTTACACAGGAGCGACAAAACTCCTTGGTGTCTTCAGACATGTGGGGCCAGTGAAAGTGAGGGACAATTCTGTCCCAAGTCTTGTTCTGGCCCAGGTGACCTGCTAAGGGAATGTCATGGGCTAGGGTCAATAGGAAGCCCCTGAACTTCAGAGGTATAACCAACCTCCTGGTGGCACCAGGCTTGGGGTCTCTACACTCTGAGTCAAGAGTCCATCATCCCAATACACTGTATGGGGACCACTAGCTTTCCCAGCAGCCTCAGCAGCAGCTTGCTGTCTGAGGGGTTCAAGAGAGGGGCAGCTCTGCTGCTCCTGGCTCAGATCTGCCCTGGAAGGGCCCCTGTCCCCAAGAACTCAACCTGGTCAGGTTCAAGCTCCTCTGGGACAGTTCCTTCCTCAGGACTGAGATCATCCCCCTCAAGAGACTGATCTTCCTTCTGAGCCAAGGGGAAGGCACTGCCTTTACCCTCTTACTCCTCTTCTTGGAGGGCACTTGGTCCATTATTCCAGAATCCAAGGCCTGTTCAGTGTTAGACATTTTGGCTTGTGACCTGGTCACAGCAAACACATCTGCAGGGATGCCCAGCATTTCTGCATGGGTCCTGAGCTCCACTTCTGCCCAAGCTGAAGTTTCTAAATCATTGCCAAGCAAGCATTCAACTGGTAGGTCTGCACTTACCACAACCTTCTTAAGGCCAGTTACCCCTCCCCAGGAGAAGTTAACAACTGCCAGAGTATGGTCTGTTCTGACATTGCTAGCATTGGTCACTTGGTACATTTCACCAAGTATAATCTGCCCAGGATTCACAAGGTCTTGTGTCACCATGGTGACACTTGCCCCTGTGTCCCTAAATGCCAAAGCCTCTTTTCCATTTATTAATGGCTGTTGCCTGTACTTGCCCAGATTACTGGGACTCACAGAGGAGGTCACATCCATGCCTCCATCACAGACTAGGACAGCCTGAGTGAGTTCTCTGACTAGGTCAGAGCTCATCTCCTTACCCAGGGTCAACCCTACTAAACCCTTGGCTTGTGTAGTCCCACCACCAACTGTAACTGCACTAGGGGGAGCAGGTGCCTTAGGGGCATTGGTGGGGGCTGGAGTAGAGTCTTTGGACTTGGTGCAATCACTGGTCCAGTGGGTCTTTTGCTTACAGACCTTGCACCATGGTTTCTTTGGCCTTTCCCTTTGTTAGACTGTGAATCCCCACCTGAAGAAGATTTTTGGGGGCCTTGTGAAGACTTCTGGTCTTTACCCTTCTCCCCACCCTTATCAGAGTTCTTAGAATCTTGCTTCTTTGGGTCACCACCTTGGTTCTGTACCTTCTGCCTCACCCTGGTTCTGACCCATTTGTCTGCCTTCTTTCCCAATTCTTGGGGAGAGGTCAGATCAGAGTCCACCAGGTACTGATGCAACAGCTGATTTTGACAGTTATTAAGAATCTGCTCCCTCATGATAAGATTGTACAATCCTGTGAAGTCACACACCTTACTGCCCATCAACCAACCTTCCAGAGCCTTAGCAGAACAATCCACATAGTCCACCCAGTCTTGAGTCTGTGCTTTTGGGTATCTCTGAACTTTAACCTGTATTGTTCAGTTGTTAGGCCAAACCCATCAATGAGAGCACTCTTCAAGACTTTGTAATTGTCAGCATCCTCCTCTCTAACAGTGAGGAGCTTATCTCTACCTTTGTCTGCAAAGGAGAGCCACAAGATTGCTGCCCACTGCTCCTGAGGGACCCTCTGTACTTTACATGCCCTCTCCAGTGCAGTTATCCATTTGTGGATGTCATCCCCACTCTGGTAGGGAGGGACAATCTTGCTCAGGTTTCTATGGTCATAAGACCTTTCCCTATCTCTGGGGAAATTGTTGCCACCATGGGACTCTAGTCCCAACTTTTTTCTCTCTATAGAGATCTAGGGACTCCCTGTCTATAGCCAATTTCTGTTTTCTGAGTTCAAGCTGGGCTTGCTCATACTGAATCAGTCTCTTCCTCCTCTCATGAGAGGATTCCCTTCCATGAGAGGAGACAGGGGTCCCTACTGAGGTGTCAGAGTGGTTAGACTCCTGAGAAGGAGACCTAGACCTTCTGGGCACACTCACAATTCTTCCTGGGGGGACAAAGGGGAGGTCATTCTGATCCTCCTCCTCCTCCACAGGAGGAATTGGGTTTTCCGGGTCAAGGTCATTTTCACCTTCCTGGCCAGTTTCAGAGGTGGGGCCCTGGGTTTCTTCACCCCTGACCCCTTCCTCATTTTCTGCCCCACCCTCTCTGCCTACCCCTTCAGACCCTAGGGGTCTGCTAAGATTATCAGCCAGTAACTCCTCCCTGAGGTGTTGGGTGCTGGCACTTTTGCCTGCCTTCAGCTTCCTAGTATTGCATAATGCTCTCAATTCCAAGAATGGGAGTTTATCATACTTGGAGGGAAGAAGCCCACTGGCTTCTGGCAAGGACTCACTGGGTCCTGGCTTTGAAGACATTACTAGTGAGGTGTGGTGTATGCACTACCTACTCTAGTGTGGCCTACTAAACTCTCTTGAGTTGTAGAAAGGGTGTGCTATCCCTTAACACACAACTCTATGTTCATTAGAACTTACTGTATACTAAGCTTGATTTATATGTACCTAAGGTACCCTTAGTGGTTTTCAGTTGATCAATTCAATTGAGATTATCTGGTAAAACAATAGCAAGCTGGAATCCCACACGCTGCACACCAATGTGAGAAGTTGGCCTGGTATATGCAGTCCACTAATTATAGTGGGCACCTTGCACCAGTCCAAACAACCCCTTATTGGAGATAGGTTAAAGACAACCTTTATTGAAAGCTATCCTAGTGGTAGCTATGGAGAGCAGCCTTCAGGCTAAGTCTTGAAGGAATGTAAAGCAGCTTGTTTTACCAGTCTATAATCTCTTGAGTGACCAAATGAAAGAGGACCACACCAGGTATATATTCAAAATATATGTATTTATTGCTAAACACACCCCTCTAGTCTCTTTATGAGGCTAGAGTTCGAAGTACATAAGTTATAAGTTAGTTATCAATAACCCTGGGCAAAGCACTACGCTACGCTCGCGTAGTTTGCGAAGTTTGCGCTACTTCGCACAACGCGAATTGCACGTAGCACAGTGCAAACACGCGTAGCGTAGCGTAGAGTAGTGCAGCGGTCATTTTTTGCTTGCTCGCGGTCCTCAACGTCAAGTTGGCGACCGCGAGCAAGCAAAATGACATCCCAGCGAGACTTTTTCCTCGTTCGCGATCAGCAACATCAAGTTGCCGATCGCGAGCGTGGAAAATAAACCTCCCGGCGAGATTCTCAACGCGGGGAGATCAGGTTTCTCATTGCGAGTGGTCGCGTATGCTCAGGACCGCTCGCGATGAGAAACTACCAGTCCGCGTTGAGAAAGCTGCCGCTCGAGTAAAAATCTACTCGAGCGGCAGTAAAAGACAGCTCGCACTGTGCAAGATGCCGTTTTCAATGATTGCACAGTGCGGACAAGCATCCGGCACTGTGCAATCATTGCGAACAGTGCACTACGCAGTTCGCGTAGTGCTACGCGTAGCTCGCATAGTGCGAACTGCACTTTGCGTAGCTTCGCGTAGCGCTACTTCGCGAACTACGCCCAGGCTTAGTTATCAACAGTAATAGCACAAATACACGTTTGAGCCCTAGGGGCGTACCAAACCATATACCAATAAAGTGGTATAAGAACCACGACTGAGCTAGACACAAGGCCTAGAGCCTGTAGAAGTGCTTGGACCACAAGGAACCACCCAAGGTAGTGACACAGGGGACCCACGGGGGACGCGTGCAGTGTGAGAACACAGCCGCGAATCGCCGTTGACTTCTATGGGGAAAGTCGCGGTTGGAATTTTAAAGAAAAGGGACACTTAGAGGAGGACTTGGAGCAAACCCTTTTAGAACTGGATCGTTCTAGAGTCTATACCCACGGGAGCACCGGAGTACTCGTGTTACCTCACCCAGGGAAGCCGGGTGCATTGGTGTCTTTCGGGGTCGGGTTTCGTCTGTCGTTTTCAATGGCGATCTGCTGCAAAGTGCTGCTGGCGGCCAAGTCGAAAGTGTTCGGGTGGATCCAAAGGTGGATCGAAGATCTGAAGAACCTGAAAGCAGAGGGGACAGAGTCTGGGTCACTAGCCAGTGACCAGGAAGGCGATGAGCGGATGCCCACCGATGTCGAGTGCTTCAGGTAGGTTGACAGTTGTCTTGACTCTTCAGCCACGAGGTCCAGGAGGCGTCGACGACAACCAGGAGCTGGATTCGAGCTGTCCCAGAACGTCTGTCGATTGCTCAGGTGTCGACGACCGGATTGGACCCAACAAGCCTTGGCAACGGCAAGTCTCATGGAAATAGAAGAAGGACGGTGGTGCAGAACAGCAAGGTCTGAGGGACTCACTCAGCAAGGGTAAGTCAGGGCACACCTGGAGCAACCAGGGAAGCCCAAGCAGAAGACGATTGGCCTTCGGGAGGGCCTACTAGCCAACAGACTAGCGACCGCGAAGGAGCCTCGAGTGGACGCACTTGGAGCTGGCTCACGGGACACTCATGGAGTGGAGGCCAGTGATCTTTGGTGCAGTCGGTGCTGGATGTGGGGGCTACTCTGAGCCCAAAGCACAACTTCGTGGGAGCCCAGGAAGAGGATGCACTTGCAAATGTGCTCGGTGTCCAGGGGTCATGGTTCCACATTACCCACGACAGCTACGGGCCTCAGCTTTGCTGGGGACTCAGGGCAGCCTCGGGGAAGTCTGCAAATCCACCTCTGGTGATGCAAAGACTTCGGCGTCCGGCGGGAGCTTCAGCGATGCAGACCGGACAATTGCTTCATTGGTGCCTGCCAAGCAGGGGAGTCACTCCTTGACCCCAAGGAGATTCTTCAGTCCTCTAATCTTGAAGTAGAGCGTCGAAGGTCCAGGATTCTGTGTCAGAGTTTCATCCAGGTAAATCTAAAGTCCTAAGGACTGTGGTCCCATACTTATACCAAGTTAGGGGGTTGGACATACTCTGGGGACCCACCTATGGGAGGGTCAGGGCAGAGGGGTGGTTACACCCCTTTCCCTTTGTCCAGTTTTGCGCCAGAGCAGGGGCTGGAAGCCCCTGAGCCGGTTTGAACTGGGGTATGCACAGGGACACCAAATGTGCCCCCAGTGCAGGACTTCAAAGCACCAGAGAGTGCTCCCGCCCAGCCCCAATACACACTATCCTGTCTGGGGAGGTGGTTACACCTCCCTTCAACAGGAAACTTATTGTCCAGGCCTCCCCTGCCGGAGTTTCAGTCAGCAGCAGGAGGCCAGACTTGTGTCTGTGGCAGCAGCATCCATTTTGTGATGCCAGGGCTTTGCAAAGTCAGTACCGGGTATACCGGTGTGTACATGTCTCTCCCTCTAGAAGAGTGGAATGCTACTCCCGCCGCCAGAACTGGCGGGGGTAGCATTCCAAGATGTTTGACACCAAACACAACATGTTTCCGTGCAGCCATCCCAAAGTTAGCATTTAACGCGAGGTTATAATGCGCTTAAGAGTATATGGTCAGGCTGCACTACAAACAGCATCAGAGAAGGGTCTCTGAACGCTGCAGAGGGGCTCTGCTCATGCAGGGGCACCCTCTCACATAGGAACCAAGCACTCTGCCTTCAGTATTGATAAGGCCTGCCATAGGAGTGACTTATAGGTTTATATGTGTGTATCTATGTAGTGATATAGGTAGCCTATATCACAGTAAGGGGTGCATGCACCACCTTACCCAAGCTGCAGTAGCATACCTGTGGTGTCATTTTGGATGGCCTTCCAGGGGTGGCACAATACATGCTGCAGCCCCTGGTAGGCCTCTGAGGTACCTATGCCCTGGGTACATAGTATACCATATACTAGGGACTTACAAGGGCACTCCAGATTCCAATCAGAGATGTGCCTAGGGCACATGGAAACCATTTTAGAGAGGAAGCAGCTAGGCTGGGGTTCTGATTAGCAGGGCCCCAGCCAGACTAAAGTCGAAAAACAGTGAAGCATCAGCAAAAAGTGGGGGTACCCATGTGAAGCAGATCCTACTCTCCTACAGGGCTGTAGAAATGTCCATGTTGCCATCCTACCCAAATACTCAAGTGCAATATTTACTAGGCCATGTATGGAGCATGGTGTTTCAAAAATGAGGATGCATCCACATTAACTTGCACTCACAGGCACATACTACAGCAGAGCAACATCATGTGAGCACTCTTTGCACTCTCAAACTCTCAAACTTTCACTCTGAAACACTTACCAGTACATCAAGAGCACCATATAGCCTCCCATACTGTGAAAGCACCTCGTCCACAGCTCCTCTGTGGTGAAGGGACGGGCCCTAATGTTCTCAGTTCTCGCCATCACTTGGTCCAGGAGACAGGAACAGCAGCAGTTGGGGATGAAGAATGGCAGGCAGCAGTGTCTGGATGCAGTGGAAATGTATGGCTCTCTCACAGACCTATATAGCCCCCTGGGGTTGTTCCAGTGGTACTCAGCTGCTGCAATTGGTGTTCTAGGTCAGCTTTTTTCAAATGTAACCAATTACCGGGACCGCGGGGGCGGTGCACGCATACCGCAGGTTTCAAAAGTGTATTTCACTACCTTGATCGCAGTTCCCATTGGCTGAAAGGGCATGGGCATTGGCGGTGTCACACCGCGGGGCCCAGGCGGTCGCGAACGCAATCGTGCATCTTTCAATTGTGCCCAATGACTGGGCCAGAGGTAGCGGAGCATGCCTATCGCGGGTTTCAAAAGTGTATTTCAGTACCGCAATCGCGGTTCCCATTGGCTTAAAGGGCATGGGCATTGGCGGTGTCATACCGCGGGGCCCAGGCGGTCGCGAACGCAATCGTGCATCTTTCAATTGTGCCTAATGACCGGGCTCGAGGTAGCGGAGCATGCCTACCGTGGGTTTCAAAAGTGTATTTCACTACCGCGATCGCGGTTCCCATTGGCTGAAAGCGCATGGGCATTGGTGGTGTCACACCGCGGTGCCCAGGCGGTTGCGACCGCAATCGTGCATCTTTCAATTGTGCCCAATGACCAGGCCCGCGGTAGCGGAGCACGCCTACCGTGGGTTTCAAAAGTGTATTTCACTACAGCAATCACGGTTCCCATTGGCTGAAAGGGCATCGGCATTGGCGTTGTCACACCGCGGGGCCCAGGCGGTCGCGACCGCAATCATGCATCTTTCAATTGTGCCCAATGACCGGGCCCGCAGTAGCGGAGCACGCCTACCGTGGGTTTCAAAAGTGTATTTCACTACCGCGATCGCGGTTCCCATTGGCTGAAAGGGCATGGGCACTGGCGGTGTCACACCGCGGAGCCCAGGCGGTCGCGACCGCAATCGTGCATCTTTCAATTGTGCCCAATGACCAGGCTCGAGGTAGCGGAGCACGCCTACCGCGGGTTTTAAAAGTGTATTTCACTTCCGCGATCGCGGTTCCCATTGGCTGAAAGCGCATGGGCATTGGCGGTGTCATACCGCGGGGCCAGGCAGTCGCGACCGCGAATTGGCATTTTTAAATTGGTGCCAATGACCGTGATTGCGGTGGTGGTGCATGCTTACGGCACCTATGGACACATCTTGCTGTAGCAATGGCAATGGCCAGTTCTCATCATTGAACAGTAGACACTTACTATGAATCATGCCACCAGATAGTTATGTTCAATGCTAGTGTGACATTTAACTCACTGATGACTACACATGCCATGTCAGTGCACAGGATTACATGCATTGGCATGTAGTCCCTCACATGTCACTTATGATGTTGTTGTGCATGTACACAGATCTGTTGTGTGATGGACTCTCAAATATGTAAACATGTCAATGTGTGAGATGACTAAGCAACCCACAGTAATGATGGACTGACTACAAATTGTGCCTAATTCACTGTGTAGATTGCTGAACTCATGTTGAATCTTGATCTTCATGCACACACTGAGCTCATTGTGTTGTTAATGTGTGCCCTGTCTGACTCACGCAAGAAGGTGTGGCAGGTACAGCAGCTACGTAGAAGCCAGCAGTGTTGCTGTTTCAGACATGTGCTGTGTCGACTACTGAAGAGAACAAGCGCTGTCTTCCGTGAGAGTAACGTCCCCAATAGGCACACCTTCAAATAAATTTCAAAAGTTTCCTTATAGAAACTTTCGAAATTTATTTGAAGGTGTGCCCATTGGGGACGTTACTCTCAAGGGAGACAGCGCTTGTTCTCTTCATTAATTTACCCTCATTCTCAGGAGGGTTTACCAACAGGCACCCATAAACTTTATCAATTTTCGATTACCTAGTGCAAAAGGAGTGCGCAAGTCCATGTTCCAATTGGATTTCACATTATACGTCTTCTGTGTCAACTACTCTCAGGGCTGGTGACACAAGATGTCGGAATGTACCATTTTACATTCACATAGTCTGAATCTGTTTGGGAGGTACTCACTATATACATACTGAAGACGTGTACAACTACTTTAGATCAAGGTGTCTCTGCATGTGACTTGTGCTGTAAGCTGTTGTTTCAGGCCAGTCATTGTTGGCGCTGTATCAGTCAAGACGTAAGATGTTGGACACATCTCATAGGGGAATTGAATTGACATGTGTCCCCTTTTATCTTATGTAGGATGCAACCAAATGTGCATCGTCCACTCACATTACTGGCGGACATGGAGGATGAGGACATCATACGTAAATTCCGTTTGGATCAACCTACCCTTCAGGAGCTATGTGGTCAGTTGGAGCCCCATCTGAGGTCACGCAGGACCTATCCGACTGCTTTGACACCAACATGTAAGGTGATGGTGGCCCTGCATTTCTTTGCAACTGGTTCGTTCCAGTACACGGTGTCCAGCGCAGGTGGGATGTCTCAACCAATGTTCAGCATGGTGCTAAGTGATGTCCTGTCCGCTATGATGACATACAAGGACCGCTACATCCATTTTCCCAGGAGACATGAATTGACAGCTGTGAAGGGTGATTTTTATGACCTTGCCCACATCCCTAATGTTGTTGGTGCCATTGACTGCACACATGTTGGCCTGGTTCCACCACAGGCAAGTGAGCACATCTACAGGAACAGGAAGCATTTCCATTCCATTAATGTGCAAGTGGTATGCCAAGCGGATATGATCATCTCCCATGTCTGTGCCAGATTTCCAGGATCAGCACATGACTCCTACATACTGCGTAACAGCATCGTACCACAGCTGATGGCAAATCTGCTTCCGGAGCGTGTGTGGATTGTGGGTGAGTACGCAGATTCAAGTAGTGTGCTGTATGTGTGACATGCTGTCCTAAGCTACAGTTATATTACAAAATTGGTCTGTGTATCTCACACCTAGGTGACTCTGCATATCCCAACTGGCCTTGGTTGCTGAGCCCACTGCGAATCCCAGGACCCTGGGTGAAGTCCGCTACAATGATGCCCATGGGAGGACACGTCGTGTGGTGGAGCGTACTTTTGGTCTTCTTAAGTCTAGATTCCGGTGTCTGGACAAGAGCGGAGGTGCCCTACTCTACTCTCCCCAAAAGGTGTGTCAGATCGTAGTTGCATGCTGCATGCTCCACAACCTGGCCTTGCGCAAGGAGATCCCTCTGCTCCTGGATGATGATGAGCAGCAGATGCCCCCCCTGCAAACCCACACATGTCCAGTGACGAGGATAGTGGAGAGGAGGAAGGTGTTGACCTAAGTCAACAGCTCATCAACCACTACTTCCCTTGAGTGTGAGTGACATTGTACACCAGTGCCATTGTCTGCTGTCTTTGATGGTAGTGAAAAGGTCTAGAGGAGCTTTTTGACTGCTGCCTGTTGTTGGCTCTATGCTGATGGCTGATGTTTGTGGCACAGGGTAGTCATGGCCAGCCACATGATGTCTATGTTGACATTGTTTCTCATTGTAATGTGTGCTGGTTTGTGTACCTTGATAACTAATGTTGTGTACTGCCTGTGATGCCATCACCTGACAAGTAAATGTTGTTCTCTTGTGTCTTTCTAGGTCCCTTAAGCCTCTCGATGCCTCGTCACGATCAGAGCTTCTGGTACATTGGAATCAGAGTCAACATTGTACATACTGTGATAAACATAGAGCTGACACAAAGACATATGGGGCCGATTCCGATCTCGGTCGGAGGCGCACCCAACACCATTCGGTCGGGAAAAAAGCCATGCGAAAGCCTGTTTCCCGACCGATCCGTACAGCACACCGAACGAGTAAGTACGATGCGCACAACAGCAAAGAATCCGGCCGAGCCGTACTCACCCAAACCAGGTCCTGTTCCCCGACCGAGGCGAATCCGGAAACGCTGAATCGAGTCGCACGGAAGGGAAAATGCAGCTCCGTCCGGCCGAATGAGTACGATGCGCTTTCCGTACGCGCCGAACCCGTCGCTACGCACGGCACATCAAAGCATCTGGGAGAGGCGCACAAAAGCTCCGATTCGCGCCACAACACGATCCACGGCTCCGAGACGAACACGGCAGCGACGAGGGCGAAGCGACGAGGACGACACGAAGCAACGAGAAGGACGAACGACACGAACCAACCATGAATCCCTTCGTCCCGATCATACCAATATTCTACATTTACTACCGGAACAGGCACGGACGCGTACGGCGCAGAAGGTAAGCCAGACACCAACCACAAAACACATACAACACGTACACGACACATCACACACACACAGAGGGATGCAGAATATACTTACACCAGCAACAGCAGCACCATAGGGGCGGGATGCCCATCACCAATGCCACATATGCACACAGGGGCCTGAATGCGCACCACCACCCCTACCCAGGGGTGCTGGATGCCTACCACTACTACCACCCTGAGCCAGGGGGCTGGATGCCTACCACTACTACCACCCTTACCCAGGGGGTGCCAGATGCCTACCACTACTACCACCCTTAGCCAGGGGGGCAGGATGCCTACCACTACTACCACCCTCACCCAGGGGGGCAGGATGCCTACCACTACTACCACCCTTAGCCAAGGGGGCTGGATGCCTACCACCACTACCACCCTCCCCAGGGGGGCAGGATGCCTACCACTACTACCACCCTTAGCCAGGGGGCTGGATGCCTACCACTACTACCACCCTGAGCCAGGGGGCTGGATGCCTACCACTACTACCACCCTTACCCAGGGGGTGCCAGATGCCTACCACTACTACCACCCTTAGCCAGGGGGCAGGATGCCTACCACTACTACCACCCTCACCCAGGGGGCAGGATGCCTACCACTACTACCACCCTTAGCCAGGGGCTGGATGCCTACCACCACTACCACCCTCACCCAGGGGGGCAGGATGCCTACCACTACTACCACCCTTAGCCAGGGGGGCTGGATGCCTACCACTACTACCACCCTTAGCCAGGGGGCTGGATGCCTACCACTACTACCACCCTCACCCAGGGGGCTGGATGCCTACCACCACCCTTAGCCAGGGTGGGCTGGATGCCTACCACCACTACCACCCTCACCCAGGGGGGGCAGGATGCCTACCACTACTACCACCCTTACCCAGGGGGGGCAGGATGCATACCACTACTACCACCCTCACCCAGGGGGTGCAGGATGCCTACCACTACTACCACCCTTACCCAGGGGGGGCAGGATGCCTACCACTACTACCACCCTTAGCCAGGGGGGGCAGGATGCCTACCACTACTACCACCCTCACCCAGGGTGGGCAGGATGCCTACCACTACTACCACCCCCACTCATAGGATGGACAATGCATGACACAACCAGCACACCACAACCTAGGGAATGCAAGAAGAAGACATCCCCCCAACACCATAACAAGCATGTGTAGACTGTGTCAAATGCCTACAACACCGAACATGACTTTGAACATACAATGTGACCCCTAGCACATGTGCCACACATATATGTGTGTGGCACCCACAATGCAAGCAGGCCATGACCATTGTGGCAATGGGGTCCAAACCCCCATCATCACAGTGACCAAAATGTAAGTGTGGGGTCCATAGCTGAAGCACATTTTGAACATTGTGGCAATGGGGTCCAAACCCCCATCATCACAGTGACCAAAATGTAAGTGTGGGGTCCATAGCTGAAGCACATTTTGAACATTGTGGCAATGGGGTCCAAACCCCCATCATCACAGTGACCAAAATGTAAGTGTGGGGTCCATAGCTGAAGCACATTTCGAACATTGTGGCAATGGGGTCCAAACCCCCATCATCACAGTGACCAAAATGTAAGTGTGGGGTCCATAGCTGAAGCACATTTTGAACATTGTGGCAATGGGGTCCAAACCCCCATCATCACAGTGACCAAAAGGTAAGTGTTGACAAAGAAAGAGGTGCAACTGCCAAACTGCATGGATGATTCCTGGTCACAGAACAACAATCACATCAGTGGCAAAGTAGTGTATGTGTCCCATTGCAACATAAATTGGGGGAGCCAAATCCTGCAGTGCAAATAAGACATACCTTTGGCCATGTGCAGACAAACAACACCCATGGGGGCTGACACCGTCAACAATCATCAATGACACAATGACAGAAGTGACCATCAGAATGCAGACCCACATATTTGCACCAATGGGCACACACATGCAGATACCCTGTGGAGACTGCAGATGTGAGGTGAACAGATACCATACCATGGCAGCAATGGGACACACAAACCATGATCATTGTGCTGACCGATGACCTAGGAGTCCCAGGGACAGCAGGGGAAACCCACCAAACTACATACAGCCAATGGCACACCCAAGATATGCCAATGCAGTGGTGCAGATGCACAAACACAAACAGGCAGACCCACACTGCACATCATACACAACAGGTGAGGGGGGTGCCAGTGTCCCCAGGCAACCACACAACACATGAGGAGACCTGAATACCAATCATACAGATGTGCATACAGTGCCACACAAAGGTAACTCATGGATCCAAATCCCCTATGTGGGCAAGCAGGCATTGTCAGATGAGAGGGAGCACAAATCACACATGTCACACAGGCACGTAGGGACAGCAACTGACACAGCAAGACACAGACACACCACAGCACACCACAGACACACCACAGCACCACCACCCACCTTTAGTGAAGCAAACTGCAAGGACACAGTCTCAAGTGACACAATTCCCTGAATGTGGTGACCCTGGGCTGCATTACAATCCCACTGTGATGACAAAGCCAAATGTGGTTCACACTGTGAACCACAGTCATGTGTACTGAGCAACTAACTACCATCACACCTACACAAGCACAAATCAAACAGCATGGCCAGTAAGCCAAGGCCAACATGGAGGCAGGGGCCTAGCCGGGCAACAACTCTCATCTGCACACACTCAACACCACACCCTCGACCTCCAACAATGTGCAGCAGTGAAGCACACATGCAATGGTGACATTGCACATGCACCCATGACTATTCCAGGGTGGTGGGTGGGAACCAAGGTGCAGAAACACATCACACATGGACACTCAACAAGACTCCTGAATGTCTGACACACTGCACACTACGCTGTACATGGACATGACGGCAATACCACACCAACCAATGGGATCACAGCCACAGTCACACACCAATGAAGAAGCCAAGGTCACCCACAAAGAACACACATAGACAACAACCAACATTGCAGCCCGGACCCTGAGGAGTGCCAGCAGTCACACACACAACGTGTCACAATCACTGAAAGATAACACAAACTGGAAATCACATGACAGGGGCAAACAACAAGTGCCAAGGGGAAACCTGACTGTGACCCATCTGCGTCTGCACACAAACTCAGCCCTGACAGCAAGCACACCTATGGGTGACACCCTGATGACCAGTAATGTGCCATGCACCCACATCACAGAGAACCCAGGGAGAAGAATTGGGGGAACATAGCTCAACTCAGCTAGCATCACAAACAGGTACAACACTAGGGATCACAGCATGCACAGCTAAACGGAAGTGAACACACAGACATGCACATACAACACACACCTTGGGCGCAGGCAATGTCACAGGAGTACACACTGCCATGAGGGGACTCCACTCCTGTGTGAGGAAAGCTGTGCCATATGTTGCCTCAGTAGGGCCCCATCATGTCAGCTGAGCACTTGGTCACACAATCAACAATTCGCACCAAATGAGGGCTCCCGTCACATCAGCCTGGTCATGGAAGTGCCAACGGAATCATCAGCACAGATCCAACACACTTGTATAGCAATGTTGCACTGACAACACAGATGAGTCCTTCCCCATTGATGCCCAAACCTGCATGTCCACTGGAGATGGCCACACGGTCAGGGAAGTAGACGAATTGAACAATGGCAGGCACAACAGATGTGCAGGGGTGGAAGCCACAGATGTGAAATAGCCAATCTAAGTAGGAAATCCCATTGCCAAATACTGAACACATGACACCCTCAGATGCTGCTATGGATGACATGGATACACCACAGGATAGGACACATTCCCCCTGGACCACATGGGTTCCTGCACAGTAACACTTCATTATCATGAGACCAAATATCACCATCACTGCAGCAAGGGCATGGTTAGCATCATCAACATCATGTACATCAGAAGCAAAAGCACTAGAGAACAGAAAGTTGCTTTATTCAGCATATGTGGCATTAAAAGTAGAAGTCCGGTAGAACATAAACAAAGGCCAATGGCCAGTCCATCAACAAAGTCACAAGTGGGTGACAGTGGCAGATGCCACCCTACACATGCCTGCACAAAACCAGGGACAATCCACTAGGAGGGGCAACCGGGGGGTAGGCCAGGCACCGCAGGGACAGGATCAGGGCTCACCAGGAGGAAGCAGGGAAGGGGTGGTGGGTGCTGGAGAGCCACTGACAACTGCAGTGGAGGTGTCTGACATGGTGTGTGCCGGCACAACTGGGGGCATGGCTCAGATGTTGTGGGTGCCGGCACGACTGCAGTGAACCCTGCAGATGGAGTGGACAGGTCCGCCACTGCAGTGCCCAAGTCAGACAGGGTGGTAGTGGACTCCACTGCAGTGCCTACCACCAGGGGAGGAGAATGGGGAACAGGCAAGGTGGGCTGGACAGAGGGGGAGGACACCCTCACCACATCAGTGGCACAGACAAGCGCAGCGGGGGTGTGGTGCCGGGAGAGCAAGTGGCAGGGGAGAAGGCCGGAGCCTCTTGGGGATGGTGAATCTGTGGGTGGGGGAACCTGGGGCAGGGTGTGGTGGGGGCACCTGTGGAGTGGGGGCCTGAGGGATGGAGGAAGGAGACCTGGTGCTTGAGCTGCAGGGCAGCGGCGGGGTCTTGCTCTTAGCACTCCGGGGGGACTTGCGGGTGGGGGCCTCAGTCTGTCTGCGCCTGGGGAGGGTGTCCGGGGGCGAGGGGCACTCTGCTCCGTGTGGGGGGGCTTCCTCTTCACCCTGGATGCTGGAGCAGCTGGATCGGAGGGGACGAGGCCGAGGTCACTGAGGAAGAGGCGCTGGGTCTTTGGGGTTGCAGGTGAGGCAAGGGAGGGTGCTTTGGAGGGAGAGGCAACTGAGGACTGCGCAGTGCCCGTGGATGCGTGTGTGTGTACCAGGGCCCCATCCCCTGTGAGTCTGGTTTCAGTCCCCTGACTGTGCGTGCGTGTGCGTTTTGTTTGTGGCGTGTGTGTCTGTGTGCTGGACGTGTGTGTGCTGGTGTGTGCCTGTGCCGGTGTGTGTGTGCTTGGGACGGGTAAGGTGCTGGGGAGTGTGGATGGAGCAGAGGCAGGAGGGGTGAGGGACTGTCTGAGGAGGGACACTGCTGCCGTCAGGGAGGAGTCCATGGACCTATTGCCCCTCTGTAGGTCAGACATGCCCGATGAGATGCCCTCCATGAACGACACCAGCTGAGTCAACAGTGCGGTGTGCGCATGGAGGACACTCAGCATGGCTGTCTGCCCTACATGGAGCTGGCGAAGGAGGTACACAGACTCCTCACTCAGGGCAGCAGGGGACACAGGGGCAGGGGGTGCGGTGCCTGGCCCAAAGGAGACACGCTCCCGAACATGGGAGCCTCCACGGACCTGGGGAATGGGAGCCGATGGGAGGGCGGTGGTGGTGCTGGTGGTGGCGGGGACAGCAACACTAGCTGGGGTGTGGTGGCTGCTGACACCCGCCTCCACAAGGGAGTCATCCTCCGAGTTGCTCTGGTCCTCAGCTGAGGTGGATGGTGCTGAGGACTCCTCGGTGTGGCTCCCCTCGCCCTCCGTGCCACTGGGTCCCTCCGACCACTCCTCGGCTGCTGACCCAGTCTGGCTCTCTGGCTCCTCCTGGTCCGTGGAGCTGTCCCCTTCCGTGGCCGTGGATGTATCTGCAAACAATGGGGAAACAGACAGACATCAGTCACCTGCACCAAACGCACACACCACTGTGAGCACAGCACATTACAGAGCAAGCCCTGGCATCATTAGTTGTACATTGCTAAAAGTGCCCTAACTGAACAGGAGAAGCCAATTGTCAGTCTGATGCCAAGCATGGCACTCACATCCCACATGGCCTTGCACCCATCTGTCTGGTGTCTGTTGGATTGCAACACCCCAGTGTGGACACATGCACCAAGTACACAGTAGTTGGACAGTGCAGAGGACACGGTGTGGCATGTGGACATGCACACATCACAGCTCTTGCCACTGAGTCAGTACAGGTTTACGGATGAAAGGGATGCCCAGAGTCAAATAGGAAATGCATGTGATGCATACCAGCGACAGACACCATGATGCACCCATGTCCTGATAGCCATCGCCACAATGGTGTGCATGTAGCACATGTCACTCCCCTGCAGGACCACCAATAAGTTGACACATGCCATGGCAGAGGCATGACTGCTAAGTCATACATCACTGTCTCAGTGATGTATGACTTGGCAGCCAGACAACAACACTATGCACTGTGTCACAATAGTAGGTCATGGGGAATGCAAGTCCTGGAGCTGCACAAGTGCACATGTACATCCCCCACACAACACATCATCTTAACCCTCATCTGTCCAGGTCATACCTATTGGACATATGGGAGACCTGTGACACTACCCTCTGAACCTGAGCCCCTCACAATTTGATGTGAATGGGGAACAGCTGCCTGAACTTCACATTCGCATACCCCAGTCTGCACGGGCAGCTGATCAAACACCTATGTGACACACAAGTATCGTCTCCTATGGTCACATCTCCAGGGGCATGCTGAGCCCCTACCAAGAAACACCCCAGCAGTCCTGGCAACTAATCCACAGCACACTGACACAGAGGCAGACACCTGAGGGGTCAAATCACTGTGCACAATGTGTCAGCTGATACACGGGAGTGGGAGTACAGAGTGCATTGCATGGCCTGGAGTAGGCATGACTGTCCTGCTCCACATGAATGAGGGATGTGCCCTGGACAGTGGATAGCTGGCTATGTATGTGTGACACACGTAATCTGCACACTCCTGGGGCCCAAACATTGTTCCCACCCACTGCATGGGCATGTGCCACATACCCCAGGCACATGTGGTGGCTCAGCTCAGCAAGTGGACCGCATATCAAAGCAACACGCAGATCACATGTCCAAACACAGGCGTTGTGTGAACAATGGACCCACCCATGATGCCCACAACAGAGTTAGGGAAACAGATGCTGTCCCCCACCTTTAGTGAAGCAAACTGCAAGGACACAGTCTCAAGTGACACAATTCCCTGAATGTAAGGGCCACACCTGGGTATCAGATGAGCAGTGGGCAGTGCACAATAGAGGGACATGGCTCCTGGACAACATGACTGCTGCACTGTGGCAGTTGAACCAGGCCAGAGGAGGGCACAAAGCATGTAATACAGAGTTCACAGTGCAGTCTTTGACTCACCCCCTCCTTGCTGCTGTCTGGCCTTCAGCTGCCCATCCAGGTCTGGAAACACCACCGCCAGGATCTGGAGCTTGTGGGGGTCAGGGTCCGTGTTCCGCCCCTCCTGCGAGGAGGCGACAGCTTCAGCTGGACCCGTGCAATCCTCCGGGTCCAGCCCCGAAGGTCCTGCCACCTCTTCTGGCAGTTGCGGATCCGGCGCTTGTAGACCCCCACGGACCGGACGGCCCGGACGATGTCCTTCCAGATCTCCTGCTTCCGATGGGCATTAACCTGTCAGGATGACAAAGTGAAAAGGCCATTACCACACATGCAACATATCCGTGCATGACACAGTTGTATATACATGTCTCAATCACAGGGGCACATGATGTACACAGGCAGTGCAAAGCTGCCCATGGACAGTTTGCCAGACGTCACTACATGGTATCATTGCATGGGAAGTAAAACCATGTTCAAATGCACTGTCACTGCACCATACCTGTCCAGTGCAAGTCACTACACACTATGGGGGGTGACAACTACTCAGTGAGCCTGCTAGCCAGTGGCGTGCAGACTTTCAGCCTTGCTAGTCAGACAAAATGCACATTCAGAAAGGCAGTGCACAGAACACTCACCTGCTCCCCTGGTGTCCCATACAGCTTGCTGTACTGTGGAAGTAGGCTGTCCAGCAGGGCCTGGTTCTCTTCAAGGCTGAAGGCTGGGGCTCTCTCCACAGTACGTGCCATTGCAGGGTCCAGAGGGGCAGAGACAGCAGCAGTGCAGTGGCAGATGTCGTCCTGGAGCATGTAGTGCAGGCAAGTGAGCTCTCAGGGGAACAGCCAGCAATATATATGTGCTGGAGAGGCAGATACTGTCCCTTGTGTCCAAAGTGATAGGTCCAAGTCATTTGCATCTTCTGAATCTGGCCAATCCATGGAATAGCAGCACCAAAACACGCCCACAGCATCCTTCAAATCTTCAACTTCATGACATACATGATTTTGCAACATTGTTGTGGGTGACCAACTGATTTTCCAGCAACCGACTCGTTCGAAATTCGAAAACGCGTCCGTTGCCAGGCAAGCCCATTGTCAATGGGTGCGCACCGATCGGTCCATTGCGGTACAACGCGTACAGGGGTACAACGCGTACCCGCACACATTGAATGCAATGGGCCGGCCGGAGGCACCGATCGGTCCATTGCAGTTCAACGCGTACAGGGGTACAACGCGTACCCGCACACATTGAATGCAATGGGCCGGCCGGAGGCACCGATCGGTCCATTGCAGTACAACGCGTACAGGGGTACAACGCGTACCCGCACACATTGAATGCAATGGGCCGGCCGGAGGCACCGATCGGTCCATTGCAGTACAACGCATACAGGGGTACAACGCGTACCCGCACACATTGAATGCAATGGGCCGGCCGGAGGCACCGATCGGTCCATTGCAGTACAACGCGTACAGGGGTACAACGCGTACCCGCACACATTGAATGCAATGGGCCGGCCTGAGGCACCGATCGGTCCATTGAAGTACAACGCGTACAGGGGTACAACGCGTACCCGCACACATTGAATGCAATGGGCCGGCCGGAGGCACCGATCGGTCCATTGCAGTACAACGCATCACTGTACATGTGACTGGCATATGTCAGCATGCCTGTCTCAGATGGACATATGCCAGCCACAGATAGCTCCCAGGGAGTGAGGGGCACACCTACATCACGACAGCCTGTCCAAACTTTATCATAAGGCATGTAAGGCTGCATTTCCTATTGTGTGTATGTTGGTGTACATGTTGTCCTGTGGGTGTCACCTGTGGGCAGCCACCCCCAGGCTGTGCACGTGTTCATGGGGACAGGATCTTGGGTGTTACGTGTACATGACCACTGTGATGTGCAACTGTTCATATCTGTGCATGTGCCATGGTCACATTTCACGGTGGTGTATGTGTATGTCATGTCACATACCCCGTGAGTCCCATGTGGGACGGTATGTTTGAGCCAGGGTGTCCCAGTGGCACAATAGTGATGGTCCTCCACAGTCTTTGTGCATGTAGTGTTTACAATGTCTCTGATTTCATGTGCACAATGGGAGACAGTCTCCACATCCAGGTTGTGTGTGCATGGACTTTGATGTTGTGCGTGTGTGTGTCACAGACGTCCATGTCTGTCCTGCCGTGGCAAGTGGGGCCACTACCTGTGGGGGTCATGGTTGTTTTGCTGTGGTGTATACATGATACTCCATGTAATGCCAGTGTCCATGTGGCAATACAGGGTCCCTGGGAATGTACCTGTCATTGAGCTGTGGTGCCTGGGGCACATCTGTCCTCACATGTCACTGTGGGGGTTATTGTGACACGGCAGCAGGAGATGGGAACTGTGACACGGCCTCATGATATCCAATGGGCCAACCTGGGACTAATTGATGCCACCTGTTGGACCGTGTTGACAGATGTTGGCCATGTATGTACCATACATGTCCTTCCGGAACTGCACACTTCATGTAGTTGTGCCTCATAATGATGTATGTTGGGATCTTGAGTGTGTTCAATGCCGCATATGTGGGGTGACTGACAATCTTGCTTACTTCTCCTCTGCACTGCAGGGCTCCTGCTGTCCATCGACCATTCCCAGACCTGGCAACGATGGTGGAACGGGACAGCATCCGACGGTACCGCTTCACCAGGCAGCTGATTGAGGATTTGGCAGTGCAGTTGTCCCCACATTTGCAGCCTGGCCGGCCGTATCCTACAGCGCTGACCCCCAAGGTGAAGGTGATGGCAGCCCTACACTTCTTTGCCACCGGTACCTTCCAACATACTGTGGCGACTGCTGGTGGGATGTCACAGACCATGTTGAGCCGTGTGCTCCGCGATGTTTTGGCGGCAATGTTGCTATTCCTGAACCGGTACATCTATTTCCCTAGACTGCGACGACTCACTGACGTGAAGAGTGACTTTTATGCCCTGGGGAGGATGCCGCATGTCATTGGCTCCATTGATGGGACACATGTGGCTTTGGTACCACCACAGGCCCAGGAGCAGGCCTACAGGAACCGCAAGCACTACCACTCGGTCAATGCACTGGTGGTGTGTCTTGCAGACATGACCATCACACACGTGTGTGCTCGTTTCCCTGGTTCAGCACACGGTGCCTTTGTAATGAGGAGTAGTCGCATCCCCAGGATGAAGGCACAGATGCAGAACCAGCGTGCCTGGCTTGTCGGTGTGTACTGACTTTGTGCCATTGTGTGTGATCTGATCTGTAGTATTCTGCCCACTTTTCCAAGTCAGCTAATGTGCACTTGTCTGTCCGTAGGTGACTCGGAATTCCCCAACATGCCGTGGTTGCTGACACCCCTCAGGAACCCTGTGACACCAGCCCAGATGCGCTACAATGAGGCACATGGTCGGACCAGGAGAGTGATTGAGCGGACATTTGGTCTCCTGAAGAGCCGCTTCCGCTGTCTGGACAAGACCGGAGGGTCCCTCCCATATGCCCCTGCAAAAGTGTGCAAGATTATCATCGTCTGCTGCATGCTCCACAACCTGGCAGTGCGGAAGGAGTTGCCTCTCATCCAGGATGACAATGACCAACATCCGCCACCTGTGGAGGATCCTGGCCTGGACCACGATGCCAGTGACGATGATGATGATGATGATGATGGTGATGTCCGCACACAGCTCATCACCAACTTCTTTAGCTGAATGTGAGTATCCTGAGGTGTCATGTCAATGATGTGAGTTGGCATGATGTGTGGGTGGTGCTCTGGTGCTGATGGAGTGTGTCCATGGGCTACTTGACTGGATGTGTGTTGCGATGTGTGCTAACAGGTGGGCTGTACTCCCAACAGGGTTGACATGCTAACTTGGTTCTGGGTGGGTATCTTGTAACATGTATTGTGCATGAGTTTTGCTGTTCTGTCCTGTACTCCATTGCTTTTGACTGTGTGTCATTTCTGTCCTTCACAGGGTACTTTCAGATTCGTTTGGTCAACTGTGTCCACCGACGACGTGATTGCACATCCAGGCTGGTAGCTGTTGTGTCCCTACAGGTGATGTGCGCCACACCCATGGACTTCCTTCCGTCTACAGTTGTTGACTGTGTGCCCGCTGCCAGGTGGGATTACCTTGCATCTGTAGTGGTTACGACATGTTGCAACTGTGTAATAAACCTGTGCTTCACTTTGTGATGTGCGTTGTCTGTGGTCACACATTTGACTGCCATTTGCTTACTGCACCTGTGGGCTACTTGACTACAACTGGGAATGGGTGTGGTGTCTGTGCATTGCACCGTCTTCCCTGGCAACATCAGTGTAGGCAATGAGTCAGATGGCCTAGGTGTGTATGTGTTGTGTAGCCCTGGTGGTGTGTCTCCCTCATATGTGTCACGTTGCCTTTACTCACATGCCTGTGTTGTCCTTGCTGTTGCAGTTTGCATACACAGTGTAATTTTGCAGTTCATCATCCCCATAACCACACCCACGTTGGAATCACGACAGAGGCAAGTATGGTGTATTAGTGTGTTTATTGTGATACATTTGTGTTAATAGTGCATAGGATGGGTAGTGCTGTACATCAATCTTGCAATCCCAAGTTCCTAGGTGAATTGAAAGTCCTGGTAGACAGGATCCCCAGTATCGGGGCCACAGTTGTCTGACACATTGGTCCAACTTGTACTCCCCATGCAATGTGTGGGAGTAGTGTTGCCGCCAACAGGGTGAACAGTCTGTGCACAAAGGCGAACATCCAGAACAGGTTCAGGCTTCCTGGGAGTTGCGCTTGGCCATCGGCCTCTCACTTTTCCCTCCTCAGACGACCCCTCTTCTTGGGGGGCCCTCAAGTACAGGCTGCTGCGGTGCAGGGGACTCTCCGCCAGAGTCCTCCTCCCTCCCTGTGGCAGTTGCAGTTTGTTCGGCACCAGATGTTGTTGGCACACAGGGAGGTGTGGACTGGTTGCTGTTCATCTGGCGGAGGCATTGTAAAATGTCCCTGTGCACCGCCGTCATCTCATGCAGTGCATCCCACTTGGACTCCACGCGGGACATGTGTGAGTCCACGCGGGACATGTGTGACTCCACGTGGGACATGTGGGAGTCCAAGCGGGCATGATGGGCAGCCTGCTGCTGTTTCATGTCTCTGAGGAGCCCCACTACCTGGCTGAGCTCTCCGGTGCTGGACTGGTACGCATCAGCTATGTGTACCAGTTGTGGGTCATCATGCACACCAGCAACGTCTGCAAGCAGCAACCTCTGTCTCCCACCCCTCCCACCACCCCTGCTGACATGTGCAGTGTGTGCAGTGGCACGCACAGATAACCCTGGTCCACCTTGGGGGTTGGTGGTGGTGGTGGTGTCCATGGCCCCAGGTTGGTCCAGGGTCCCTGTGCTGGTGTTGCTCCTTGTTCTGTCCATGTCGGCAGGGATGGTATTTGTGGTGACAGTCGTTGGAGGGGTGGGTGCAGGGGGTGCAGCTGGTGGTCCTGCTGGTGCTGCAGCTGGTGGTCCTGCTGGTGCTGCATGTTGACTTGCACCGGATGTGCCAGGTTGGTCTTCATCGTCCGAGGAGGACAGAGGCTGTACGACGCCAGTGAGCTCCGCATCCTCTTGAGCCTGGGACTGGGACTCCTCAGCGTCTGCTGCTGTGTCCCTATCATCACCTGTTTTTGGGAGACACAAACAATGTATGTTATGTTTCTGCAGGCATCAATGGTTGACACACATGACAGTTGTGACTGTGCCTCTGGGTGCGGGCCTGTACGTTGCATTGTCCTAAGTCGTCACAGTCAGGGGTTGATATTGGTGTGGCACATTGTCCTGCATTATTTGGGCATTTCTATGTATTTTCTGGGGTGTGAACATGGTCTGCATTGGTTGTGTTTGGTTGACAGCCGGCCCTCCTTCCCACCCACCCAGCCAGTCAGTTATCCCACCATGGAACGTGCTTGCGTTGCAGGGAGTGGAAGTTGTCTCTCAGGATGTCAGTCAGTGGTGTCCTGCTGTTTGTTGGTGCACAGTTGCCAGCAGGGCCTTGTGCTCCCCACAGCAGTAGCCAGTGTCAGCCATCTTGTGAGACCTTCTCCACTCCCTGTGATGTGAGTATGGTTCAGGGTGGTGTTGATGGGACAGTTGTGGGGGTGAGCTATGTCTGTGACTACGACTCCCATCATGCTATTGCCTCCACCCCACTTCCCAGCATTCCCATACTTACTTGCTTTTGTGGTGAGTTCAGTGTGTGTGGGTGTGAGAGCAATGGCAAGATGGCTGACAGTGGTGTCCTGCTGTTGGTTGGTGTGCAGTACCCAGCATGCCCTTGTGCTCCCCACGACACAGCAACAGTGTCAGACATCTTTGATGGGCCTTTCCACTCTCTGTGGGATGTGCATGCGTTAGTGTGAGCTTGCTGGGCCATGTGGTGGGGGATGTAGAGCTGTGACTACGACTCCCATCATGCTATTGCCTCCTCCCCCTTCCCAGCATGCCCATGCTTCCTTCCTTTTGACTCTGCTTCCCTGTGGGGTGGGCTGGCTGTGCTGACAGGATGGCTGGGAGTGTTGTCCTGGCAGTTGTTTGGCTAGAAGTCCCAAGAGTGTCCCTGTGCTTCACACAACATAACCCAGGGTGGTGGTTCTTTGTGGGATCTTGTGTTAGGATGGGGGCATTGCATTCTACCAGGTGGGTTCTGTGGAGTTTGTGTTGGGGTGTGTGTGAGGGGAGGTGCTTGTGACTATGGTCAGTGCTGCAAGTCCTCCTTCCCACCCAGCTAGCCAGATATCCCACCGTGGAACGTGCTTGCATTGCAGGGATTGTAAGTTGTCTCTCAGGATGTCAGTCAGTGGTGTCCTGCTGTTTGTTGGTGCACAGTTGCCAGCAGGGCCTTGTGCTCCCCACAGCAGTAGCCAGTGTCAGCCATCTTGTGAGTCCTTCTCCACTTCCTGTGATGTGAGCATGGTTCAGGGTGGTGTTGATGGGACAGTTGTGGGGGTGACCAATATCAGTGACTACGACTCCCATCATGCTATTGCCTCCACCCCCTTCCCAGCATGCCCATGCTTCCTTCCTTTTGACTCTGCTTCCCTGTGGGGTGGGCTGGCTGTGCTGACAGGATGGCTGGGAGTGTTGTCCTGGCAGTTGTTTGGGTAAAAGTCCCAAGAGTGTCCCTGTGCTTCACACAACATAACCCAGGGTGGTGGTTCTTTGTGGGATCTTGTGTTAGGATGGGGGCATTGCATTCTACCAGGTGGGTTCTGTGGAGTTTGTGTTGGGGTGTGTGTGAGGGGAGGTGCTTGTGACTATGGTCAGTGCTGCAAGTCCTCCTTCCCACCCAGCTAGCCAGATATCCCACTATGGAACGTGCTTGCATTGCAGGGAGTGTAAGTTGTCTCTCAGGATGTCAGTCAGTGGTGTCCTGCTGTTTGTTGGTGCACAGTTGGCAGCAGGGCCTTGTGCTCCCCACAGCAGTAGCCAGTGTCAGCCATCTTGTGAGTCCTTCTCCACTCCCTGTGATGTGAGCATGGTTCAGGGTGGTGTTGATGGGACAGTTGTGGGGGGGGGCAATATGTGTGACTGCAACTCCCATGATGCTATTGGCTACACTGACTTGGCCAGCATACACAGAATTCCTTCCTTTGAGTGGTCTTCACTGTGTGTTGGTGTTGTTGTGGTGGCTACATGTCTGGATGTGTTTGTTAGTTCTATTTGTGCCACTGCCTAGCTGTAGTTGTAGTTGTGTTTGTACATGTGTTGGCACAGTTGGATGTGACTTTTTTGATGGCATGTGTTGTGTTTATCTGAATGACATACACATTTTGGGATGATTCTGTTCTGGTTGCTGTGTAATTGCTATGAGTGCATGGTTTGACTCTCCCCTTGACAGTGATGTGTGTGTTTTGTGGCAGTATATTGTGTACATTTGTTGTGTACTCACCAGGCTCTGGGATGTCCTCTAGTCCATATACGCTCACTGGCGGAAGGATGGCCCGCACCTTCTCCTCCCAGGGCCTGAGGTATATTGGCTTGGCAGGAGGGCCACTGCCGGTGTATTGGCTGTTGATGTAGTCTTTCTTCAGCAGGTCCCGTACCCTCCTGCGCACGTCATACCACCTGTTCTGGATGTCGCTCTTTGTGCGCCGACATGGTGATTGTGCGTTCACCCTGTTGATGATCCTCTCCCACATCTTGGTTTTCTGGGAGATGGGGGTCTGTTGGACCAGTGTGCCAAACAGCTGTGGCTCTACCCTGAGGATCTCGTCTACCATGACTTCCAATTCACAATCTAGGAACTTGGGATTCTTCTTGGGGGCATGGTGATGGGTGGTGATGGTGAGTGATGTGTGTGTTGGTGTGCAGGTGAGGGTGTGTGAGTGTGTGTTTTGCTGGGTGTATGTGAGGTAGGTATTTGTTGGTGTGCTGATGGTGTGTGGCTTGTGTGAGGGATGAGCTGTGGGTGTGTGGTTGCTTTCTCTTGGGTGCTGGCAGTGGAATGGCATTTGCAAAGGCTCATGGTTGTGATTTGTGTCCTTTATATAGGTGGAGTTGTGGGTGTGTCTTTGTTCTCTGTCCCCACCCCCCAGTATTTATTGGCTTGGTAATTGCTTGATTGGCCTTTTTTTGGGTGATTTTTGCTTTGTGCTGTTTGTGTATGTTGGAAACGTTCTTGTGACCGAGTCGGACCCTGCATTTGTCTCGTACGGTCTTCTCCGTTTCATTCACGCTGTTTGTGCAGTTTTCTATTCTGCGTACGCGTCGGTCGCGGTGTTTTGTGTTGCTTCGGCTCGGTTTTGTATGCGTGTCGGTCGTGCGGCTTGGCCTCCGTCCGACTCGCTCGTGGTTTTCGCGCCTTGCATCGTACTTTGCGGTTTGGAGTTTGCGTGTACGTTTCGGTCGGATTTGTTCCGGGTGCGTGTCGGTCGGTTGAATTCGCGTGTTTTTCCGGCCGGATTGCTGTTTTCCGTGCGGCTCGGTCGGTCGACTTGGTTTCGGTACGTGTCGGTCGGATTTTTCACGCCTTGCATCGTACTTGGCGTGTCGGGCGCCACAGGTACGTGTCGGTCGGTATTATTTCCGGATCCGAGTCGGTCGGTGCTTTTTCAGGCCCGAATCGGAATCGTCCCCATAGGTGTGTAAAGAGTGTTTATTTACAATGAGTGTTTGTGACAGACAAGTGATGTTTTCCAAAACAGGTGCTAAGTGAATTAATGAGTTGTCAGTGACGGTAAATGAGACAATAGAGTAGTTACCGCATTGATGTAGTGACCCAGTCCAATAGACACCTGCCATTGACATGGCAGTGTGGGTAAGGATAGTCAATGTGAAGGGGAACAGAGGTGCCATCATGGCTGGCTGTGCGACTGGCGTTCGGATGGTGCTTTGCCACGTGTTCCTCCCTTGGTGTTTCTCAGATGGCCCCTTTTGCATTTTGCAGGGGGGGCAACTGCTGTGGGCTCAGCAGTGTCTGAGGAGTCATCCTGTTGCAGCTCACCCCTCTCTGTGGCCGCAGCTGAGGTGGTGGGAGTATCATCCTGCTGGCCACTGGAGTGGGTTGGGCTGTCCTTTGGGCCGCATGACTGTCCCTCAGAACACCCACAAGCTGGCCCATGAGGTCCAGGATTTGGCCCATACGAGTGTCCGTGGACCTCACCAGCAAGCGGGGCTCACGCACTTCTTCCACAACCTGGCCCATCTGTCCCTGGCTTTGTTCGTATGCCCCAAGGACTCTGGCGATGTTGGCCAGGGCTGCGGTCCCAGTGTCCTCTCGAATTTGGCCACCAGTTGCCCTCCCACCTTCCCTGCTGTCCCGGACATGTGGCGTTGCCACTCGACGCACCCGCAGACTCTCCCTGCCCTCCTCTGATTGTGTGATGGTGTTGGTAACCACTGAGGCAGGGAGAGTGTTGCAGGCAGCACTGGTGGTGGTGGTGGTTGTTGAGGCTGCACAGGTCGTTGCAGCAGGGGTCAGCGCGGTTGTTGTTGCTGAGGTGGTGGTGGTGGGGACAGTGGGGGCCTGGGACGTGGTGTGCCCTGGCAGTCCGGATGGGCCAGGTTTGTGCTCCTCATCCGAGAAACGTAGGGAGTCTGCATCCGAGAGTCCATGTTCTGGGGAGGGAGACTGGCTCTGCAGGTCGGTGTTGTCTTCTGCAGCAGTCAAATGTTGATCTCCTGTTGAACAGAGGTGAAATGGTCATTGAAGTGCACCCCACAAGCTTGGTGTTAGACGTTTGGATGTTACATGTGATACACCACACAGTTTACATTGAAATCACTTTGTATGGTTGCAAGGTACTGCGCATCATGACATGATGTGGAGGTACCTACATTACTTGTCCATGGTGTGACATGTAAATAGATACCATGTTCCATGCACAAATTTTGTGATTACAAGAACGTGTTGTCGTCTAACGACTTGCAGCACATCAACTTTATGTGATGCGTCTTTTTGGTTTGCTCTGCATAGAGGACGTTAGATCTGAGCTAGAACTGGCCATTGTAATCTTATGCATACTCTTGTCATGTCATGTACTTTGCTTTCTTTTACCAACTGACCATGCATGTTTTGTGTTCATATGGGCCTTCATGCTCTGCCACCATGGTACTTACACATAGCATTCAGTGCTGTGCATGATTGTGCCCTGACTTTCTTCAACATGTGACTTGGTGGTTCAAACTTTAATTTCTGTGACAGTTACATACGCTTAGCTGTCTGCACACTAGAAGTGGCTATTGGATCAATGCCAAGTTGGGAGACATGTGAGGGCTGGTGTGGTCATATGGCTCCATGCTTTTTGGGAGGAATGGCAGGGTGCATGCACTGTCTACCTACCTGTTCTGTGACACAGTTAAGGGGAATTGCTGCCACATGGTTGTGGGTATGGGGGGTGTACCATCCTGCAGAGCTGTGGGACAAGGGTGCCTGATGGGAGTTGTAGTGCTGGCTTCCCACCCACACACACCACCTCCCTGTTAAGATGGCTACCTACCTGTAAGTTTGAAGAGAGCAATGCAATGGCTGACACATGGTTGTGGGTGTGGGGGGGAGTGTTCCATCCTGGTGAGCTGTGGGACAAGGGTACCAGGTGGGAGTTGTAGTGCTGCCTTCCCAACAACAAACACCCCTCCCTATTAATATGGCTACCTACCTGTGAAGTTGAGCAGAGGAAGGGAATAGGCTACACATGGCTCTTGGATGGGGGAGGGTTCCATCCTGCTCAGGGGTGGGACAAGAGAGCATAAGATGGCTACCTACCTATAAGTTTGAAGAGAGCAATGCAATGGCTGACACATGTTTGTGGGTGTGGGGAGTGTTCCATCCTGCTGAGCTGTGGGACAAGGGTGCCTGGTGGGAGTTGTAGTGCTGGCTTCCCACCCACAAACACCCCTCCCTGTTAAGATGGCTACCTACCTGTAAGTTTGAAGAGAGCAATGCAATGGCTGACACATGGTTGTGGGTGTGGGGGGGAGTGTTCCATCCTGCTGAGCTGTGGGATAAGGGTGCCTGCTGGGAGTTATAGTGCTGGCTTCCCACCCACAAACACCCCTCCCTGTTAAGATGGCTACCTACCTGTTAGGTGAAGGTGAGCAATGCAATGGCTGCCACATGGTTGTGGGTGGGGGTAGTACTCCATCCTGCTCAGGGGTGGGACTAGGGTGCCTGGTGGGAGTTGTAGTGCTGGCTGCCTGTACACATCCCCCATGGAAATGTTGCTACCTACCTTTGGGGTGAATCAGAGGTAGTAAATGTTAGATCTGTGAGACATGTGTTGGGGAGAGTGTGGTGCACATGAGTGCATTTGGGCCTAGGAGGTGTTGCTTTGTAGTTGTGCAAGACAGTACATAGCAGTGTAATGATAGCCATTTGTTGGTACTTACCAGCCTCCACTCCCCCGGGTATTCCTGTGAGACTCTCTGGATGCAGTATGGCAAGCACCTTCTCCTCCAATATGGTGAATGTTCGTAGTGGTATGGGAGGGCCACTGCCAGTCCTCTGAGCCAGCTTCCGGTTCTTGTTGTTACGCTCTTTCACCTTGGTCTTGAGGTCATTCCACCTCTTCCTGATCTCCTTCTGGGTGCGCAGGATGGTCCCTACTGCATTGACCTTGTTGACTATCCTTGTCCATATTTGATTTCTGGAGGCTAATGGTGTCTGATGGACCAGGTTTCCAAACAAATGTGGTTCTACTCTGATAACCTCATCTACCATCACTGACAACTCATTGTCAGTGAATTTGGGCATTTTCTTCTGTGACATGGTGTGTGATGTGCAAATGGGTTAAAGGTGCAGGAGTGAAGGTGGTGGTGGTGATGTGTGTGATGTGTGTGTGGTGTGTGTGTGGTTGTGATGGTGTGATGTGTGCAGATTTGCCTCTCCTTTGTGCTGTGGGGTTGGGCCCTTCAGTTGTGGAGTATTGCAAAGGATTCTGGTCAGGGAAGGGGCTGGTTTTATACTCCGCTATGTGGGTGGGTCAAAATGGAGTATTCATGTCAGGTGTGTTGTGTGGGTTGACCTGGGATTTGTATTTTTTACTTGCCTTGGGAATGTGTCATTGGGGTATGTTAGGTGTTTTTTGAGGCTGAGCCAGATTACTGGCCATACTTGGTGGCCTTGATGTGTGGTTGTTTTCGACCACCATTACTCTTCGGGAGCGACCGCGGCGGTCGGAATGCAACAGCCCTTCCGCCGGCTCTCCCATTCATAAATTGTAGCGATCGCAGCGGACGGTAACAACTGATCGTTCCGCTGTCACCGCAATCGTATCCTAATTTCACGTGCGGTCAATCCGCTGGCCGTGTGGCGGTTTTGGGTCTTTCCGCATCAAATCCGACCGCCGCGGACATATTTTCACCCGCTCCGCATGCTCCCGGCGGACTTTAGTGGAATCCGCGCGCTGCGGTCGGATTACTCTGGCGGTTCATCCTAATCTGACCGCCGGTTTTCCCGCGGTAGATGCGGACGGTTAATTTCCGCTACCACGGCAGTCGGAATGCTTTTCCGCCCGCCATCGTAATCAGCCCCAAAGCGCTCCAACACCTTTCGCTCTGTAATGACACTGTCGCAGCTCAGGAGGAAGAGTGGGGGGAGCTATTTCCTGCCCTCTTTGTGTTTTGAGTGTGCAGTGTGGCATTGCGTAATGTCATTGCTCTCTTTGACCTAATAAAAACACTCCAGCTGTAGTAGGGACTAGCTTCACCTCCTGGTGCAGGGCGGGCTGTGCTTTATGGCAGGAATGGAGGGAGGGATGGTCTCAGCTGCAGCTACTGCCCTGTACAGTACCCCTGCTATTACTAGTGCGCGAGAGGCGCTGAGGTGGTGGCATTGGTATTGGTGGTGGTGCTGGTGGTATTGGAGGTGGTGGCGGCATTGGTGGTGGCAGTATTGGTGTTGGTGGTGGTGGTATTGGTATTGGTGGTGGCATTGATATTGGTGGTGGTGGTATTGGTATTGGTGGTGGTATTGGTATTGGTATTGGTGGTGGTGGTACTGGTATTGGTGGTGGTATTGGTGGTGTACAGTCAGAATATCGAGTAGGAAATGTCGACTTGCACTAATATCGAGTGCATAATATTGTGATACAGAAATATCGACTGCCAGAATATCATGGTCAAGAAAATCGAGTTTAAGGTAAGAAATATCGTTTTCCAAAATATCGAAGTCATTAATATTGTTTGCAAAAATATAGGGGCGATTCCGATCTCGGCCGGTAGGGCTCCGAATCGGATTCGGCTTAACCGGATCCGATTCGGAGCCCTATTTCCCGACCGATCTGTACGCGCGTCCGGGCGAGCGAGTACGATGCGTATTCGCCGACCGACTCGTCCGGGCGTGCTCACCGCTCCGACCGACTCGATCCCGGGTCGAACCGCACCGGCCGACTCGCACGGACACGACTCGCACCGCGCAATGGACACGTTCCCCGGCCGGGTAAGTACGATGCGCGCCGCAAGCAGTCCGACCGAGCCGCGCACTCCGACTCGAAAGAGCTGTCGGAGCCGTACTTTGGGGGTCCGTGTCGGACCCCCCTGTACGCGTAGCCGCGCGAGTCGCACACAGGGGGGACCCATGGGTCCCCTACCTGTGCGTGTACGGCGCGAATCGCTTCGCCGCGTACACGCTGTAGGGGCGCACTTGTCCGCATCGCACCCATTGAGTCAATGGGAGCCCGCGTACGCATTAGTACGACAGGCTCCCATTGACTTCAGTGGGAGTCCGACCGACTTCGAGTCCGATGGCATACGTGCGCATCGTACTCGTTCGGTCGGACTGCACGGGTCCGATTCGGTCGGAAATCTCTCCGGGTCCGGCTCGGTCGGGGAGATTTCCGGCCCGAATCGGAATCAGCCCCATAGTTGTTAAAAATATCGTTTTTTTAGTTAGTATTATTTATTTTAGTATGCATTTTAAATGTATGTGCTATATTTTTTTGTCTAAGTATTGCATTTTTTTTATGTATGTGTTACATTTTTAGAAGTTATTAATTGTATTTTAATTAAATTTTGCGTTTTAGTTCCATAGCGGGTTATGGGTTTACATGGGAATAGGGTGGGAGGTAATTTAATTATAATAAATTGAATATTCATTTTTATTTATTAGTATTTATTTAATTTTGATTTTATAGTGTTAATTATGGTAATTAATTTATTATTAATTAATTAATAATTGGCTATTTATTTGATTGATTAATTAACTGGTAAATATGTTAATTGTGGCATTTTTTTAGGAGCGGGTTGTGGGTTTATAGGGGAATAGGGTGGGAAGTAATTTTATTATAATTAAATTATTAATATTTTTTCATAATTTATATTTATTTAATATTTTATATTAATTGTAAATATTTTATTATTAATTATGTATTAATCTGTTATCAATTATTATTAATTAATTAGTAATTAAGTTAATTTTGTGATTTTTTTAGGAGTGGGTTGTGGGTTGATAGGGGAGTAGGGTGGGAAGTAATTTAATTTTAATTAATTTAATAATCTTTTTATATAATATTTATTAATTATTATTTTATAGTGTTAATTGTGTGGGTTAATTTATTAATAATTATTCATATTTTGATTGTTAATTGTTATTAATTAATTAATTAATTGTTACTTAATTATGTTACTTGTATAATTTTTAGGAAAATGTTGGTGGCATTTATAGGTTAACATGGTGGGAGGTAATTTATTTTTAATTAATTAATTCTTTGTTAATTGATGCTAATTAATTAATTACATTTTAATTTTGTCATTTGTGTAATAATTTTGATGTGTGAGTTGTGGTGTTTATAGTGGTAAATGGTGGGAAGTAAATTTTTTTAAATTAATTACTTATTTGTTGTTCATTGATGTGAATTTATTAATGTAAAATTAGTTATGGAAATTGTGTAAATATTTTTAGGTGTGTGCTATGGTGTTTATTAGGGTAGATGGTGGAAAGTAATTTAGTTTACATTAATTAATCATTACTTGATCATTAATATTTATTCATTAATTGTTAAATATTTTTGGTAATTGTTTATTTATTTTTTTGTTTGGGGATTTATGTTGTATAGCTGTAATGTTACTACAATAATTTTAAACTTTTTAAATATGTTTTTTAATTATTAATAATTTTTAAATTGATAATTAAGGGGCACATTACGATACCCGGCGTAAAAAAATCCGCCAGGCATGGAAGCGGCAAAAATCCGCCCGCACACACCGCCTGAACACCGACCACGCCATTATGAGTACACAAACTGAAAACCGCCATCGGCGGAAAAATCATACAAAATACCGCCCGCCATCGTCCGAGTCGGAGTCAAACCGCCCGCCACGGACGGAAACACGCACGACAACACAAAACCGCCCGCCCACACGGCCGACACACCGCACGTGAAATTACGATCGCACCGCCATGAGCGCGGAAAAACAACAAAAATACCGCCCGCCAGCGCAAACAACGCCGATGAGAATCGACACGGCAGAAGCCATGGCGCCCACGTACCTGCACAGAAACCATCCGCACACAAAACCAATAGCACACAACATGGCCAACAAGTCCACACAGCAAGGCACGCACAAATACACAAGCACAGTACACATCCCGAAAACACCCCCCGGACAAACAAAAAATACAAAGGCCAGAACCCCAGACACAACACACCTGAAAACAACAGACCATGAGGACACACCCACATAGGTGAGTACAAAAGCAGCACTCCCACAGACCACAACCCCTTGCTACATTGCAAACCAGAGAGGAGAGGAGAGGACACAGTGACACAGCAAGGACAGCAGCACACCACAGAAACGCACACATCACAACCACCACCACCACCACCACCAAACACCGGCACCACAAACCCCCTGCACATTACACAACACACACCGCACCAGCACCACAAACACCATGGCACCACAAAGGATGCCCAAGTTCACGCCCATGGAGCTGACGGTCATGGTCGACGAGATCATCAAGGTGTACCCACAAATCTATGGGAACATGGTCCAGCACACACCACTAGCCACCAGAAACAGAATGTGGACCCGGATCGTAGACCAGGTCAATGCAGTCGGGACCCTGCCCAGGAACAGAACCGAGATAAACAAACGTTGGAATGACGTAAAGAGCCTGGTCAAGAAGAAGGAGGGCAAAAACAGAGAGCTGGCTGCCGTCACTGGCGGAGGGAATCCCGCGCTCTTTAAGACCTTCAAAGCGTGGGAGGAGAAGGTGCGAGTCGTAATACATCCGGAGATCCTCGCCGGATTAGCAGGGGAGTGGAGGCTGGTAAGTACAAACTAATGTATACCAGCACACCGCTATGTACACACATGCGCAACCACCATGCCACAGCTCCCAGGGACAAACACCCCCATGTCCAGCACACAATACACAACACATCACACGCACATGCAACAGACACTACCACACACAGGCCAAACCGAACAACTGTAAGATGCGTGGGGACATGTGTACACTAAGCCAGCCACGTAACCACCAACAGGTCCCCAAATATGCCAGAAGCGCCACAACGAGCACCCACCACACCCATGTGTCCGCCACAGCTGCACCAACTGACAAGTAACAGGTAAGTGGCAGGAACACAAAGTGCAGTGGGTCGGAGGGGGACAGCTGAAGTACAACACCCACCAGGCCCCCACTCCCACAGACCAGCAAGGTGGAGCACTCCCCACACCCATGTGTCAGGCACAGCTGCACCAACCGACAAGTAACAGGTAAGTGGCAGGAACACAAAGTGCAGTGGGTCGGAGGGGGGACAGCTGAAGTACAACACCCACCAGGCCCCCACTCCCACAGACCAGCAAGGTGGAGCACTCCCCACACCCATGTGTCAGGCACAGCTGCACCAACCGACAAGTAACAGGTAAGTGGCAGGAACACAAAGTGCAGTGGGTGGGACGGTGGACAGCCCAAGTACAACACACACCAGGCCCCAGTCCCACAGCACAGCAAGGAGGAGCATCCCCACACCCCACACCCACGTGTCAGCCACCGCAGTGCACAACGACAGCCGAAAGGCAGACATCACGGTCCACAGCAATCGGTGTCAGTGGGTGTACAGCCACCCCATGACCCACTACACCCCCACCCCCACAGACCTGCAACATGGAGCACCCCCCGCTAAGAGCCATGTGGCATCCAGTACAGTGCACGCACGAACAACTTGCAGGTGGGAAACTGGACAGGGCTGGATTACTGGAGGCATGAGGACCATAACACCACCAACACATGGGACATGTCACGTAGCACACGAACACGCAGCACCGCCCACCGTCACGAACAAGTGAACAATGTGCACACGGACATGAACAGCAGACTCACACCCCACATGACCCATCACAGACATAGCAACACCCAAGGAGCCACGTCTGCATGCACAAGCCACACTGAATATAGTCCCACACGGCAGCCACTGTGCAACTCATCACACACAACCGAAACACCATTGAAGTCCTGTCCATGTAGCCCCTACTGCCTGTCAACCACACACCCCACAACTACGCCTATGTAAGACAAACAACACTAGACGCAACAGAGCGGAACAACATAAATGCACACGAACACCACTGAACCCATCAAACACACAGACACACCATGCACATACAACATACCATCCATCCCATCCGTCAGCCCCAGTCTCATGAAAGGCATGTCATCCGCACAGCTGCCACACATACAGCAGTCACGCTAAGACACATGCCCATGACCAACCATGTGCCAGAAGTCAATTAAGCGCACGACACACTGTGAGCAACAACACACAACATGGGCCACACCCCCGAGCACTGCAGTGATGCACATGGCACAGGGCAGCACGCACACCAAGGAGATGGGACAACTGCAATACGTTGGCTGGCACACAACTATCACTCACTCATAACGATGCGTCCAATGCCATGTCCAGTAACCACAACAGACAGCAAATATGCAGGGCATGTCAGGCATGCACACACCTCAGACCATGCACTGTCATGCTGCCACAACACATGTCACGTTCGGCACCCATGGCTCAAAACATGTACCCCAAAAGCATATACCCTCCCAAATGCGAATCTGGGGCATGGCCCCCATGTTGCCATATGCGTTCCTAAGCGTTCCATTTGAACCCCAAAAGCATATTCCCTCCCAAATGCGAATCTGGGGCATGGCCCCCATGTTGCCATATGCGTTCCTAAGCGTTCCATTTGAACCCCAAAAGCATATTCCCTCCCAAATGCGAATCTGGGGCATGGCCCCCATGTTGCCATATGCGTTCCTAAGCGTTCCATTTGAACCCCAAAAGCATATTCCCTCCCAAATGCGAATCTGGGGCATGGCCCCCATGTTGCCATATGCGTTCCTAAGCGTTCCATTTGAACCCCAAAAGCATATTCCCTCCCAAATGCGAATCTGGGGCATGGCCCCCATGTTGCCATATGCGTTCCTAAGCGTTCCATTTGAACCCCAAAAGCATATTCCATCCCAAATGCGAATCTGGGGCATGGCCCCCATGTTGCCATATGCGTTCCTAAGCGTTCCATTTGAACTCCAAAAGCAAAGTACAAACCAGACCCAGGATGGGCCAGGAGCCCGCATACACCAGAGTCACAATGAGTAGGGGCAAAGCAACACACCCATCGGCATGGCCAATCCGTCCCATGCCACATGTGCACAGCACACAGTCCCATTGCCTAGCACACACACCTACAGATGCCACAGCCACACACTCGCCTCCGGGAAACCCATGTACGAGATTGCACGAACTGCCAATGTCAGACGACTAATACATACTTCGCCAGGTGCAACACAATAACAAATCTCATTCTCTCCACAGGTGACGAACTGCTGGATGCTGGGGATGGAGACAGCAGCCAGCACAGCCAGCCTACAAGCCCCCAACGAGGACTCACGGATCTGGAGGATCTGTCCACCTCTTCGGACACGGACCACCAAGCTGGCCCATCTGGCGTGGCAGGGCCCAGCCGCTCCCCAGGACCCCTCCTACCCACCAACCCATCATCCAGGGATGCTGAACAGTCCCAGTCCCCTGCTGCCACTGTCGTTGCGGCCACACCCACGGTCATTGCGGCCACTACCACTGCCGCAACCGCCACCATCGCCGCACCGACCACCACCGCCTCCACCACCACCACGTCTTCGCTGGCACCAGCCCCAGCGCAGGTGGTGGCCCGGCCGACTGGATCCACCCTGGGAGCCACAGCGAGGACCGTGGTGAGCAATGTGGCTAGTGGGCAGGCCGGTGGCAGCAGGACTGGTAGGAGGAGCAGGGTCAGGGAAACGCCAGCCTCCCCTGGGAGCCATGCCCTGCCTCAAATGGCCAGAGTCCTTGGGGCCTATGAAGAGGCCCAAGGACAATGGGCCAGGTCTGCTACTGACACGCGGGAGGTGCTGGGGGTGCTGAGGTCCATGGACGCCCATATGGGCCAATTCGTGTCCCGTATGGACCAACTCGTGGACCTCATGGGCCAGCTGGTGGTGGCGGTGGGGTCACAGGCAAGGCCAGCAACACCACCTCCGCCACCACCTGCTAGGGCGCAGGCTCGGGCAGCAGTGTCCACTTCCCCTGCGTCCACAGCCAGTGAGCACACCTCACCCACCACCAGCAGGTCGCCACCACACACCCCCTCCCAAACGTGGAAGGGGCCGTCTGAAGAGGAAACAGATCTCCCGGGAGGACTTCGCACGCTCCAGTCGCAAGTGAGGCAGCCAGCCAGCCTTCCGCCAGCCTTCCTTGACCAGCCACTGCATTGACTTGCTCTACGATCCCACTCCACACAGCCATCTGGATGGCATGTGTGTGTTGGACTATGGACATAGAACCAGTGGGTACACCCTGATCATCACGCAGCCATGACCGACAGCTCATTGTCACTGCACGCACCACTTTTGTCATCACCTTACACACAATCACATGTCACAGTTTGTAATAAATGCACCTTTTTCACTAACTGCTGTTTGTGCCCTGTGTCTTTATTGTACGGAATACAACGGCCACCTTGGGCGGAAAGGCACCTGATGCGTGGCATGGAAATGGAATCCGGAGGGCCTGTAGGGACCTAGGGGTGGGAGACAGAACAGGAGCACATTCAATGAGTGTGTCACACACCCATCACACAGTACATGTCAACAACTACAAGCAATGTACACACATCGCACAGAGCAATAGGGCACAATGCCACAGTCACCAACAGTGGCATACTACCCTGGCCATGGAGCGTTGACACACTGCACGCAGTGAACATACGGCCACCCTGACACAGCACACACACACCTGCATAGATACAGACACATCATCCGTCATACATGGACACTCACCGTCAAGTGAAGTAGCGGGCGATGAGCTGCTGGCGCACATTCCCAGCTTCCTCCTCTCCGCTGTCCACCTCACTCGAGCTGTCCTGGTCTGCGGGCTGGGGCCCTGGTTGATCTCCGTCATCCACAATGAGGGGGATCTGCTTCCGAATGGCCAGATTGTGCAGCATGCAGCACGCCACCACTATCTGGCACACCTTCTGTGGGGAGTACGCCAGTGCACCCCGGTGCGGTCCAGGCACCTGAACCTGGACTTGAGGAGGCCAAAGGTACGCTCGACCACACGTCTGGTCCTCCCATGTGCCTCATTGTATCGATCGTCTGCTGGGGTGCGAGGATTCCTCAATGGACTGAGCAGCCATGCCCCATTCGGATACGCAGAGTCACCTGGGTGTGAGGGACACAGAGAACCGTTGCTATTCCAACTGGACAGGGGACAGCATCGCACAACCAGCACGCTACACCACTCCACATACTCACCGACAATACAGCCACGATCCTGTTGCAGATTGGCCATCAGTCGTGGCAAGATGCTGTTGCGCATTATGTGTGCGTCATGGGCTGAGCCTGGAAACTTTGCACACACGTGGGTGATCACCATGTCCGCAAGGCACACCACTTGCACATTCAGGGAGTGCGTGTGCTTCCTGTTGCGGTACAGGTGCTCAGTGGCCTGTGGTGGAACAAGGCCAACATGAGTGCAGTCAATGGCTCCCACGACGTGTGGGATTCTGCCAAGGGCATAGAATGCACCCTTCACTGCCGCCAATTCATGAGCCCTGGGGAATCTGATGTACCTGTTCCGGTACAGCATCATGGCTGCCAGTACATCCCTCAGCACCTTGCTGAACATGGGCTGGGACATCCCTCCTCCACTGCCCACTGTGTGCTGGAATGACCCAGTGGCGAAGAAATGCATGGCGGCCATCACCTTAGCCGTGGGGTGACAGCAGTCGGATACACCCTGCGGGGACGGAGATGGGGCTCTAACATGGCACACAGTCGATGCAGAGTTGGCCTGTCCAGCCGAAACTTCCTGATTACCTCTGTATCGTCCATGTCCGCCAGCAATTGGTATGGGCGGTCAATGTTCGGTCTCCGCCTGGGTTAAATGGCAGAGGACACATGTCAAAGCAACACGGCACATAGCAATTTCGCATACACATCACTGACATGACTGAGCAAGCACATGGGCCACAGCCCAGCTGTCAAGCTGGGACGGCACGGCCGCAATACACTTACACAGGTCTCCCAACAATGGCAATGGCAAGTGAGACATACCACTGCCATGTGCATGCACATGGGGATCTAGGCCCCAATGACTTGCGGGCGTGCTGATGGGGACTGACTGCATATTCGTCAAGCGGCAACGCCACGGCAACATGAGTGTCTGCTGAGCATGGTACTGCTTCCGAGGCTGGATGAGTATGGCACACGACGACGACGATGTGGGCACGGGCTGAGCGGCCAATACAAGTGGGACCTGTGGCACGAGGGGATATGAGACAGTAGTAGGTGTCAGCACTGCACCCTATGTACAGCACTGTACGGATCACAGCTCCCGAAACATTGACTGGTGTCCACATTGACAGCCCCATGCCAAGACGGCTGTGTGCTTGCAGTCACACGTCACAGGTGAGAGGTTACATTGCACGTGCCAGGTGGCAGTCGTACATAGTGGGAGCTGGCATGTGTGTGCATGTGTCTCCTGTTCAGGATCCACCAGATGGGCGCTGACTCTGTACTGACCATTGGACACAGCATGTTCCGTGGAAGGCTTGTGTGTGTGGGATGGTGGCACTGGATGTGCCTCCGTTGGGTGGGGGCCATGCACAGGGCGGGTACGTCGATGATTGCGCATTGTTGGTCACGGTGGGTGCACCAGCTAAGATGTGTTGCCCTGTGTTCCTATGTCCGCATGATGATGGACTGTGGATGTGGGCAGACTACACATTGGTGGGCAGACTACACATTGGTCGATGTGCTGTCTATATGCATGTGCCTTCACACCAGGCACAGCTGCCCCTGCACATGTGACCCCTGCTGGACTCGCTGCTGGGTCTGTGGAGCTGATGCACCTTCTGCGCGTGGGGCGGACAGCTCTCCTCACTTCCCTCATTGCGCATGTCATGTCTTTGCCGCAGGTGACATGGATCATGGAGGGCCCACATGTACGCGTGGGTAGGCTACACATGATTGTTCACTGGTCGCCACCCCCAGTCAGTGTTTCGAATGGGAAGGTTGTCGTGCTGGTGGTATGTTCGATGTGGCGGATGGGCGGGCCTAGGTGCGGGCTTACATTCCGGACATGGGGGGTAGTTGGATTGGCGACTAGTTGCAGTACACACGGGACACGTCTCTTCCTTTCCACATCTGGGTCATCCCTTGTACTAACTGACAGTGATACAGTCATCTTCGCCCCAGCCCTCATGTCCTCCCCTCGCCCCCCAATATGCATGCTCACCTGCGAGGCTAGCGCTTGCACAGGCAGCCCCAAGCTCGCACCAGAGAGGGCAAGGAGTGTATGTGTGGGTCCAGTTGCACGAGTGGGCTGTCTCAGGGTATGATGTGTGGCGGGACGCCGTCCATCTGCGTGGTGCCCCAAATGGAGACCCGGCCTGCATGGACTATGCATCACAGTCTTCGCCTTCCGGATCCGCCACCTGCGACACCCAGTGGCTGTGGCTGCCCTTGCGGCCATGCCGCGTCCGTCTGTGGCTGATGGCCCACACATTCACTCTTTGGCCTCTCTGGGGAGGGCTCAGGGGTGGTGGCGCACGCGCTTGCACTTAGTCGCAATGGCATGTGGCATGGTTGGTATGATGGGCAATGGATGGGATGGTGCGAGCCACCTCCCGTGACGTCAGTGCTGCTCGTGCTGTGGTGCGTCCCCCTACACTTCCATTTGACTTTTTGCCATGCTGGACGTTGAGGTTCTATTGCCTGCGTGATATGACCAGGAGGAGCGCGAGGAGACCTCTCACACACCATGCTCCACTGCCATCCCGTGCCCTGTATCGCCTGTGCGGATTGACTATGTTGGGGTTACACCTGGTCGACTGGGGCTGTGTGTGCCTTGTCAAGGGGCATGGCGGGCGCACAACAGGATCCAGCTTGTCCACAGAGGGTGGGCTGAGGTGCGCCTGGTACCGCTTTGTACGTGTGCCCGGCTGCTGTGCACACACGTGTTCACTCCCCCGACAGGTGTCCTCTCACAATGCCCAGGGAAGCGGTGGTGTACTGTTCATGAGCCCTCCCAACACAGCGTGCTCCAACTTGGCATGTGCGCATCTACCCGTCGCACCCACCCACCTGAGCACTGCGTCCATACGACTTCACACGACACATGTGTGTCTTCCACAGTAGTGCTACTCATTTGCGTTGACATCCAATACCAGTGGACTACATGGTCATGTCACGACTGCTGTGTACTTCACATACTCTCATCCTCTCTCATTCGTACTTGTGAAATGAGTCAGCGGAGACAGTTCTGGTTTCAAACATTATATTGAGTCTTCTGTCCTCTGTGATGCAGTATAGTGGACACTACTGGCAGCGGAATACATGTTGAGGATATACTGAGCATGATTACAAATGGGATAGGGTGTGGGGTTACATCTGCTTGGCCAAGGCTGTGCTAATGTACATTTACGTATAGCTGCGGAGCTGCGGACTTTGACACAGACGGTATACATGTAGCCTACCAGACCGCTCGGCATCATGGGCACAGTCCATCTCAGTTCCATGTGACAGGTTTGCTGCGGTTGTTCCTCATGCACGCGTGCATGTGAGATGACATCAGGGCATGTGCTTGCGTGCATGCAGCGGCGTGCCACTTGTTGTTGCACTGTGGTGGTTACTGGACATGTCACAGTCACTGGGGTCGTGTTGTTGTTGTATGCACTTGTCGTCCATGCAAAGGTCCTGGTATGGGATTCCCGGGGCGGGGGTGGGAGGGGTGCAGCACCCACAGACTCCAGGCGACCTATTCATGTCCACTGAGCGGTGTGTGTGTACATGGGCGCTGGATCCATGTCGTGTCCTGGTTGTTCGTGCAGTTCCGTCCATGTGGGTGCGATACACAGAGCCCATGCCACTGCCTCCCACGATGCATGCGGTGTTCCTGGATGTGATGGGGAACAGTGTGCATGTCCCGGTCATATCCGATGTCATGGCGATGTCGTTGATGGTGTGGTTACAGTTGCCGGTCGTTTGGTATGGCTGTTGTGGTGGTGACTGGCCAGTCCGTGCGGAAGCTGAGCATGGGTGCGGGGTTGGACTTCATAGGTCACTCGGGGAACCTGCGTTGTGGTCCGACGTATTTACAGGTTGACAGGTATGCGATGCCGTCCAGCAGGGCTTCCATGTCATTGGTGGTGTACATGTTTGCCAGCCAATGAAGCGGATGGTGGCTGTCAAGGTGTTGTTCGTAGGTTGTCCCTTGGAGGACCATGATGAGGCATGCTGGGTGACATTCGATGTAGCTGTTCTCGATGATCCGTCGTGTGGAGGCACAGTGGTCCCATTTCAGTGCGGGTGCGATGTTGGCCACATACGCCATGCCCCCATAGGCAGAGCAGGCCCTGTCGTGTGCGTCCAGAGGGAGGAGTAGTGGTAGCAGGTCCGCCTTCAGACATGCCGGGTTGGAGAGGCATATCTCGACGGGATGCTGGTAGGGACACCTCCGACAGTAGAAGACGGGCATGACGCAGCTGAACAATGTGATGCGGTAAGTCAGTCGGTAACTTACGTTCAGCAGGGACAGGAGATCGCATCCCAATGTATGTATCGTGCTGGTTTGGTACAGCTTGAGCTCTTCGGCGTAGTTGGGTAGGTGTGTTGCGGTTGCCATTTCGCAGCGGTTCGTAGAGGTGGCGTGCTCCGGCTGTGTGTGCAGTCTGCAATGTGCACGCTCCGGGGTTGCTGTGAGCTCTGTGTAGTCGTGGGGAGACAGGACTTGTGTTCTGTTGGCTTGTTTGGAGGACACGGGCCCTCTTCCCACATGCTTCTCAGACAGTTCAAGGTCGGTGCTGTGTGACTCCTTCCAATTAACTTGCATGTGGCCGACATGGGGGAGTGTTTTCTTCTTTCCTCCCCGTCCGTTGTGTGCTTCTGTGATATGCGCTATCTGCCGTGTGGTCGGTCTCCTCGGCATGCCTGTGTTGGTCTATTCTTGGACAATGGCTGTATTCACCGGCTTCTGTCGTAGGGCTGTGGTTTCGGTGTTGGAATGGAAGGTCATTCAGTGCTGTCTGCTCTCCCTTGTGTGGGCGGCAGGCTGCCTTTCCGCTCTTCGTTGGGCCTTGTGTGTGGATGTAATTCTTGGGCCACCTGTTGTCGGTCCCCGGGCTCTTTGGTGTTCCGTTTCATGTGTCTTGTTCATATGTGCAGGGTGGTATGGGTTTTTCAGTGTGGTACTGGCGTTCCTCTTCCCGAAGGGCCCTGCTTCTCCTAGTTGGTGTTGCCGCCGCTGTGTGCTTCGCCATGTTTGTTACACTGGGGTGTGTCCTGCTGTTGCGTGACTTAACTGACATGTGTGCGTCGGTTGTGTGGCGTTGGGTGTTGTCCGTGAATTGGGCGTTGGGGACATGTCTGTGGCAGGCCTGTCACGTGTCATGTGCGTTCGGGGTGGGGCTGGTGTGTGTGCTGCTTGGTTGTGTCCCTGTGTCTGTGTGCGACGCATGCATGGCGCTGCGGTTGGCCTCTGCGTTGTGCGCATGTGTGGCGGCGTCATCGGCGCTTTGGGGCCGTGACGGGGTGGTTGGTTCCTAGTCCCAGGTGGTGTGTACACATGTGTTCCGCGATGTTAGGATTTGGCCTGTGTGTCATATGTGGATGCAATGGTGGATGTGTAGTGTGCACGCGCTGGTGGGGGGTTGTCCGCTTTATCCGCCCTTGCACTGTGTGCGCTGTTTGCGTGCACTTGTTGTGTGTGTGCCTACCTGCGTCTCCGCGGTACGTTGCGTCCTTGGTGGTGCATCAGCAGAAGCATGGGAAGGGCCTGCAGTGCTGGATTCATGCCCGGGGTGCCGCTTCTTCGTTGTCCGTGCTCTGCGTCCGTGTTTCCGCCTCTCTTTCACGTGCGGTGTCTCTTTGCCGTGGGAGCCGTTTGTTTGCGGCATCGTAATTTATGCGCCGGGCGGGACGTGTTTCGTCGGACGGTGTGTGTCAGTTGTGCTGCGCCGCTACGTGTGCGGGCGCACTTTGATGGCGGACGGTGTTGCTGGCTTGCCGGCGGTGTTTGGCCTGCTTTTCGCATCGTAATTGGGCGGGCGTGTGGACTGCTGCGTGCCGGCGGTAACTGGTGGTTTTTGCATCCGCCAGCACGGCGGTAGTGCTTCCGCCCGCCATCGTAATGGGCCCCTAATTGTGTTAATTATGGAGGTACACTTTTTTATCTAATTTAGATGTGTGTTGTTAATTGTGTTGTGTTATAGGGTAGGGAAAAAATTATTACACTTTTGTAATAATTATTTTTTTAGATTGCAATTAATTTCTATTACAATATATTTATTTGTTTGATAATTTATTGTTAAAATTAAAAAAATAATTTTTGTATGTACATTTTATATATTTTGTACATTATTATATGTTTCTATGTTTTGTAAAAATTTATAATAGATATGGTTTGTTTTTGGATGTTTTATTATATGTTGTATAGTAGTTGATATTTTGTTTGTTTTTAAATTTGAATTTTCTTAAGTGTGAATAGTAATTTTTACCCCTTTGCTATCCAACACTTTCCCTACTGCTGCATTCGCAGGAGTTGGAATAGTAATTTATACCCCTACACTATCCAACACTTTCCCTACTGTTGTACTCGCTGGAGTGGGAATAGTAATTTTTACCCCTGTGCTATCCAACACTTTCCCTACTGTTGCACTCGCTGGAGTGGGAATAGTAATTTTTACCCCTACGCTATCCAACACTTTCCCTACTGTTGCACTCGCTGGAGTTGGAATAGTAATTTTTACCCCTACGCTATCCAGCACTTTCCCTACTGTTGCACTCGCTGGAGTTGGAATAGTAATTTTTACCCCTATGCTATCCAACATTTTCCCTACTGTTGCACTCGCTGGAGTGGGAATAGTAATTTTACCCCTACGCTATCCAACACTTTCCCTACTGTTGCACTCTTTGGATTGGGAATAGTAATTTTATCCCCTCCGCTATCCAACACTTTCCCTACTGTTGCACTCATTGGAGTGGGAATAGTAAATTATTCCCCTCCGCTATCCAACACTTTCCCTACTGTTGCACTTGCTGGAGTGGGAATAGTAAATTATTCCCCTCCGCTATCCAACACTTTCCCTACTGTTGCACTCGCTGGAGTGGGAATAGTAATTTTTATCCCTACGCTATCCTACACTTTCCCTACTGTTGCACTCGCTGGAGTGGGAATAGTAAATTATTCGTACAATGTGGACGTACCCACTAGATGAGAAAAATGTTTTAGGACTCACTAAAAGTAGTAAACAGTGCCGAAGAACCATTAGGTTTTGTTAAAAGACCCCTCACACACCAACCTGGTTGGTGTCATGCTTCATCATTGGGGTCCCAACCGGGTGGCCGAATGCCGCCCGATTGTGCTACGACACCTGATTACAGCAGAGCTGGTGTGGTGTATCGGTGTGATGTGATAATGTGCAGGTTAAAAATTTCTCTGGGAATCCTTGCCATATATGTTAAAATCCAAGAGCGCAACTAATAGAGTTGTATTGACTCGTAGTTGTCTATGGTAGATCTACATGTTTCAGCCCCAAAAAGAAATTGGAAAGGGCTTTCGTCAGGACCATGTGAAAAAGGTGAGTGAGTGGCAAAATATGGCCACGTGAAGGATAAAATCTCAACACACGCGCTAAGGTGTGTTGGAAAAAATGAGGGGAGTCGATACTTACGACCCCTCTTGTGGAAACACTAGAATGAAGGGTTTAGCAGCGTATTACGGCCCGGGAGGGGAATCGTCTGTAGTCACACTTTTGTCAAGACGGATGTCCCGCTACAACCTACTTCAGTCTCCCGTGGTCCCTGCTGCTGTAGTAAATTATTCCCCACCACTATCCAACACTTTCCCTACTGTTGCAGGTATTGGAGTGCGAATAGTAAATTATTCCCCACCGCTATCCAACACTTTCCCTACTGTTGCAGTTATTGGAGTGGGAATAGTAAATTATTCCTCTCCGCTATCCAACACTTTCCCTACTGTTGCACTCGCTGGAGTGGGAATAGTAATTTTTTCTCCTCTGCTATCCAACACTTTCCCTACTGTATCAGTCAATGTAGTGTAAAGTGTAGGTTTAATAAATATTACATATTTTAATTTATAATATAATTTTTTTATGTTACATGTGTATGTATATATATATTTTTATTTATAAATTTTAATATATTTTATATTTCTAACATTTTATAATTAATTAAAATTATTATTTATTAATTATCTTTAACTAAATGTTTAAGTAAATGTATATATATTACATTTTAAATATGTATGTTTAATTTATTTTTACTTTATATTTATTACTTATAATTGTTAAAATATCCAAATAAATCTAAAAAAAAATTTAAGTTAAATGTATTATTTAATTTATTTTACATTATTTTGTATACATATAAAAACGATATTTTCTACTTCGATATTTTTAACAACAATATTTTTTTCTCCATATTTTTGTACTTACCATTATGAAGATAGGAGGTCGATATTTTTGACAATGATATTTTTGTCACGATATTTCTGTAAGTCGATATTTCTGTTGTCGATATTCTGTCAGTGATCCGGTATTGGTATTGGTGGTGGTCGTGGTATTGGTGGTATTGGTGTTGGTGGTATTGGTGGTGGGGTATTGGTGGTGGTATTGGTGTTGGTGGTATTGGTGGTGATAGTGGTATTGGTGGTGGTGGTATTGGTGGTGTTGGTGGTGGTGGTGGTATTGGTGGTGGTGGTGGTATTTGTATTGGTGGTGGTATTGGTAAAGGTGGTTGTATTGGTATTGGTACTGGTGGTGGTGGTATTGGTATGGGTGTAGTATTGGTGGTGGTGGTATTGGTATTGGTGGTGGTGGTATTGGTTTTGGTGGTGGTGGTATTGGTATTGGTGGTGGTGGTATTGGTGGTGGTATTGGTGGCGGTGGTACTGGCATTGGTGGTGGTATTGGTGGTGGTGGTAATGGTGGTGGTATTGGTAGAGGTGGTGGTATTGGTGGTGGTATTGGTGGTGAGGTATTGGTAGTGGTAGTGGTATTGGTGGTGGTGGTGGTATTGGAGATATTGGTGGTGGTGGTATTGGTGGTGGTGGTATTGGTGGTAATGGTGGTGGGATTGAGATTGGTACTGGTGGTGGTGGTATTGGAGGTGGTATTGGTGGTGGTGGTATTGTTGGTGGTGGTATTGGTATTGGTGGTATTGGTGGTGGTGGTATTGGTGGTATTGGTGGTGGTATTGGTGGTGGTATGGGGGGTGGTGATGGTATTGGTGGCAGTGGTGGTATTGGCGGTGGTGGTATTGGTGGTATTGGTGGTGGTGGCATTGGTGGTGCTAGTGGTGGTGGTGCTGGTATTGGTGGTGGTGCTGGTATTGTTGGTAGTGGTATTGGTGGTGGTATTGATGGTGGTGATATTGGTATTGGTGGTGGTATTGGTGGTGGTGGTATTGATGGTGGTGATATTGGAATTGGTGGTATTGGTATTGGTGGTGGTGGTGGTATTGGTGGTGGTGGTATTTGTAGTGGTGGTATTGGTGGTGGTGGTGGTATTGGTGGTGGTGGTATTACTGGTGGTGGTTTTGGTGGTGGTATTGGTTGTATTGATGGTGGTATTGCTATTGGTAATGGTATTGGATTGGTGGTGGTGGTATTGGTGGTGGTGGTGGTATTGGTTGTGGTGTTATTGGTGGTGGTATTGTGATGGTGGTATTGGTGGTGGTATTGGTGGTGGTGGTATTGGTGGTTGTGGTATTGGTGGTGGTATTGGTGGTGGTGGTAGTGGTGGTGGGGTATTTGTGGTGGTGGTGGTATTGGTCATGGTGGTATTGTTCGTGGTAGTGGTATTGGTGATATTGGTGGTGGTGGTATTAGTGGTGGTGGTATTGGTAGTGGTATTGGTATTGGTGGTGGTATTGGTATTGGTACTGGTGGTGGTGGTATTGGTATTGGTGGTGGTATTGGTGGTAGTGGTATTGGTATTGGTTTTGGTGGTGATATTGGTATTGGTGGTATTGGTGGTGGTGGTGGTATTGATGGTGGTGGTATTGGTGGTGGTGGTGGTACTGGTGGTGGTATTGGTGATGGTGGTGGTATGGGGTGGTGGTGGTATTGTTGGTGGTGGTGGTATTGGTGGTGGTGGTATTGGTGGTATTGTTGGTAGTAGGATTGGTGTTGGTATTGGTGGTGGTGGTATTGGTGGTGGTGGTATTGGTGGTGGTATCGGTGGTGGTGGTATTGGTGGTGGTAGTGGTGGTGGTGGTATTGGTGGTGGTGGTATCGGTGGTGGTGATGGTGGTATTGGTGGTGGTATTAGTGGTGGCATTGGTGGTGATGGTGGTATTGGTGGTGGTGGTGGTATTAGTGGTGGTGGTATTGGTGGTGGTGGTGGTATTGGTGGTTGTGGTATTACTGGTGGTGGTGGTATTGGTGGTATTGGTGGTGATATTAGTTGTATTGATGGTGGTATTGGTGGTGGTGGTATTGGTATTGGTGGTGGTATTGGTTGTATTGATGGTGATATTGGTGCTGGTGGTGGTACTGGTGGTGGAATTGGTAGTGGTGATGGTGGTGGTATGGGGTGGTGGTGGTATTGTTGGTGGTGGTGGTATTGGTGGTGGTGGTATTGGTGGTATTGTTGGTAGGATTGGTGGTGGTATTGGTGGTGGTGGTGCTATTGGTGGTGGTAGTGGTGGTGGTGGTATTGGTGGTGGTGATAGTGGTATTGGTGGTGATATTGGTATTGGTGGTGGTATTGGTGGTGGTATTAGTGGTGGCATTGGTGGTGATGGTGGTATTGGTGGTGGTGGTGGTATTAGTGGTATTGGTATTGGTGGTGGTGGTGGTATTCATGGTGGTGGTATTGGTGGTGGTGGTGGTATTGGTGGTGGTGGTATTACTGGTGGTGGTGGTATTGGTGGTGATATTGGTTGTATTGATGGTGGTATTGGTGGTGGTGGTGGTGGTATTGGTATTGGTGGTGGTATTGGTTGTATTGATGGTGGTATTGGTGGTGGTGCTATTGGTATTGGTGGTGGTATTGGATTGGTTCTGGTGGTATTGGTGGTGGTGGTATTGGTAGTGGTGGTTTTATTGGTGGTGGTGTTATTGGTGGTGGTATTGGTGGTATTTGTGGTGGTGGTATTGGTGGTGGTATTGGTGGTGGTAGAGGTGGGGGTATTGATGGTGGTGGTATTGGTGGTGGTATTGGTGGTGGTATTGGTATTGGTGGTATAGGTGGTGGTATTGGTGTTGGTGGTATTGGTGGTGGTGGCAGTGGTATTGGTGGTGGTGGCAGTGGTATTGGTGGTGGTGGTAGTGGTAATGGTATTGGTGGTGGTGGTATTGGTGGTGGTGGTATTGGTGGTGGTAGTAGTGGTGCTGGTATTGGTGGTGGTGGTATTGCTGGTGGTGGTGGTATTGGTAGTATTAGTGGTGGTAGTGGTGGTGCTGGTGGTATTGGGCATGTGATATTGGTAGTGGTGGTGGTATTAGTGGTGGGATTGGTGGTGGTGTTATTGGTGCTGGTATTGGTGGTGGTGGTGGTATTGGTGGTGGTATTGGTGGTGGTGGTATTGGTATTGGTGGTGGTGGTATTGGTGGTGGTGGTATTTAATACCACCACCAACAATACCAATACCATTGGTACTATTAGTGGTGGTATTGGCGATGGTATTGGTGGTATTGGTGGTGGTGGTATTGGTGGTATTAGTGGTGGTGGTGGTATTGGTATTCACGGTGGTATTGGTGATGGTATTAGTGGTATTGGTGGTGGTGGTATTGGTGGTGGGATTGGTGGTGTTGGTATTGGTGGTGGTATTGGTGGTGGTATTGGTGGTGGTGGTATTGGTGTTGGTTTTGGTGGTATTGGTGGTGGTATTGGTGGTGGTGGAGGTAGTGGTATTGATGGTGGTGGTGGTATTGGTGGTGGTGGTGGTATTGGTGGTGGTATTGGTGGTGGTATTGGTGGTGGTATTGGTGGTGGTATTGGTAGTAGTGGTATTGGTGGTGGTGGTATTGGTGGTGGTGGTATTGGTGGTGTTAGTGGTATTGGTGGTGGTGGTATTGGTGGTGGTGGAGGTGGTGGTATTGATGGTGGTATTGTTGGTGGTGGTGGTATTGGTGGTGGTGGTATTGGTTGTGGTATTGGTGGTGGTATTGATGGTAGTGGTATTGGTAGTGGTGGTATTGGTGGTGGTGGGTGTATTTGTGGTGGTGGTATTGGTGGTGGTGGTGGCATTGGTGGTGGTATTGGTGGTGGTGGTGGTATTGGTGGTGGTTGTAGTGGTATGGGTGGTGGTATTGGTGGTGGTGGTATTGGTGGTGGTATTGGTGGTGGTGGAGGTGGTGGTATTGATGGTGGTGGTGGTATTCGTGGTATTGGTGGTGGTGGTATTGGTGGTGGTATTGGTGGTAGTGGTATTGGTTGTGGTGGTATTGGTGGTGGTGGTATTGGTGGTGGTGGTGGTATTGGTATTGGTGGTGGTAGTGGTATTGGTGGTGGTATTGGTAGTGCTGATGTTGTTGGTATTGGGTATGGTGGTGGTGGTATTGGCAGTGGTGGTGGCATTGGCAGTGGTGGTGGTATTGGTGGTGGTGGTGGTATTGGTGGTGATGGTATTGGTGGTATTGGTGGTGGTGGTATTGGTGGTGGCATTGGTGGTGGTGGTGGTATTGGTGGTATTGGTGGTGGTGGTATTGGTATTGGTGGTGGTGGTGGTATTGGTGGTATTGGTGGTGGTGGTATTGGTGGTGTTGGTATTGGTGGTGGTGGTATTGGTGGTGGTTGTGGTATTGGTGGTGGTGGTGGTATTGGTGGTGGTGGTATTGGTTTTGGTAATGGTGGTGTTATTTGTGGTGGTGCTGGAGGTGGTGGTGGTATTGATGGTGGTATTGGTGGTGGTGGAGGTAGTGGTAGTGGTATTGGTGGTGGTATTGGTGGTGGTGGTGGTATTGGTGGTGGTGGTGGTATTGGTGGTGGTGGTATTGGTGGTGGTATTGGTGGTAGTGGTATTGGTGGTAGTGGTATTGGTGGTGGTGGTATTGGTGATGGTGGTGGTATTGATGGTGGTGGTATTGGTGGCGCTGGTGGTATTAGTGGTGGTGGTATTGGAGGTGGTGGAGGTATTGGTGGTGGTGGCGTTGATGGTGGTGGTGGTATTGGTGGTGGTGGTGGTGGTATTGATGGTGGTGGTATTGGTGGTGGTATTGGTGGTGGTGGTATTGGTGGTATTGGGGGTGGTAGTGGTGGTGGTGGTATTGGTGGTAGTGGTATTGGTGGTGTTATTGGTGGTGGTTTTTGTGGTGGTGGTATAGGTGGTGGTGGTGGTATTGGTGGTGGTGGTATTGGTGATGGTGGTGGTATTGGTGGTGGTGGTGGTATTGGTGGTTGTGGTGGTAGTGGTATTGGTGGTGGTAGTGGTATTGGTGGTGGTGGTATTGGTGGTGGTGGTGGTAGTGGTATTGGTGGTGGTATTGGTGGTATTGCTGGTGGTAGTATTGGCGGTGGTGGTATTGGTGGTGGTATTGGTGGTGGTGGTGGTGGAGGTGGTGGCATTGATGGTGGTGGTGGTGGTATTGGTGGTGGTGGTGGTATTGGTCATGGTATTGGTTTTAGTGGTATTGGTTGTGGTGGTATTGGTGGTGGTATTGGTGGTGGTGGTGGTATTGGTGGTGGTAGTGGTGGCGTTGATGTTGGTGGTGTTGGTGGTGGTATTGGTGGTGGTGGTATTGGCAGAGGTGGTGGCATTGGCAGTGGTGGTTGTGGCATTGGTGGTTATGGTATTGGTGGTATTGGTGGTGTTGTTAAAAAACCAGGCTTTTGAAAACAACCTGTTAGGTGGCTTTAGTACAGATAACATGTAACACAGATGTGCTGTTGTTAGCTTCAGCCCATTAGCACACGATTATGCTACCTGGAATTCACATTAATTAATTAGCTTATCATTTCAAAATCCATTTTACTTGGGGGCTTGAAACAGACACGAGATAATTCCAGGTTAAAGTGATTGAAAGAAAGCGGGCACCCAAGTTACGGGGGCGGCTGTGCTGCTTAACAAAACACAAGCGGTTTCAGCTGAAGCAGCGCATGTCCGGCCTGCAGTAAGAGAAACTCAATAAAGTAAATAGTGCTTACAGACTAAATAACAGGTCCCGTGTAACAACTGAAGTAAAAGGGCCAGTCACAATGGGAGGGTACAAATGAAGACAATGCCGTACTAAGGAGGGACTAACAAGCCTATTAACGACTCCGAAGGCATCATTTACGAAAGACAATGACACAAGTCAATGAAAAATATGGGAGGAGGGTGGGCGAGGCTTCTCTCTCATACTATAATACAGCAGTCTCGCAGAGTGTGCAGCGCATGCGTGCTGCCTCTAGGCTCGACCTAAAAATGCCAAAACTGTGGTATAGAAAAATTGTTTTTGAATCAGCTCTGCATGTTCCAGAAAACTGAGAAGGTGGTGGCTTTAGCACAGCAAATATTTAATTGATGCCATTTTTAGCAATAAAAAAAAGATAGCCACTTTTTTGCTGAGCACTTGTTTTACCTCTTTTTCCCCACAACCTGAAATGTAGCTCTATTTTGGCTATTTGCTCGGGCCCTTCTAGGGGATTCCAATAATCCTTGGTACCTTTAGAATCCCCAGGAGTTTGGAAAAAAAGAACAAAAAATGGCATGGATACCTTACTTTGAGTTGTATCATGGAACAATGACTCCCTAAACTGCGCATGCCTTAACAACGCAGACTTCACAACGACCACGTCTTTACCACGCATGCCTTTACAAAGAATTGTGTTTTAAAGGCATGATTGGTAAAGGTATTTGTGTGGTAAAGATCACACCACAGTCCCCCACCCTGAGCCCTAAAACCCAGGCCCAAGCCCTGCAATCTACCTGCCCCAGCCCTAAATACTACCTTGACCCCCTACCCTGAGCCCTAAAACCCAGCCCCCAGCTCAATAAACTACTCCAACCCCAGCCCTGCCCACCCTGAGCCTGGAAAACTGGCCCCCAGTCCTGAAAACTCTTCCCCCCGCCCTGAGCCCTAAACCTTGGCTTCCAGACCTAAAAATTACCCCCACCCTGTTGCTGCAGCCCCACATACCAAGCCTTGTCCTGGTCCTTCCTGTTCCTCTCCCCGCCCATCCGCTCTGAATCTGGAGCGCTTACTGCTTTAATCACGCATATGCGTAGTTAAGGAAAACGTTGCTCCGCTTGTGTTGAAACTGCACACATGGTTATGCCCGCATTGTAAATGCTGTTTCCACTTGCATGGAGCAAAAGCTTTGGAGCCCTAAGCTCGCACCACCCCAAATAGCCAACAAAGGGTTTAGTCTCTAGGGGGAAAGGCTTAGCAGCCAAGGGGTTAAAACACACCTTTTACAACATTCAAGCTTATATGTTATGTTATGTTATGGGAACTTTTAGAGCGCACGATTACCCGGAGGTGTCCTGGCGCTAGTTACTTCTCCTTAATGCAGAGCTGGAAAAAAAGAGGGTTTATTTATCAAAAAGCCAGGTCTTTAACCCTTTCCTGAAAGCTAGAAGATTGGTGGCATTTCTCAAATGGAATGGCAAGTCGTTCCAGGCTTTTGCTGCACATGAAGAGAAACTTCTGCCACCCCACTGAGCTTATTTTGTTGGTGGAACTACGACCAGCTTGGCTCCCAGAGATCTAAGAGTTGTTGTCGGTATATACCATTGAAACTGGCGCCTTAAATGATCTGGTCCTGAGCTTTGAAGTGCTTTAAAGACCATGCAAAGAGATTTAAAATGCACCCGGTTCCTCACCGAGAGCCAGTGCAGTTTTTTTATCTCTTTGGAAATTGGGGAGAACTTGGATGTGCCCGTAAGTAATCTGGCCGCGGCATTTTGTAGCAGCTGAAGTTTATACAAAAGTCTTTGTTGTATGTTTAGATAGAGGCTGTTACAGTAATCCAGCCTCGACATGACTAATGCAGTAACTACTGTTTGCCAGCTCCCCGAAGGTAAAAACTGCAATACCTTCCTGACAGTTCTAAGGACATGCACTGTTGTTGAAGTTACTGCATTTACTTGGGCCCCAAAGGAGAGTTTCTCATCCAGTATTATTCCCAAATTTATCACCTTTTTTGCGTTTATAGGGAGTGAACCCATAGAGGCAGGCCACCAATTAGGAGTCCAAAAATTAAGATTGTTCCCAAACAGCATTACTTCAGTTTTACCTGAGTTACGTTTTAGGCAATTGTCTGCCATCCATCTCCCAACCGATTCCATACAGACTTGGAACCATTTATCTATTCCCAGCTCTTGGCCAGGTAACAGGGACACCACAATTTGTGTGTCATCTGCGTAGGAAGTGAGACCAAACCCGAATGCACTGATAACGGGGGCCAATGATGAGACATACATGTTAAAGAGTGTGGGGCTCTGTGAAGACCCCTGCGGTACACCACATGGCGGTGCGAAGGGCTTGGACTGAAATTTACCTAGGTATACAATCTGTCCTCTTTCTGATAGAAAAGATTTAAGAAGATCCCAAGCTTTACCCTGGACCCCACATGCCCTGAGACAGTCCATCAGAATATCATGATGGACCATATTAAAGGCTGCAGACAGATCCAGTAAGATCAGGGCTGTCCTGCCTCCTCGATCCACGGCTTCCCTGATCTCCTCAGTGGCCTTAATGAGCGCAGACTCAGTGCTATGTCCTTCTCTAAAGCCATATTGGGAGGGATCCAGTGCTTGTACTTAAATGAGTTTATCCAGAAGGTGAGTGGCTAATAGGTATACCCTAGCTTACAAGGACTTACAAATAGAGCCTCATTGTGTGTCCCATAGTAAATCCAGTGTGTGCAGAAATCGGAATTTGTAACAAAAGACAGGATTTACAACGGTGCGGGGAGAATAAGGCTTTCTGTAATTTTCTATGTTCACATTTGCATCAAAAAGCTGAAGAATTCCAAAAGAAAAACGCTTTGCAAAACATCTGGTAATTTCTGCAAAAAACTAAAAGTCTGCATGTTATGCCTCATTGCAAGCATGAAAATACTGTACATCTTGGTATGATCATTTTCTGTGTACTGTGGTATTTTGCCCAAAACCAGCAAACATGGAGAGAATGACCTATGTCCTCCTTATTGTGAAGCTGTGAAGACTTCAGTTTCTTATACTGCCAGACAAAGTTGAGGATGAAAATGGCCATTCTTTTTTCACAGCTCAACTGAGCCACCGCTTCAACTTTGATTATTTTTAAATGTAGGCACTGAACATGCAGTGATTAGTGCCCTGTGATGTGCACATTGCCAGAACGATAGTCTCAAGTAAAGAACTTTGTTACAATGTTAAAAAATGCAGTACGTTGACATATACAGAGGGGTCGATTCCGATCCCGGTCGGAGGCGCACCTAATACCATTCGGCCGGGAAAAAAGCCAGGCGAATGCCTGTTTCCCGACCGATTCGCACATACGTCCGAACGAGCAAGTACGATGCGCACAACTTCCCAAATCCCGACCCAGTCGTACTCACCCAATACAGGTCCTGTTCTCCGACCGAGGCGGATCCGGAAACGCAGAATCGAGTCGCACGGAAGCAAAAATGCAGCCCCGTCCGGCCGGACAAGTACGATGCGCTTTCCGTACGCGCCGAACCCGTCGCTACGCACGGCATGTCAAAGCATCCGGGAGAGGCGCACATAAGCTCCGATTCGCGCCACAAGACGATCCACGGCTACGAGACAAACACGCCAGCGACGAGGACGAGGCGAAGCAAAGAGAAAGACGAACGAGACGAACCAACCATGAATCCCATCGTGCCGATCCTACCAATATTCTACATCTATTACCGGAACAGGCACGGACGCGTACAGCGCAGAAGGTAAGTCAGACACCAACCACAAAAACAAACTACACGTCCCCGACATATCACACACACACAGAGGGATGCAGAAATGACTTACACCAGCAACAGCAGCACCATAGGGGCGGGATGGCTATCACCAATGCCACAGTGGAGAGGTGTGGTGCAGCGGCCAGGGCAGCTGACTTCGGAGCACAGGGTTCACGGTTCGATCCCCGGCTCCGGCGGCAGCTCAGCTCAGCACCATGTGACTCTGGGCAATAGCTCACTTAATTTCCACTACGGCCCCCAGCGCCTTGAGACCCGTAAGGGTGAGTAGCTGCGCTATATAAAAACGGACTTACATTTTATATATACATATAGGGGCCTGGATGCCAACAACTAACACCACCACTACCCAGGGGGTGCTAGATGCCTGTCACTACTACCACCTTTACCCATGGGTGCCAGATGCCTACCACTACTACCACCTCTACCCATGGGGGCTGGATGCCTGTCACTACTACCACCTCTACCCCTGGGGGCTGGATGCCCACCACCACTACCACCCCTACTCAGGGGTGCCAGATGCCTGTCACTACTACCACCTCTACCCCTGGGGGCTGGATGCCCACCACCACTACCACCCCTACTCAGGGGTGCCAGATGCCTGTCACTACTACCACCTCTACCCATGGGGGCTGGATGCCCACCACCACTACCACCCCTACTCAGGGGGTGCCAGATGCCTACCACTACTACCACCTCTACCCATGGGGGGCTGGATGCCTGTCACAACTACCACACCTACCCATGGGGGGCTGGTTGCCGACCACCACTACCACCCCTACTCAGGGGGTGCCAGATGCCTGTCACTACTACCACCTCTACCCATGGGGGCTGGATGCCCACCACCACTACCACCCCTACTCAGGGGTGCCAGATGCCTACCACTACTACCACCTCTAGCCATGGGGGCTGGATGCCTGTCACTACTACCACCTCTACCCATGGGGGGCTGGATGCCCACCACCACTACCACCCCTACTCAGGGGTGCCAGATGCCTACCACTACTACCACCTCTACCCATGGGGGCTGGATGCCTGTCACTACTACCACCTCTACCCCTGGGGGCTGGATGCCCACCACCACTACCACCCCTACTCAGGGGGTGCCAGATGCCTGTCACTACTACCACCTCTACCCCTGGGGGCTGGATGCCCACCACCACTACCACCCCTACTCAGGGGTGCCAGATGCCTGTCACTACTACCACCTCTACCCATGGGGGCTGGATGCCCACCACCACTACCACCCCTACTCAGGGGGTACCAGATGCCTACCACTACTATCACCTCTACCCATGGGGGGCTGGATCCCCACCACCACTACCACCCCTACTCAGGGGGTGCCAGATGCCTACCACACTACCACCTCTACCCATGGGGGCTGGATGCCTGTCACTACTACCACCTCTACCCATGGGGGCAGGATGCCTACCACCAACAACACCCCCACTCACAGGATGGCTAATGCATGATACAACAAGCACACACCAACATAAGGAATGCAACAAAAAGACATCCCCCCAACACCATGACAAGCGTGTGTAGACTGTGTCAAATGCCTACAACACTGAACATGACTTTGAACATACAATGTGACCCCCTATCACGTGTCACACATAAATGTGTGTGGCCCCCACAATGCAAGCAGACCATGACCACTGTGGCAATGGGGTCTAAGCCCCCATCATCACAGTGACCGAAAGGTAAGTGTGGGGTCCATAGCTGAAGCACATTTTGCACATTGTGGCAATGGGCTCTAAGCCCCCATCATCACAGTGACCAAAAGGTAAGTGTGGGGTCCATAGCTGAAGCACATTTTGCACATTGTGGTAATGGGGTCTAAGCCCCCATCATCACAGTGACCAAAAGGTAAGTGTGGGGTCCATAGCTGAAGCACATTTTGCACATTGTGGCAATGGGCTCTAAGCCCCCATCATCACAGTGACCAAAAGGTAAGTGTGGGGTCCATAGCTGAAGCACATTTTGCACATTGTGGCAATGGGCTCTAAGCCCCCATAATCACAGTGACCAAAAGGTAAGTGTGGGGTCCATAGCTGAAGCACCTTTTGAACATTGTGGCAATGGGGTCTAAGCCCCCATCATCACAGTGACCAAAAGGTAAGTGTTGACATAGAAAAAGCTGCAACTGCCAAACTGCATGGATGATTCCTGGTCACAGAACAACAAACACATCAGTGGCAAAGTAGTGCCTGTGTCCCATAGCAACATAGATTGGGTGAGGCAAACAGTGCAGTGCAAATAAGACATTCCTTTGGCCATGTGCAGACAAACATCACCCATGGGGGCTGACACTGTCAACATCCATCAATGACACAATGACAGAAGTGACCATCATAATGCAGACCCACATATTCGCACCAATGGGCACACACATGTAGATACCCTGTGGAGACTGTAGATGTGAGGTGAACAAATAACATACCATGGCAGCAATGGGACACACAAACAATGATCATTGTGCTGACTGATGACCTAGGAGTCCCAGGGACAGCAGGTGAAACCCACCAAACAACATACAGCCAATAGCACACTAAAGATATGCCAATGCAGTGGTGCAGATGCACAAACAGGCAGACCCACACTGCACAACAAACACAACAGGTGAGGGGGTGCCAGTGTCCCCAGGCAACCACACAACACATGATGAGGCCTGAATACCAATTACACAGATGCACATACAGTGCCACACAAAAGTAACTCATGGATCCAAATCCCCTATGTGGGCAATCAGGCATTGTTAGATGAGAGGGAGCACAAATTACACATGTCACACAAGCTTGTAGGAACTGCAACTAACACAGCAAGAGACAGACCCACCACAGCACTACCCCCAGGGACCCCATATTGTGCTGACACTAGCCTGCATGATAATCCCACTGTGATGACAATGTCAGATGTCGTTCACACTGTGAAACCCAGCCATGTGTCCTGAGCAACTAACTACCATCACACCTACACAAGCTCCAACCAATCAGCACGGCCTGCCAGCCAAGGCCAATATGGAGGTAGGGGTCTGGCCGTGCAACAACTCACTTTTGCACACACTCAACACCACACACCCTGATCTCCACCAATGTGCAGCAGTGAAGCTCACATGGACTGGTGACATTGCACATGCACCCATGACAATACCAGGGTTGGTGGTGGGAACCAAGGTGCAGAAACCCATCACACATGGCCAGTCAACAAGACTTGTCAATGTCTGACACACAGCACAGTATGCTGTACATGGGCATGATGTGAAATCCACCACAATCAATGGGATCCTGGCCATAGTCACACACCAATGAAGAAGCCAAGGTGACACACGAAGAACACACGTACACAACTACCAACATTGCAGCTCTGACCCTGAGGAGTGGCAGCAGTCACACACACAACGTGTCACAATCACTGTAAGCTAACACAAACTGTAAATCACATTACTCGTGTAAACAACAAGTGCCAAGGGGAATCCTGAATGTGTCCCATCTGCGTTTGCCCACATCCCCAGCACTGACAACAAAGACAACCTGGGATGACAACCTCATGAACATTAGTTTGCCATGCACCCACATCACAGAGAAACCAGGTCCAAGATGCTGGATGAACACAGAACAACTCAGCAAGCATCACAAACAGGAACATCCCTAGGGACACAGCCTGTGTAGGAAAAGGGAAGGGAACACGCACAGACATGCTTACACAACACAGGCCCACGCAATGTCACCAGATTACACACAGCCATGAGGGCACACCACTCCTGTGGAAGGTCCGCTGTGCCAAACCTTGTCTGTGCACGACCCAAACATGTCAGCAGAACACTCCGTCAATGAGTCAACAACCACAACACACAGAAGGCTCTGCTCACATCAGCCTGGGTACGGGGTGTCACGTCAGTCATCTGCACACACACCAAACACGTGTCAAGCAAGTTGCACTGTATGCACAGATGAGTCCTTCGACATTGATGTGCAAAACTGCATGTCCAGTGGAGCTGGGCACACAGTCAGGGAAATAGGAACATTGAACAGTGCTAAGCCCACCAGATGTGCATCAGTGTAAGACAAAGATGTTCATTTACAAATGCAAAAAGGACATCCCTGTGTCAAATGCTGAACATTACACCCTCAGACTGTAGCAAAGGATGCCATAGATCCAGAATACAACAGGACACATATCCCATGGACCACATGGAGTCCATCACTGCAACACTTCATCGTCCTGATGTGAACACTATTACAACTGCAAATGCAGGATGCTACTCATCCACATCATGTACATCAAAAGAAAACCCAAAAGTAAACAAAAAGAGGCTTTATTCAGCAAATGTCAGGGTAAAAACGGAAGTCCAAAAGAAACTAAGGCCAATGGCCAGTCCAAAATAACAGTACCAACGGGGTGAGAAGTGACAACTGGTCACACATTGCTTGCCTGCACTGGTACGGTTGGGGGACATCCCCCTTGGAGGGGCATACAAGGGGCAGGCCAGGCACCGCAGGGACAGGATCAAGGATTGGCAGAGTGAGGCAGTGAAGGGGTGGTGGGTGCAGGAGTGTCACCGGCAACTGCAGTGGAGGTGTCTGACTCAGGGGGGGCCGGCACCACCGTGGTACACAAGTCAGTTGGTGTGGGTGCCGCAACCACTGCAGTGGGCTGGACTGATGTAGTGGACTGGGTACCCACTGCAGTGCCCGAGTCAGACGTGGTGGTTGTGGACTCCACTGCAGTGCATGACTCCAAGGAAGTGGAAGGGTGGGCAGATGAGGTGGGCAGGACAGAGGGGGGGACCTGGTCACAACAACAGTGCCACTAACAGGCAGAGCGTCTGGGTTGGGGGTGGAAGAGCAAGTGGCAGGGGGGGAGGGCCTAAGCAGTCTGGGGATGCAGTATCGGTGTGTGGGGGAATCTGGGGCAGGGTGTGGCGGGGGAACCTGTGCAGTGGTGGCCTGGGGGATGCAGGAGAGAGACTGGGCGCTGGAGCTGAGTGGTGGTGGTGGTGGGGTCTTGCTCTTCCCTCTCCGGGGGGACTTCCGAATGGGCTCCTGTGTCTGCCTGCGCCTGGGGGAGGGTGTCCGGGGGCGAGGGGCACTCCTCTCTGTGTGGGTGGACTTCCTCGTCCCCTGGTGTGCTGGGTCAGCAGGAATGGTGGGGAAGAGGCCGAGGTCACACAGGAAGACCTGCTGTGTATGTGTGGTAGCAGGCGAGGCAAGGGAAGGGGTCTTGGAGGGAGAGGATTTGGAGGACTGCGGAGTGAATGTGGATGCCTGTGTGTGTGTGTGTTCCCCATCACCTGTGTCTGTGGTATCAGTCCCCTGAGGATGCTTGTGTGCACGTCTTGCCTTACTCTTGGGTGTGTCTGTGCTGCTTGTGTCTGTGTGTATGGATGACTGTGCAGGTGTGCATGTGCTTTGGACAGGTAGGGGGCAGGAAGTGTGGATGGGGCAGAGGTGGGAGGGGTGAGGGACTGTTGGAGGAGGGACACTGCTGCCGTCAGGGAGGAGTCCATGGACCTATTGCTCCTCTGTAGGGAAGACATACCCGTCAAGATGCCCTCCATGAACGACACCAGCTGTGTCAACAGAGTGGTGTGTGCATGGAGGACACTCAGCATTGCTGTCTGCCCTACATGGAGCTGCCGAAGGAGGTACACAGACTCCTCACTCAGGGCAGCAGGGACACAGGGGCAGGGGCTGCGGTGCCTGGCACGAAGGAGACACGCTCCCGAGCACGGGAGCCTCCACGGACCTCAGGAATGGGAGCCGATGGGAGGGCGGTGGTGGTGGTGGTGGTGGCGGGGCCAGACAGACTAGCTGGCCTTTGGTGGCTGCCAAGACCCGCCTCCACAAGGGAGTCATCCTCCGAGCTGCTGTGGTCCCCAGCTGAGGTGGATGGTGCTGAGGACTCCTCGGTGTGGCTCCCTCGCCCTCCGTGCCACTGGGTCCCTCTGGCCACTCGTCCGATGCTGACCCAGTCTGGCTCCGCTGCTCCTCCTGGTCCGTGGAGCTGTCCCCTCCTGTGGCCGTGGATGTATCTGCAAACAATTAGGGAAACAGACAAACATCAGTCACCTGCACTGACCGCACACACCACAGTAAGTACAGCACATTACAGAGCAAGCCCTGGCATCCTTAGTTGAACATTGCCTAAAGTCCTCGCACAGATTCGGGAAGCCAATTGTCAGTCTGATGGTCAACCATGGGACTCACACCCCTCCTGCCCCTGCACCCATCTGTCTGGTGCCTGTCTGATGGTAAGACCCCAGTGTGGACACATGCACCACCTACACAGTTGTTGGACATTGCAGGGAACACGGTGAATCATGTGAACATGCACACATCACATCTCTTGCCACTGAGTCAGTGCAGGTGTCCGGATAAAGGGATGGCCAGATTCTAATTAGAAATGCATGTGATACATACCAGCACCAGACACCATGATGCACCCATGTCCGGATAGTCAATGCCACAATGGGGTGCATGTTGCACATGTCACTCCCCTGCAGGATCAGTCCCAGGAAGTTGAATTCCATGACACAGGAATGCGTGCAAAGTCATACATTACTTTCTCTAGTCACATGGCCATGGCAGCCAGACAACAACAGTCTGCACTGTGTCACAATCCGAGGGCATGGGGAATGCAAGTTATGTGACTGACAAGTGCACATGTCCATCCCCCAAAAACCACATCATCTGTACTACTATTTGTCCACGTCATACCAACTGGACATATGGGGGACATGAAACACAACTCCCTGAACATGAGCACCTCACAGTGTGCTATGAATGAAAATACAGCTTCCTGAAAGTCACAGTCGCAAACACCTGTGTGCACAGTCAAGTGATCAGACACCTATAAGTCACAGAAGTATCGTCTATCATGGTCACATCTCAGATGGCATGCTGAGCCCCAAACGATGAACATACCAGTAGTCCTGACAACGAAGACACAGCACAATGAGACAGAGGCAGACACCTGAGGGTACATTTCACTGATCACAACATGCCAGATGATACACGGGAGTGGGAGTACAGAGTGTATTGTATGCACTTGGGTAGGCATGACTGTCCAGCTCCACCTGTAAGAGGGATGAGTCCTGGACAGTAGGCAGGTGGCTAAGCATGTGTGACACACTGGATACACATACTCCTGAGGCCCAAATATTGTTCCCACCAGCAGCATGGGTGTGTGCCACATTCCCCAGGGACATGTGGTGAGTCAGAGCAGCAAGCGGACCACATATCAAAGTTACACGCAGATCACATGTCAGAACTTAGGCACTGTGTAGGCAATTGACCCACCCATGAATCGCACAACATAGTCACGGGAACAAATGCTGTCCCCCACCTTGAGCAAAGCAAAATGCAATGACACAGTCCCCAAATGACACAGTTTCCTGACTATAAGGGCCACACATATGCGTATCAGAGGAGAAGTGGGCATGTAATAAATGAGGGACATGGGTCCTGGACCACATGACTGATGTGCTGTGGAAGTTTAACCAGGCCAGAGGAGGGCACATAGCATGTCAGACAAAGTGCACAGTGCAGTCATGGACTCACCCCCTCCTTGCTGCTGTCTGTCCCTCAGCTGCCCATCCAGGTCAGGGAAGACCACCGCCAGGATCCGGAGCATGTGGGGGGTCAGGGTCCGGTGTCTGCCCCTCCTGCGAGGAGGCGACAGCTTCAGCTGGACCCTTGCGATCCTCCGGGTCCAGCCACGAAGGTCCTGCCACCTCTTTTGGCAGTTGCGGATCCTGCGCCTGTAGACCCCCACGGATCTTACTTTCCGGGCGATGGTCAGCCAGATGTCCTGCTTCTGGTGGGCATCAACCTGTGAGGATGACAAAGTGAAAAGGCCATTACTACACATGCAACATATCCGTGCATCAAACAGTTGGATATACATGTCTCAATTACAGGGGCATATGATGTACACAGGCAGTGCAACAATGGCTATGAACAGCTTGCCAGAAGTCACTACATGGTATCATTGCATGGGAAGTAAACCTAGTTGGAATGCACTGTTACTGCACTGTACCAGTTCAGTGCATGTAACTACACACTTTGGGGTGTGACAACTAGTCAGTGGGCATGCTAGCCAGTGGTGTGCACAGTGAAAGTCCTGCTAGTCAGACAACATGCACAATTAGTGATGCAGTGGACAGCACACTCACCTGCTCCCCTGGTTTCCCATACAGCTTGCTGTACTGTGGAAGGAGGCTGTCCAGCAGGGCCTGGTTCTCCTCAAGGCTGAAGGCTGGGGCTCTCTCCACAGTACGTGCCATTGCAGGAGCCAGAGGATGCATAAACAGCAGCAGTGTTGGTGGCAGATGTCGTCCTGGAGCATGTAGTGCAGGCAAGTGAGCTCTCAGGGGAACAGCCAGCATTATATGTGTGCTGCAGAGGCAGATACTGTCCCATGTGTCCAAAGTGATAGGTCCAAGTCGTTTGCATCTTCTAAATCTGACCAATCCATGGTATAAACTAATATACGCCCACAGCATCCTTCAAATCTTCAACTTCATGACACCCATGATTTTGCAACATTGTTGTGGCTGGCCAACTGAATTCACTGCATCAGACTCGTTGGAGCTTCGAAAATGCGTCCGTTGCCATGCCAGGCCCCAGCCAATGTGTGCGCACCGATCGGTCCATTGCTGTACAACGCGTACCCGCGATACAACGCGTACCCGCTCACATTGAATGCAATGGGCCGGCCGGGCACACCGATCGGTCCATTGCTGTACAACGCGTACCCGCGATACAATGCGTACCCGCTCACATTGAATGCAATGGGCCGGCCGGGCACACCGATCGGTCCATTGCTGTACAACGCGTATTGCGAATACAACGCGTACCCGCTCACATTGAATGCAATGGGCCGGCCGGGCACACCGATCGGTCCATTGCTGTTCAACGCGTACCCGCTCCCATTGAATGCAATGGGCCGGCCGGGCACACCGATTGGTCCATTGCTGTACAACGCGTATTGCGAATACAACGCTTACCCGCTCACATTGTATGCAATGGCCAATGTGTGCGCACCGATCGGTCCATTGCTGTACAACGCATCCCTGGACAAGTCACTGGCATATGTCACCATGCCTGTCACAGGTGAACATATGCCAGCCACATATACTTCCCAGGGAGTGAGGGGCACACCTACAACACCACAGCCTGTCCACACTGTATCCTAAGGCATGTAAGGCTGCATTACCTATTCCGTGTATGGGGGTGAACATGTTGTTCTGTGGGTGTCACTTCGGGGCAGCCACTCCCAGGCTGTGCACGTGTTCATGGGGACAGGATCCTTGGTGTGTCGTGCACATGACCACTGTGATGTGCAACTGTTCATTCCTGAGCATGTGGCATGGTCACATTTCACGGTGGTGTATGTGTATGTCATGTCACATACCCCCTGAGTCCCATGTGGGACGGTATGTACGTCCCAGGGTGACCCATTGGCACAATAGTGATGGTCCTCCACAGTCTGTGTGCATGTTGTGTTTACAATGTCTCTGATTCCATGTGCACAATGGGAGACAGTCTCCACATCCACGTTGTCTGTGCATGAACTTTGATGTTGTGCGTGTGTGTGTCACAGACGTCCGTGTCTGTCCTGACGAGGCAACAGGGACCACTACCTGTGGGGGTCATGGTTGTTTTGCTGTGGTGTATTCATGATGTACCATGTCATGCCAGTGTCCATGTGGTAATACAGGGTCCCTGGGAATCTACCTGTCGATGAGCTGTGATGCCTGGGGCACATCTGTCCACACATGTCACTGTGGGGTGTGTTTGGAACTTGGCAGCAGTAGATGGGAACTGTGATACAGCCTCATGATATCCCATGGCACAACATGGGACTTGTTGATGCCACTTGTTGAACTGTGATGTTAGATGTTGGCCATGTAGGTGCCATACATGTCCTTACGGAACTGCACACATCATGTACTTGTGTCTCATAATGATGTATCATGTGATATTGTGTATGGTCAATGCCACATATGTGGGGTGACTGACAATCTTTCTTTCTTCACCTATGCGCTGCAGGGCACCAGCTGTCCATAGACCATTCCCTGACCTTGCATCCCTGGTGGAACGGGACTGCATCCGACGGTACCGCTTCACCAGGCCGCTGATTGAGGAATTGATGGTGCGCTTGGCCCCACATTTGCAACCTGGCCGGACATACCCCACAGCGCTGACCCCCAAGGTGAAGGTGATGGCAGCCCTACACTTCTTTGCCACCGGTACCTTTCAACACACTGTGGCGTCTGCTGGTGGGATGTCACAGACCATGTTCAGCCGTGTGCTCCGCGATGTTTGGAGGCTATGTTGAGATACCTGAACCAGTACATCTATTTCCCTAGACCTCAACAACTCACTGACGTGAAGAGTGACTTCTATGCCCTGGGGAGGATGCCGCATGTCATTGGCTCCATTGATGGGACACATGTGGCTTTGATACCACCACAGGCACATGAGCAGGCATACAGGAACCGCAAACATTACCATTCGGTCAATGCACTGGTGGTATGTCTTGCTGATATGAGCATCTCACACGTGTGTGCCCATTTCCCCGGTTCTGCACACGATGCCTACGTGATGAGGAGTAGTCGCATCCCGAGGCTGATGTCACAGATGCGGAACCAGCGGGCCTTGCTTGTCGGTGTGTACTGACTTTGTACCATTGTGTGTGTTCTGCGATGTAGTATTCCACCCTCTTTTCCAAATCAGCTAATGTGCAATTGTCCATATGTAGGTGACTCCAGATACCCCAACATGCCGTGGTTGCTGACGCCCCTCAGGAACCCTGTGACACCAGCCCAGATGCGCTACAATGAGGCACATGGTCGGACCAGGAGAGTCATTGAGCGGACATTTGGTCTCCTGAAGAGCCGCTTCCGCTGCCTGGACAAGACAGGAGGGGCCCTCCCATATGCCCCAGCAAAGGTGTGCAAGATTGTCATCGTCTGCTGCATGCTACACAACCTGGCTGTGCGGAAGGAGTTGCCTCTCATCCTGGATGACGATGATCAACATCCGCCACCTGTGGAGGATCCTGGCCTGGACCACGATGCCAGTGATGATGATGATGATGATGGTGATGTCCGCACACAGCTCATCACCAACTTCTTCAGCTGAATGTGAGTATCCGGAGATGTCATGTCAATGATGTGAGTATGCATGATATGTGTTGGTGGTGCTCTGGTGCTGTTTGAGTGTGGCCATGTGCTACATGACTGTATGCGTGTAGCGATGTGTCCTTACAGGTAGTCTGTACTCCCCAACAGTGTTGACATGCTAACTTGGTTCTGGGTGGGTATCTTGTGACATGTATTGGGCATGAGTATTGCAGTTCTGTCCTGTTCTTCAGTGCTTTTGACTGTGTGTCATTTCTGTCCTTCACAGGGTACTTTCAGAGTTGTTTGGTCAACTGTGATCCCCCAACACCGTGATTGAACTTCCAGGGTGGTAGCTGTCGTGTCCCCACAGGTGATGTGCGCCACACCCATGGACTTCCTTCCTTCTACACTTGTTGACTGTGTGCCCACTGCCAGGTGGGATTACCTTGCATCTGTAGTGGTTACAACATGTTGCAAATGTGTAATAAACCTGAGCTTCACTTTGTGATGTGCGTTGTCTGTGGTCACACATCTGACTGACATTTGCTTACTGCACCAGTGGGCTAGTTGACAAAGACTGTGAATAGGTGTTGTGTCTGTGCATTGCACCGTATTTCCTGTCAACATCAGTGTAGGCGATGAGTCAGGTGGCCTTGGTGTGTATATGTTGTGTAGCCCTGGTGCTGTGTTTCCCTCATATGTGTCACGTTGCCATGACTCACATGCCTGTGTTGTACTTGCTGTAGCAGTTAGCATGCACAGTGTAATTTCGCAGGTCATCATCTCCATGACAGAAACCACGTTGGAATCACAACAGAAGCAGGTATGGTCTATTAGTGTGTTTATTGTCATACATGTGTGAGTATAGTGCACAGGATGGTGGGTGCTGTACATTGTGATTGTAATCCAAAGTTCCTAGATGATTTGGTAGTCCTGGTAGCAGAAATGTCCTGAGTAAAGTCCACAGTCATCTGATACATTGGTCCAACTTGTACTCCCCATGTCATGTGGGGGAGTTGTGTTGCATTCAACAGGGTGAACAATTTGCGCACAAAGGTGATTATCCAGAACAGGTTTTGGCTTCCTGGGGGTTGCGCATGGCCATCAGCCTCTCAGTTGCCCTTCCTCGGACGACCCCTCTTCTTTGGGGGGACCCTCAAGTGCAGGCTGCTGCGGTGCAGGGGACTCTCCGCCAGAGTCATCCTCCCTCCCTGTGGCAGTTGCAGTTGTTTCAGCACCAGATGTTGTGGGCACACAGGGAGGTGTTGACATATTGCTGCTCATCTGGCGGAGGCATTGTAATATGTCCCTATGCACCGCCGTCATCTCTTGCAGTGTGTCCCACTTGGACTCCATGCGGGACATGTGTAAGTCCAAGCGGGCATGATGGGCAGCCTGCTGCTGTCGTATCTCCCTGAGGATCCCCACTACCTGGCTGAGCTCTCCGGTGCTGGTCTGGTACGCATCGGCTATTCGTACCAGTTGTGGGTCATCATGCAGTCCAGACCCCTCTGCGAGCAGCGACCTATGTCTACCACCCCTCCCACCACCCCTGGCGACACGTGCAGTACCTGAGATGGCACGCACAGGTGACCCTGGGCCCCCTTGGGGGTTGTTGGTGGTGTTGGTGTCCATAGCCCTACGTTGGGCAAGGGTCCATGTGCTGGTGGTGGTGGTGGTCCTTGGTCTGTCTGTGTCGGCAGGGGTGGTTTGTGTGTTGTCAGTCATTGGAGGGGTGGGTGCAGGGGTGCAGCTGGTGGTCCTGCTGGTGCTGCATGATGACTCGCTCCGGAGCTGCCAGGTAGGTCTTCGTCATCCGATGAGGGCAGAGGCTGTTCCACACCAGTGAGCTCCGTTTCCCTGGATCCTGGGACAGGGACTCCTCAGCGTCTGCTGCTGTGTCCCCATCATCACCTGTTTTTGGGAGACACACACAATGTATGTTATGTTTCTGCAGGCATCAATGGTTGACACACCTGACAGTTGTGTCTGAACCTCTGGATGCGGGCCTGTACATTGCATTGTCCTAAGTTGTCAGAGTCAGAGGTTGATATTGGTGTAGCACATTGTCCTGCATACTTTGAGCATTTCAATTTGAATGTTGGGGTGTGTACATGGTCTGCATTGGTTGTATTTGGTTGGCATCCGGCCCTCCTTCTCCCCCAGCCCAGTTATCCCACCATGAAGCATGCCACCCTTGCTGTGGGTTCAGGTTGACTCTCAGGATGTCAGTGAGTGGTGTCCTGCTGTTGGTGGTGCCCAGTTCCCAGCAGGGCCTTGTGCTCCCCACAGCAGTACCCACTGTCAGCCATCTTGTCAGTTCTTTTCCACTCCCTGTGATGTGCGCATGGTTCAGGGTGGTGTTGATGGGACAGTTGTGAGGGTGAACAATATCTGTGACTACCACTCCCATCATGCTATTGCCTCCACCCCCCTTCCCAGCATGCCCATACTTCCTTCCTTTTGAGTGTACTTCACTGTGTGTGTGTGTGACAGCAATGGCAAGATGGCTGACAGTGGTGTCCTGCTGTTGGTTGGTGCCCAGTTCCCAGCAGGGCCTTGTGCTCCCCACAACATAGCACCAGTGTCAGACATCTTTGATGTGGCTTTTCACTACCTGGTAGGTGTGCATGCTTTAGTGTGAGCTTGCTGGGCCATGCGGGTGGGGGATGTTGAGCTGTGACTACCACTCCCATCATGCTATTGCCTCCACACCCCTTCCCAGCATGCCCATACTTCCTTCCTTTTGAGTGTTCTTCACTGTGTGTGAGTGTGACAGCAATGGCAAGATGGCTGACAGTGGTGTCCTGCTGTTGGTTGGTGCCCAGTTCCCAGCAGGGCCTTGTGCTCCCCATGACTGAGCACCAGTGTCAGACATCTTTGATGTGGCTTTTGACTCCCTGTGAGGTGTGCATGCTTGGGTGTGCTCTTGCTGGGCCATGTGGGTGGGGGATGTTGGGCTGTGACTACCACTCCCATCATGCTATTGCCTCCACCCCCCTTCCCAGCATGCCCATGCTTCCTTCCTTTTGACTCTGCTTCCCTGTGGGGTTGTGTGCCTGTGCCTACAAGATGGCTGACAGTGTTATCCTGGGGTTAGTTTTGCTACAAGTCCCATGTGTGTCCCTGTGCTTCACACAGCATGACCCAGGGTTGTGGTTCTTTGTGGGATATTTGATTAGAGTGTGAGGCAATGCATTCTCCCAGGTGAGTTGTGTGGAGTTTGTGTTAGGGTGTGTGTGAGTGGAGCTGCTGGTAACTATGGTCAGTGCTGTCAGTCCTCCTTCCCACCCAGCCAGATTTTCCACCATGGAACGTGCTTCCGTTGCAGGGAGTGCAAGTTGTCTTTCAGGATGTCAGTCAGTGGTGTCCTGCTGTTGGTTGGTGCCCAGTTGCCAGCAGGGCCTTGTGCTCACCACAGCAGTAGCCAGTGTCAGCCATCTTGTCAGTTGTTTTCCACTCCCTGTGATGTGAGCATGGTTCATGGTGGTGTTGATGTGCGCATTGTGAGGGTGGGCAATATCTGTGACTACGACTCCCATGATGCTATTGGCTACACTGACTTGCCCAGCATACACAGGATTCCTTCCTTTCAGTGGGCTTCACTGTGAGGTGGTGTTGTAGTGGTGGCTACATGTCTGGATGTGTTTGTTAGTTATATTTGTGCCACTGCCTAGCTGTAGTTGTAGTTGTGTTTGTACATGTGATGACACAGTTACATATCACTATGAGATGGCATGTGTTGTGTTTATCTGACTGACATACACATTTTGGGATGATTCTGTTTTGGTTGCTGTGGATTTGCTAAGGGTGCATGGTTTGACTCTCCCCTTGACAGTGATGTGTGTGTATTGTCGCACAATATTGTGTACATTTGTTGTGTACTCACCAGGCTCTGGGATGTTTTCTAGTCCATATACGCTCACTGGTGGTAGGTTGGCCCGCACCTTCTCCTCCCAGGGCCTGAGGTATACTGGTTTGGCAGGAGGGCCACTGCCGGTGTGTTGGCTCAAGAGGTAGTCCTTCTTCAACAGGTCCCTGACCCTCCTGCGCACGACATACCACCTGTTCTGGATGTCTCCCTTGTGCGCAAACATGGTGATTGTGCGTTCACCCTGTCGACAATCCTCTCCCACATCTTGGTTTTCTGCGACATGGGTGTCTGTTGGACCAGTGTACCAAACAGCTGTGGCTCTACCCTGAGGATCTCATCTACCAGGACTTCCAATTCACTATCTAGGAACTTTTGATTCTTCTTTGGGGGCATGGTGATGGGTGGTGGTGGTGTGTGATGTGTGTGTTGGTGTGCAAGTGAGGGTGTGTGAGTGTGTGTTTTGCTGGGTGTATGTGAGGGTGCTATTTGTTGAGGTGCTGCTGGTGTGTGGCTTGTGTGATGGATGAGCTGTGAGTGTGTGTGTGGTTGCTGTCTGTTGGTGTTGAGTGCTGGCAGGTAATTTGAATTTGCAAAGGATCATGGTAGGGATTTGTGTCCTTTATATGGGTGGAGTTGTGGGTGTGTCTGTGTTCCCTGTTTCCCCGCCCCAGTATTTATTGGCTTTGTAATTGCTTGTTTGGCCTTTTTTTGTGTGTTTTTTCCTTAGTACTTTTTGTGCATGTAGGAGACGTTCTTCTGACCGAGTCGGACCCTGCAGTTGTCTCGTGCGAGCTTCTCAGATTCGTTCACGCTGTGTTTGTGCTGTTTTCTGTGCTGCGTACGCGTCGGTCGCGGTGTATTGGATTGCTTCGGCTGGCAGTTTTGTATGCGTGTCGGTCGTACGGCTTGGGCTCCGTGCGACTCGGTCGTGTTTTCCACGCGTTGCATCGTACTTGGCGGGTCGGAGTTCGCGGGTACGTTTCGTTCGGGATTCTTCCTGGTGCGTGTCGGTCGGTTCGATTCGCGTGGTTTTCCGGCCGGATAGCTGTTTTCCGCGCGGTTCGGTCGTTCGGCTTGTGTTCCGTACGAGTCGGTCGGATTTTGCACGCTTCTCATCGTACTTTGCGGGTCGGGCTGCACCGGTACGTGTCGGTCGGAATGAATTCCGGCTCCGGGTCGGTCGGTACGTTTTCCGGCCCGAATCGGAATCGGCCCCAGAATGTCTAGACTCTAGAGCATCATTTATCTGAAAAACTTTCATTGTTTTTCTGAATTTAAGATGGCCTTAGTGATGCTAAATAACACATAATGACCCAATTTAGGTTCCACAAAAATGGGTCAATAATGCACATGACTATGAGCATTGTCTATCTATCTGTGATGGTGACAGGGATCATTTGCTATGGTTTGGGCACACACCTACGTACAGGCACGTCAAAGCATGAGAGACCACACTAAAGTGCTAATAAAAAGCCAGAATCAATCAGACGTGTTGACATGTGCCACAGTCCTCTGGAAATCTCAAGTACCACCAAGTGTGAAAGCTGGAAAAGCAGGAGGAAAGACATGAAAGATGGATGGAGGAACTGGGAATAAAGTGGAGGGGAGAAGGTTGCTATTATCCCTGCCTTGCAGTTTCTCTTCCTTCCTTTACTCCCTCCCCCTCCTTTAACCTGCCTTTATACCTCTTACCTCGTGGGTGAGTAGGAGGGCAAGGTGTTTGTGCAGCACTGGTTACATATCTATACCTCATTTGTTTCAAACGTCAGCAGCTGTGACTGAGTAGTCCGTGGCTAGCACGACGAAGTAGTCTCTGGCTGATGAAAGCAAATAAAAATAACAAAACTCTGGAGATAAAATAAATGTACGCAGCTGATAGTTCATGAAGTAACGCGGTGTTGAGCAGGGAGGTATTACTTTCCTTCACAGGTCTATGTTTGCGGAGGAGGCCAATGCGAACCCTTCAAGTCCCACCACTGTGAAAGCACACGACTCATCCTTTACACAGCTTTCCATTTCAACAACGAATATTGACTGACCAATGGGTGCTGTTTTCGTCATCGTTACTTCTCACTCAGCTCGCTGCACTCCAACCATGGCAATACTGACTCACTAACATTTAATCTGGAAACGAGGATTGTAAAAAGCAGACACTCTGTTGAAAAAACACAACCCACAAAATACTGTTATTAGGAATATTGCCTGCTATTGTTTTACCGCCACTAGTTTTTATGATGTGACATTTAAATGGGCACATTATGTTCACTAATTCTACACGTTATTAATGATAGTTATTGTAACAATGTACCAACTTGATATTGTAAACAGTGGGCAAAAAGAGCCAGACGACTCACCACTAGCCCCCAAAAATAAAATACGTTTGACAAACATACGAAATAATAAGATGGCTTCGTTGTATTCCATCCGTGGATTTTTTTTGTTACCAATTATTTTCTTCAGGCGTCTTCATCTATTTAGGTCAGTTGAGATGAGCCAAAACTAAAACTCCCTATATGCATTAGGTTATAAAAGTAAATGCCAGTGCTGGGTTTCTGTGAACATATGGGGGTAATCTAATAAGCTTATCACATTAGCAGTTTCCCTTAAAAAAAACTGAATGAAAGATTGAGGCAACTGGTCTCGGCCTTGGAGCCTAATAAGTATTTAGCCATGCAGCATATTGCCTGCAGCTGGGGGCCAGTAGCGGTGCCACCGAGGAGTAAGTAATTAAGAAATGAAAATAAAAAGTAAATTGCTTTGCATGTGTCTTCCAAGACAGGCAATGTTAATATTTAGAACTAACTGTATACTTGGTATGGTAAGCTAGCTTGAATCACAAAACCATGTGCACTAACCGATAGCGCCTTAACGTTTCTAGTACTGTCAGGCTGTAGGGGGCATTCCAAAAGCAACATAAAAGAAACGTATGCACTCTGTAACCAGGTTTTTGGATAAGCGATATATATCTAGCAATTGTAATTGTATCAAATTGATTCATGGCAAATAAAGTGAGAAGTGCTTTACTATGTGATTTTACACCAGACTTTTTAATAGATTTCCTTTCACTAAAGAAGAGAGTACAATCTAGCAGCAAGTGGGTTACAGAACACTTCATTTTTAAAGCAAAAAAACATTATTTTCCTAAACCCTCTTTTTATATCCAACGATTCACCAGCCAGGATCTATACCAACTCAAAGCTGTAGAAAGGTGCACCTCAGTTGCCTGTCTGGACCTGAGACAAAGTAGGGGAATAAGACAGCCGTTCCAAGGTACTTCAAGGAATGGGCTACAGACCTTTAGAACCCAGATAGTGGCTATCCGCAGGTGCGCAACCTAACGTTACTCTCTATTTGAGAATTTTCTTCAGCGCACTTGCCCTCATGATATTCTCACCCTCAAATATATCAAACCCTAAGCGCATTGTTCCCACTGGTGCTAAAAAGGTTTGCGAGAATTTATTCGTAGACAGCCTGATATCCTGCATCATCATACAAGACAATTTTTCATTATTGGCTTCATGAATTAGACCATGCACAAATCTAACTGAGCGTGATCTGGCTAGCAAGGTCCAGGAGTCAAGCGTATATTCCAACCTCAGGGCCTGCAACATTGAGCTCATTGGAGGCCCCAGGAGGACCTTTAGACAGAAACTCTACTGGGATTTTTAACTAACAAAGTGATCCAAGGCCAGCAATTCAGGTCCATAGAGGGCCTGCAGGATTAGCTTCCCTGCCACTGCCTGGGTCCACTGACAGCCCCCCAAAACCTCTGGCCAAATCTTCTCAACGCAGCTGTATGTAAGAGTCCAGTTTGCATTCTTGTCATATGACTGTTCCAATTCTCAATCCAAGTGAAGGTGATCCCTAAATATTTGTATTCATTAATCTGAAATTCATTTGAATATCCATTGCAATTACATAACATAACATAACCTGCTCTAGAGGAGCTTTATCTAGAAAACCAAGAAAGATTTGTCAGCTGCTTTGAGAAAATGATAGTTTTAGTTTTCTCCACATTTATGATAAGCGAGTTCCTCTCACAATAGGCCTGTAAGTTTTTAGTTTCTGCTATAAGCCAATCAGGGTGCAGTCCATCAGGACCAGATCATCAGGATACAATAGGCAGCGAGTATGCACCTTTCCTATCTTAGGAGAACATGAATTAGAGCCTCCAAATGTTTCCAGGAGATCCAATATGAATAAACGAAAGAGCAGGGGGGCTAGCAAACAACCCTGTCTTAGTCCATTATTCACCGGAATTTTATCAGTTAAAATTCCTAAAACATTCACGTCGACCTGCACCCAGTTATTTTCATGTACTAGTCAAATTATAGATAAACGGTCTTGAGGGATACCCCATCCGGCCAATTTGTTCCACAGAAGGCCAAAATTTACTCTGTCAAATGCTGCCTTAGAATTGACAAAACAGCAGCCTAGCTTACCCACTGTGCTTACTGCCCTCCATGCAGCACCCCAGAGGGCAAAACAATGATCAACTGTGGAATACTTTGGCTGAAACCCACCTCACTCTTTTGGGATTTACCCACTCTCAAAGGCCCAGGCCTTAAGGGAGATCATTAACGCTGAGGCATAGGTCTTGGACGACACATACAGCAAAGAAATTAATGATAATTTGCAGACCCGTTCTGGGATCCTTTCTTGTGGAAGGGCTTGATTATTGCCCCTCGCCAGGAATCAAGGATTATCCTATTGCATGACACCCATTTAAAAAAAAAATGTCTTAAAACTTTGTCTCACCTCAATGAATTTTCCTTGCAGAGGATTGCTGGCAACCCATCTGGTCCTCCCGTGCGGGACGGTTTCAGGTTTGTGATTATCTCTACTATGATGCCCATCTCCTGAACTGGCAAGAGTTTGGCACAGTCTGCCTGGCGAATAACGAGATCGCTCTTCCCACTGTTGTCAGGCATCTTATATAACTCCATTATGAACGTAATCCATTGTAATTCACAAACCTGAGCCTCTAAATCCAAAGGTGATGTTAAGTGCACACTGTTTACCAGGCACCAAAACAGTCTGAAGTTACACTTGGCAATAGCATTCTGAATTTTACTTCAGTTTGCCTCATACAAATGCTTCCTTTTTTGGGAACAAACTACCCAATATGTCCTTTTTAGACCCCTTGATTTGAAAAAAATATTATTGTGTACGGGTGTTTGTGGAAGACAATTTCTATGGACTGGAAACTAGAGAATGCTAAAGTGATTTTGGTATTTTACTGACCTCTGCTAAAGTATATACTAAAGTATATACAAGAGATCTTGAATGCTCGACCTAAAAATGCTTTTTATTTGCTGGGGTTGCCTGAACTTTTTAGTAATCCAGAAGATGTTGTCAACAAATAGGGGCATGGTAAAGCGGCCGCATAGTGCCAATTTTGAGGACGCCAGGCTAGCACAGCATCCAAGTAAATCCTCAGTTTAGTACCAATTTGCTTTACTGACAGCAAGGGGCCTGAACTACTTTCCTATGGTTTTAAAGCCTCAACACAGATTTTAACACGTTCGGATAAATGTGCAGCGTAATATATGATCGGTAATTCAGGCAAGTTGACTCAGTTGCACTTGTCAGGCACTCTGGTCAGGGCAGGGGCACTTGGTATCCTAGGTGTTCTGGTCACGGTAATGACCCTGATGGGTGGAGACAAACTTGGCACCTAAGGGGGTATCACTTTTGTGGCGCCAGAGGGAAGTAGTGTAACAAAGTAGATGAACGATGAGGTGTGCTTGCTGGAGGAAACGCCTTGGATTAGGGCTCCCAGAGCCAGGAAGGTGCCCCAGAGACTCCCCCAGGAAGCGCAGTTAGATTCAGGTGTATTGCAGACCTCAGTGCACTTCCGTCTGCTCCCTGAGCCTCCACGGGCCCCTCTTCCCTAGTACGGGAATGATTAAAAACCCCAGGAGGCTTGGGCGCCTCAGGTGTGGGTCAGCTTAAATCAGTTTGCTGTAGTTTATGGGTGGTGGTGGGGATTGGGATCAAACCCTCTCCAGACCACGCTGTCCCATTCACTGGCAGCCAGGATGGGGAGCACGGGTGCAGGACTGCACAGGTGGGGCCAGAGGGTAGCGTGCTGGGCCATGGCCCCATTCCACAGTTAATTTCAGAGGCCTGGGTTTGAACCCACCTCCATGCCCCCGCCCATATGCGGCAGCAGTGACGGCTTTGCCGAAGGTCCGCAGTGATGTTCAGGTCATGCAGGTTTGCTGTCCCAGCCGGAAATGCAGGGAAGGTGTTGGAGCAGAGGCCAGAACAAACGCAAGGGCTTAGTATAGCGCTGTGAACCTCCCGCTTGGTGGTTGAGCCTAAGCCTGACACGGCCTCCGGGCTGACAGCTGGGTTTGCGCCAGGGAGTTTGGGGTGCGCAAGTGGGAAAGAGACTGCCTCTCCACTTCCAGCTCTTAGGATATTGCAGTGTGATCAGGCAGCAGTTTGTGTTGTTGTGGGCCTCACATTAACCGCATGTACTACCTCCGTCTGAGGCAGCTCCGGCACACGAGATGATCCGGCCAGTGCCGCGCCCCTGCTCCGCCGGCCTGGGCAGCGATCAAGGCAGTCACCTCCATGGGCATGCATCCAGGTAAGAGGGAGGGAGCCTGGGCTGCATGTCCTCTTGTCTTAGTGTTAGCAGTAGGTGCCACATCTAATGGGCAAGTAGTACCACAACCAGCGGCAAGGGCCTGGGTCCGATTTCACCCCGTACTCCCCACCTGTGTGTGAAGCTCCTGCAGCGGCCCCACCAAGCTGGAAGTGCAGAGAAAACACCAGAGGGCTGGATCAGGTGTGAGGGCCCAGCACAGTGTCGTCTACCATCCCCTTCACGGTCGAGCCTAGGCCCACAGTTGGAACCACATCCAGGGGAAGGGCGCGCAGATAGGAGGGCAGCAGCACTGCTATTCCTGGCTCACCTAATGTCTCCTGCTCCACCAGTTGATCGATCATCCCCACGGTGGCTGCACCGGAGCTGCATTCATTTCCCGGCCTGGACATCATTCAGGGCAGTCACAGCGGCGGGCTCACTCGCAGGCCCACCAGGGGCTGTTAGGAGCAGTCTGGCCATTTGCTAGCTTGCTCTAGCACCACCAGTCTCGTTCTCCCACGTTTCACTGCAGTCCCGTTTGCAGGCGCAGCTTCCGATACATGGGCAGAACTTCCTGTTCAGGAGAAAGGAAATAGAAAGGGGGCCAGCATACATTCATAGTGACACAAGCCTCCGGAAAGCTGCCGTAAAATTTAAAGGACTGCGCATGCTTCAGCACGAACCCGCCTACAACCAGGCACGGGCGCCTGACTTCCGGGTTGCGCTGCTTTCTCTGGCTCCAAGGTGCGGGGTAGGCTCCCGCCATTAAATAAGCACAACTGCGGGGTGGGCTCCCGCCTCAAGGAACACAGAATGCGGGGTGGGCTCCCGCTCACAGAGTGGCGTGCTTGTAACTGCGCACTACTTTAAAACAAGCATTTGCAATGCAATACGACTCACATTTACGCGAGACGTATTGCATTACAAAGGGGAGTGCGTGCATTTAAGAAGGCACGAACAGGAGTGGAGGGGGTGATGGGGGGCGAGAACTGACGAACTGCGGGAGGGGGTGGGGGGGACACAGGGCATAAAATAGTGTTTGAGTAAAGGGGCCAATAGCCAGGGAAGGATACAAATGACAAGATGGCCGTCAGGAGGAGGGACTAAGAAGCCTAAAACCAATCAGAAGGCAGCATTTATGATGTAAGCCAATCAAACAGATGGGCGGAGAGTGGGCGGAGCTTCCAGAAAGCTTTCACGCTATAGTATATACTGCATGTCTCAACGAGACAGCGCAAGCGCTGCCTAGGCGAGACCTAAAAATGAAAGTTTATGGATAGCTGCAAACAGAGTATTGTCAGTAAATGTATTTCCATAGTTAATAGCTGTTTTAAAGTTTAATTAAAATAGGGTAGAAATATAATTCCCAAGGATAAAATGCCTCTTTCAATGCCATGACCTGTACTAATAACAGCTGCTTTCAAACATGAAGTAAAAACACTCCTAATGGACAGGTTCCTGCCGTAAATAACCATTGGTCGTCTATTTTCTTCAAGCACTGTATTATCCAGGATTGTCTACCTTATTGTACCAAGTAATTATCGTTCGCATCCTTGTACATTTTTATTACCTTATTATGTTATCCTCTATTACCGCCTTACAATGTTCCCTTATACCGTGTTCTCCTCTCCCATTACTGTGAAGTGCTCTGATACCTCTCGGGGTCTTGTTCGCGCTATACAAAACTTTTTAAATAAATAAATACATAAAAATAAATAAATAAATACATAGAGGGGAGAAGGGTGGATTTCAGCTAACACAAAATCTAGGAGTCATACACAACACTATGAGATCGGCAATAAATATGGCAGTGAAAGCGGTTCACTCAATAGTCCTATAATCAGGGCCATTTGAATTATGCGACAGGGCGGGGCAGTTTACACAGGCAGGGTTGACCAAATTATGTGGCAATGAAAGGAAAATTATGCAGCGTAATACAGCACATTTTTCACCAGTATTACTTAATTACTTTGTAATTTTTGTACATGATAACACTGGGCAAATATTTCCCTGTATTAGTCCCAGTTTAAGACAAAACTTCAGCAATAAGCATTTGAAAGATAACCAGTCAACCTTTTAGGAAGGGCTTTCCACTACACAGAGAAACATGCCACCACACATTTAGTACCTTTTGATCCATTGGAGATGGAAACAGATTTTTTTGTGTTAAAATCTGCAGACTGTGCAGAAGATGATGGATTATGTGGCAAACGCGGTAAGTCCGTAATTATGAAGAAAAAAGAAAAGCCGCGGCCCCGGAACCCCATAATTCCAGTGGCCCTGCCTATAATAAACCACACTCCAGCTAGTGCAAATGAGGCCCGCTAGAGGATGGCAAATGTGTCCGAACCTGCTTCGGACAGCCAGTGATTCCCCATTTCAAGGATGAGGTCTTGACTGTGGGGCTAGTGGTCAGAAGCCCTCACTTCCTAAGTCAATTGCTCCATACAATGCTCCATACAATGCTGCACAATCCATGCTGGAAACAAAAAATAATTTCAATGCAGGGATAATTAACTGTTAGTATCTTCCCTGATTCTCTGTAAACATAACACCTGATCATTTGTGAAATGTTGTTTTAAAAAATCCAGACAGTCTGCACCTCTGAGAATGATGCCGCACATTCCACACTTTTTCTGCATGGCCTCGAGACCTCAGGCATGAGCAATGGAATCTGAGATGAGCGCTGAGTGGAACACTGAAAGTGCCAGTGTGGATCACAAAAGCCCCTGGAACACTGGCAGCTGTCATCAATCATTTTTAACCGGATACTACAGGATGTCGACGCCCCAGTTCTATGTAGCAATGTGACGCAGCACAATGGACCTCTTCCTGAATGTGGCCACATAGCACTGCTAGGATCCCAAAAGGGGGAGGCGGACCAAGCCCACTACGAGTCGCCGCTCCTAGACTGCCCCTTCTCAGCCATCCCTGACTGGATCGTCAACTACAGCAAGGGCACGGAATGCCCATCAGTCATGTAACTACAGCCTGTGTAGCACTGGCTGCCACTGGCCTGACTCGGGTGCTGCCATGGGAGCATCCTGAATGCTACTGACAACTTTCATTGAAAGCTACTTACAAGTTTCCATCGGGTGCGTGGGTCGTGATTCTGTGTCCCCCGCTGCCTGTGTCACACACAACATTGCAAAATAGTGGCATGTTTTATATTTCGAGAGGCTTTTTTTGCTGAGAAAAAAATCAGCTTTTATGAGTTGACAGCAAATATAGCTACATGAGCACGTGGTCCGTACGAAAAAAGTTGAATTACTTGTGAGGTAAATCGCAGCATTCTGTTGTGATACTTGCTATGATTAATCAGAAATATTCATTTTAATTGGTCATGTGAATAAATTGTTAATGATTACCCAGAAAACCTTTTAGTCATCAATGCCATATATATGGGACGATCCAGGTTTGATGTTCTAATGTATATTAATGCATTGCGGACAATATTTGGAAATGCGGATGAGATTGTGCTAATAGGTAAGGTACAGGCTGTGAGATTAGGTTGAAGTATATATGAAAAAATTAACACTGTTCAGCACTTTGAAAACAAGCCAGGTGGGACATTTATACGAACACGACATCACAAAAGAAGGTTGGAAGGATTTCACAAGTTTTTAGTAAGTCATCGTTCAAGTTTGCCCCAATCAGAAGTGTGTTAGTTGTTTTCTCCTCCGTCCGCTCACCCTTCGTCTACAGAAATATTGCCTAATATAAATATAGTATTCTAAATATAATTTCAAAAATAACCAATTAGATGTAGATGTATTATTATTAACGACCATGAGCAGATATTTTGTACACAAATAATTCGACACAACATTTATGTCAGACAATATTCCAACAAAGATATTCTCGTATGAGCCCCACCTTTCCGTCCTCGCGAACACCTATCGACACACCTCAATATTCTGGAAACAGTTACCAACATCTAACACTTACCAGAAAATCCCCTGGCTATTGGCGTTTAAGGTGTGAACACATTGACTTGTGCCCTGACTCCTATGCAACATAAGCCGAATTTATTTCCTGAGTTAACCAGAGGGAATCACACCCCTGGGATCGTTGATGTTTGCAATATCAAGACAATAATACAGTTTCACTGAAATAATTCCACTTGAGTATCTTGTTGGCCAATACGCAAAGGAGTGTTTTCCATGCATTTTAATGCCTAGTAAATATTTGCAATGGATGTCTATTCAGAGCAGCCTATGAAATGTGTTGAACATCTGTTTGAGGTAGGGTGCACGGCACAAAAGTGCTGAACGTGCTGCCCCTGAAAGAGGACTAAAGCCCAAGCTTAGAGACAGAGGTCCCAGCATAAAGGTTTCATTTCCCAGAGTCGCTTCAAAAACATTCAGCTGCGACTGCTGTACAGGGTCGGTGTTACATATAGTACTGTTGTTGGGAACCACACACCTCATAGAGGCCACTTTCTCTCTTTCCTTTCTCCTGTTTCTCTCATGATAACGTCAGCGTTGCTTTTCCGTCTCTTAATAGTCCTAAAATGTTACTAACACAGGGGCATATCAACAAGCGGCAGCGATAATTATCGCTGGCCGCTCTTAGCGTGAGGAATTTTATCGCCGGCTATCGCAGATAATTATCGCCATGCTAGCGCTGTATTAACAACGCATAGCACAATGGCGATAATTATTCCAGTGATAGCGATGTTTTCCATGGAACATCGCTGGTTTTCCAGCGATGTTCCATGGAAAACGGCGATATCCTTGGTGATAGGGCCTGTGGTCTTAGCCACACAATCCACCCCCCATGTTTGGTATGCCTTAGTCAAGAATTTAACAGACGTTAAATTCCTGCGTTAAGGCATACTTAACGTGATTTTAAATATCGCTAACCCTTGTTGTTAATATGAGGAAGCTGGGTTAGCGATATTTACCCAAGGGAGTCTGGTCAGGCACGCCTCCTTGAATCTCATTAGCGATGCGATGGGAGGCGTGCTGACAAGGGGCGCTAATGCAAGGATACACGCGCTAACATGTCCTTGTTGATAATGCGATAATATTATCGCCGCACCTTGTTAATATGCCCCCATAATTTTTCTTAGGGTTGAACATAGATCAGAAAGTGTTCTATTACTGATTGACTACATAATACACAGTTGTGGGTGCCACTGTGTAGTTATAGGTAGGTCAGAGTTTCGAGAAAATCATTTTTTACGCTAATAACTTTGGTGCTGTTTGACAAATCTGCATGAAACGTTCTAAAAAAATAGTTCACCCCCCTCTGTTGGTTCATGGAAAGTTTCAAGGTCGTCCGTTAAGTGGGGGCCAAAAAAAGGGTGTGCACCAAAAATGCAATTTCCCACGTTGATTACTATAGGTAACTTTCTTCTCAGGAAAAAAGAGCTGAAAGGATTTTCACAAAAATTGGCAGAAAGATACAACTTTGCTCCAACAGTGAGCTTTTTGTTTAAATCAGTTCAGCTGTTTTAAAACAAAATTTCAGATTAGCTCTAGTTAGGGCCTTAAGAGGTTAACGCTCAGAAAAAGTTAGGCATTTCGGGAAGATTGGTCACACCAGAGTCCTGTGAGAGTCCAGTGGCACTGAAAAATTAAACAACTAGGGGGGATATTCACAAGGACTTATCTCCGAGTTATCGCCACCTTAACGCAACAAAAGTGGAGATAGATTTAACGCCCCATTCACAAGCGGTTGCAAACTGCAGACAACGCAAGTATTCCCGCGATAACCGCCTCAAAATTTACCTCCACGGGTGACACCACCAACTAACCCTAATGAGATGCAGAGTAGGCGAACCCGTGCAAAAACACACGAAAACACCACTACACCACATTCACAACGAACTGCCAGATCTGCGATGCGAACCCAAAACAGGCGATAAGCCGCGGTAGCAGCAGAGATTCAACACCTGCCTTCTGCTGGTGTTAAGCAGGACGACTACCTGCTGCATGAAAGGGAGCCCAGCCAAGAGCCACATCTGAAGACCCACAGATGCCATGGAGACAATGATCATGCAGCTCGGACACCCATGAGGGCCACAACACCCACAGCCACCACCCCCAGGCCCGCCACCACCCCCAGGACCCGTCCCGCCCCCCCGCGGACCACCACAGAGGCAGCGTACACAAAGACAGCGGACCCACCTTAAACGCACCAGCCGCACAGACCGAACGCCAGAGGAGGACATTGCCCACTACAGGCCCAAAAGGACAACCATCCCCCGCATCCTGACCCACATCGCCCACCTGCTGACGGTACCAACACAGCGCACAACGAACATCCCTCCGCAGACAAAGCTGCCGGCTGTGCTGCACATGTTGGCCTCTGGTACCTTCCAACCCACAACTGCCAGAGTCGGAGGAGTCTCACAGCCAGCCCCATCCAAGTTCATCACACCTGTCTTGGATGCCAACATCAGCCCGGTACCCCAGCACCTCCACTCCACCCACACTGCGCAGGAGCAGCTGGAGACCAAGCAAGGCTCCCATGCCACAGCTGGATTCCCTCACGTGTCGAGGGCAATGAACTGCACACATGTACCCCTCGTGCCCCCTGCCGACACTGCACACAACTACCTCAACAGAAAGCACACGCATCCCATGAATGTGCAGGCAATAGTGGCCCGCCCGGGACTCCTCAACAATGTTGTGGCCAACTCCCCAGGCAGAGTGCATGATTCCTACATCTCCCGACAGTCCATCATCAACCAGCTCTCCCAGGATGGCACCTATGGAAATGCAGTGCTCGTTGGTAAGTATCAAATGAACACACCACACACCTCCAACCCACAGTCATGCAACTCACGACACTGGCAATGGGCACGCAGCACAACTACATTCAACATGCCACACAACATGCCAACCGACCCGACATGACAACACGACTCCAATGGGAACCTGGGCTTGCCATGCCCACAACCCAGCCATGATATGTAAGAAAGTGGTTCTGTCAGGGAAGTAGCAATTTCTTTGTTCTTTATTCAATGTAATTAATATATCCTGAACATTCAATTTAGAGTAGCAACCAATACTACTGTTTAAATGGCACTTTACAAATACCAAACGAAAATATGCAGAACACACCACAAAGACAAAATGTTTTTTGGTCAAAAATGACAATTATATTGTAAAGGTATTATATACACATATTAATAAATGAGGCTGTCAATAAAACAACACAATACACGGCGATAAAGAGATTGAAGTGCAAGAAAAGTGACTTGTGGTGATAAGTGAAAAAAGTGCTATACATATACTATACAAATAGGTGAAACATAAGACAAATGGTTATTATATTGTACTGTCCATTCCTTAATGCATGAATACACGACCCAAAAGTGACTTTATATTAGGGTCAAGGAAGCTGTGTGGACTAGTAAGACTGCAACGTTGACGTTTCGACCCTAGGTGGAAGCGCAGCTTATTATGCGTCAGAGGCGGGTCTTCATCAGGACTGGGGAGTGAGAAAACCAATTTTGGACAGCCGCTAGGAATAAATGCCAAGAATCCTATCAGGTAACTGTTTTAGGATCCGAAGAGGTTCCAATTTCAAAGGAGTAATTCATTGGAATCCTATAAGGTAAATGGGTTCGAATGGGTTCCGATTTCGAAGGGCTGAGTGACCTACACCAGGAGGTTGTGGTCTGAATCAGCGATGTTCATGTATGCTCCGCCAGCCGGTTGGAGACGTGTCAGAACATGATATGAAACTCCGCCCTCAAGCGATCGTTACATTATAGAAGGACGTGACCTATTCCGTCTGTTTCTGCTTTGCACCACAGCCACACAATAGCAGGATGTGAGGAGAGGCGTGGACCAGGCATGTGCGAGAGCGGCAAGTGACCGATGAATGAGAACCTACCCAATGCCAGGTGTGGCGTGGAGGTGGCGGACAGACTTCAGTGTGCAAACCACGGAAATGGCCATGTGGACATTAACTGCTGGTGCATGGAGTGTAGTGGCCAGTGGACGCTACCATGTCCCCACAGGCTGTGGGGCAGAAAGCGGAAATGTTGCACGTTACGTCCCCCCCTGCATGCACGGGCGGAGTGGGTTGGCCCTGCGTATGCCAGGCCTGCGTAGGGGTGTGAATAAAAAGCCTGTCGCACTGGGCGTGGTCCTCTTTCGGAATGGCCAACACGTCTGCCAGGGCGGCGCCTCCCAGCCCGCCATGAGGCCGGCGCCGTGCACGGCGGGGCCTGCGTCCCTGTGTGCCTGCTGCACCCCGGGCCGCTGGTCCCCAGACCCGTCATGCCTGGCCCAGCGCACCAAGGAGGCTCCGCTCACCTGCCGACACTGGCGTGTGTCAAAGAGGGCCCACCACGTGCCGGTGCAAGCTCCAGGCCCCAGTCCCGTGACCTCTGCAGCCTCCGCAGACCATCGCTGGCCTCCATGCCGCTGGCCCACATTACTCCCTTCTCATTGACATACTCCACCGGTGTACTCTTCGGCCCAGCTGTTGGCACAAGTTGAACAGAGTCGTGAGTTCTGAATGGCAGTGACCAAAGGTCTGTGGCAGCGTCCACATCACTATACTCCCTCCGTTCAGTGAAGCCAAAGTCTGCATCGCAGGCCTGCGACACGTGGTGCCACTAACCCTGTTCAACGCAAGCCGGTGACACGTGGTGCCACTAACCCTGTTCAACGCAAGCCGGTGACACGTGGTGCCCCTAACCCTGTTCAACGCAAGCCTGCGACACGTGGTGCCACTAACCCTGTTCAACGCAAGCCGGCGACACGTGGTGCCACCAACCCTGTTCAACGCAAGCGGGCAACACTTGGATGAGGGCTCAGGCCTACACTGCGCTCCAGTAGGTCCCACATGTGGAACTGTGTCCTGAGTCTCGAATGGCAGTGAACCCAAGTCCGTGGCAGCGTCCACAACACTGAACTCCCTCCGATCAGTGAAGCAAAAGTCTGCATCGCAAGCCAGCGACACGTGTTTGTGGGCCCCTGCAGACTACTGGCTCTGGCCTACCCTGCGCTCCAGTAGGTCCCACATATGGAACTGTGTCCTGAGTCATGAATGGCAGTGACCCCAAGTCCGTGGCAGCGTCCACATCACTGAACTCCCTCCGATCAGTGAAGCAAAAGTCTGCATCACAAGCCAGTGACACGTGTTTGTGGGCCCCTGCAGACTACTGGCTCAGGCCTACACTGCGCTCCAGTAGGTCCCACATCCAGCACTTAGTCGTGATTCATGAATGGCAGAGTCCATACAAGTGACCGCACGGAGAGGAGTAAGAGGAAGATGCGGCTCAGTCCGGATGAAAGCCGGATCCTAGTCATGGAGGTGACCGAACACTAGGAACAACTGACCTGGTGCTATCAACCCTGTTCACCGCAAGTCCGTGTCCCGTGGTACCACTGAACCTGAACTACGCAGGCCGGTGGGACCATCCAACGTATGCTGGCGACACTCAGTGAATGGCCCCTGCTGACTGCTGCCTCAGGCCTACACTGCGGTCCAGTAGGTCACACATATGGAACTGTGTCTTGGGTAAGATGTGGAGGACTCCACACCATTGGACATGCCTCATCGCAGGCGGCATCACCTATCAGCACTGGTGCCACTAACTCTGTGCGCAATGACTCATGGGCACTTTCTAGTTGGACTTTGGTGGCGTCTGAGTCCATGGCCTGGGGGTTGTCTGCATCGTCATCTGGCTGGACCGGACTTGGTGTCAGACATGTGTCTGTTCCATTCACCTCCACCATAGTGACTGTTTCAGTGTGGTTCTGCCCTCTGCATCATGCCCTGGGGGTATACCTTCCACTGTCCACCGAGATACTCCGCAACAACCCCCTTTGTCATCGACGAAAACCTGCTCTGCTCTCGTGACCCTGCCCCAGTGCACCGCAAGTCAGCGGCCTGTGGCGGTAGACCCATGCAGGACGCTGTGCATCTGGGGCCACTAACTCTGTGCAGCACAAGTAATGGGGCCTTTATGGTTGAATGGGTGTGTCCTTAACGATGTACACTGTTGTCGTTTTTTGACTGCACCAGGCACTCCATGACGGCTGGTGTGCACACACCCCACACACATCCAACACAGGTGTCACTAGACATGTGAGCCTGCTAATAAAAGTGGCCAGGCGCACGTGCCCGTAGCCATTCCCACCATCTAAGCAAGTGTGTCCGTGTGGTCATTATGTCAGCATGATGTGCCAGAGCCCTGCAACATCACAGTGTGCTGTCTTCAGCGGACGATACCATGTCACCTCAGCAGTGGCTGAGACCTTGGACATGTAGCTTCGCCCGCCCCCCCTGCATGCACATGCGGCGTGTGCTGGTCCGGCGTACGTCAGGTCAGCGCAGGGGTGTGCTGATTCGGCAGGGGTATCAGGACGTGGCTCTGGTCTGGCCTTGAGCAGGAAGTGCGGTAAGTGTGTCTCTGTGTTGGGGGATTGTCACCACCAGGGCCACAGTAGTGGATGTTGCAATGTAGCATGCACCAGGAGGGCGGGCCCGCACGTACGGGGAAATGTAGGAGCGCAAGACCACTTGGGGTCTTGGCACATGCATGCCAAGTGTTATGTGTATCAGTCCTGCGGCTGCATAAGTCAGTTGCCTAGCCTCAATCACAGCGCGATCACAGCCAGCCATGGACTGTACACCTGTGTCCGCCCAGTCCGGACCATTGGCCTACACTCACGTGGCCACACACCCTCAAAGGCCAGCTTCACGGTGTTGTTGGCATGCCGCTGGAGATGCGCGGACAGGCATTACAATGGTGTGCCGTAGGAGTGCACGTGGGTAAACAGCGCAGTGCACACAAGTGTGGGGGCTCGTGGGAGGGATGAGCAACTGTGAGGCAACGTAACACACAGTGAGGCCACTCATGTGCCACGTGCTGGGCATATCATCCATGATTCCCTGGGTCGCAGACATCCCACCACACCCACGATAGGCCTCTGTACATCTCCCGTATGCATGCAGATGGTGAAGTTACTGTAAGGATGAAAGGTCCTTTGTCTGAACTATCAGGCGGTAGCACATCTGCAGCTCCGAGCTGGAACTTGCATGTGGCCAGCAACCCCCTGACAGATACAATAGCATTTGCTTGCGACTCCCACACTACGCACTGCCCGACGTGAGACCAACGTGTACACATCCCACACGCAGAAGTCCTTGGTCATAGTTAACGTGCGTGATATGGCCTTCACACATACTCCCACCCCACCCCAGGTCTGCACCCGTTGCACACAGACACTGCTCATTGCTCCGAGCTGTGCCATTTCATCCACAGGACTGGCGCGGGTCAGCACAGGGCCGCTTCAAGCAGAGCCACTGACGCAATGGCAGACCATCCCGGACACATGCTCATCTCCAGTCACGTGGACCTGTACCGTGCACGTCTGCTGCATGTACTGGGGACACTGCCGTTGGCAGTGCTGCGGATCAGTTACCGGCTGGGCTTCCACCTTGCGAACGTCACCTGCATTCAGCCTGTGTTGCATTGTCGCTCGTGCATATTCGAGTGGACCATGGATGTCTGCCTCTCCAACGTAACGGTAGCTGACCTGGATTTCGACGAGTGTGTGCACCCCCTGTTGGCCCACGACCAGGAGTGTCACCGTGATGCCCGTTTATGGCATGCCTGTATGTTTGGCATGCATGCTGGCAACAGGACCTGGGAGATTGCACGAGTCATCGTGTGCAGTGACCACATTGAGCCGCTCCCCGATTGGGCTTTGGTCCAAATTGGGGCCAGGGGTTGGAGTCAGCACATCTGTCTGGGACAGCTGATGGATGACGTCGCTGACATGTTAGATGTGGAGGACAACGATCTCTCATTGGAAATGTTGGCCTACGCTGCTGCACTCGCGTTCATGGACGAGTGACAAGGTACCTGCAGCCACAACTGGATGTGACCCATTGCACGTGTCCCGACGCCTGGTTGCATGTTGAGGATCTGGTCACATGTCCCAAGACGACAGTGGACATGGCTGCATTGGCCTGGACTCCTGATCCATGCGCGGACAACCAACGCGGGTTGGCACTGACTTGTGTTGTTGATGGACTCCCCCGGGGTGGACATGGGCGCTTTCCAACGTTCCTCATTCAGACATGCTGCTGCATTGTTCTGCATGTCGTGGCACTTCTCTTGGTCATACTGACATGCACTTGTTGATAAAGTTTCCGCACTTTCACTTGTCTGCAACTGTGTTGAGTCTTGATTTGTATGCCAATGTGTGTGTCACGGCCTATCTAGCTCCCTGCCATACGTGCATTGCTACCCCACCAGGGCTGTGGGTTTGTACTTGTGCATTATCATGTCCCTGTTTCGTGCTTTGCCAGATGCGTATGGCCATTTACCTGCCACAAGCGGGTGCACTTGTATCCTGTGTTCGGTTGTGCAAATGTTGCTGTTTGTACCACATTGTGTTCGATGTTGGGGTGCTCTGCTTCCTATGTGTGTGTGCTGCATTGTGTGTGAGATGTCCCTTCAGCTCTGATTTGGCTCACCCTTCTCCCTTCAGGCAGTGTGGTTTTCACTTCTGTGCTTGTTCAGTGGTGTGATATTGCCGGGTTGTGTGACTTGTGGTCTTGGTTGGTGTTGTTACTCTTGGGCATGGTTTGTCTTCAGTTGTGCTGTGCTTAATTGTGCATGTGTGCCATTGTGCCCATCTCCTCCCGTCCCCCCAGTCCCTGGCCGTTCCTCTCCCTGTTGCTGTTGTGTCTGTTGATTTTGGTCAGTTTCCGGTCCCCGGGTCCTGCCACCATCTCCAGACTGATGTGGTGGACACCATTTTCTCCATGTCATCCAGCTCCTGGTGTGGCGCTGGACTCCCACCTTTGGTGTGCATTGCTGCCTTCTGGTTGTTGGCGTGTTTCTGCTTGTTTGTGCGTTTCGCATCATTCCAGCTGTTCTGCTTTTCTTCCATTGTCCTCCTCCGCTCTGGGGCTGCATTCACCTTGTCCACGATGGCCTGCCATGTACAATGTTTTGCTGCCAATGGGGCTTGTGGGGTTGTGTACTGGCTCCGGTTGCCTCCATTGTGCTTCGCTGTTGTTTTCTGTTTGGTTTGTCTTTCTTTTTCAGGCTTTTGTTGTGCTTATTCCCGCCTGCCGTGTGTGTGTCGCGGGCCTGGCGCTGCTTATCGCTGCTTTCCTCATCGGGAATGGGCTCATCGCACGTTTTTTGGTGTTGAGGTTTGTGTTCTTATCTCCGTCGAGGTGGTTGTATCGCAGACATTGGCCGCGTTTTCGGCAGACTTTTCGCATGGTAGTGCAGTGTTGTGAATTCCACGTTAACACAGGGTTATTTTCCCGCGATAGGCCGCAATGTGTAAAGTTGCGTTAACATTTTTTGGAGATGTTTAGCGCACGTTCTTGTGAATATCCCCCTAGGCCTTCTGATCAGCCGAGGAAGCTTTTCCACCCATCAACCATTTTGGTACTGAAGCAGAGATGCCTGTACTTTGGTACTGAGTGATCTGATTGGCTAACTGCAACTCTGAACAAAATGTTGCAGCCTTCATTACACTACTTTAGGACTCAGTCCCCCAGTTCGACCAAAAAAATATAAAAAGTCCTTAAGTGGCAGTGTGGGAACAGCCTGCCCCCAGGGCCATGTGGGGACTCCCAAAGGGACCCCTCCTTAAGTCAAATAAGTAAAATATTTTTCAGGCACCCAGCGCAGCACTCATTGTAGCTCTGTGGTACCAAATAGAAAAAGAAATACAATGGTCTGATCATAGGCCAGACCTTCTGGCCAAATGCCTGCACAGGCCGTGGTCTGTGTACAGTAGCGGTTGGCAGCTTGTAGTGTGTTGGGTGCAGTGCCAGTCCTCCGCTGTGTACTGCCAAAGGCTATGCTCAGGGAGAGTTAGCACCTGGGGCTGGGCAAGTGGCTGCCTGAAAGGGTTGGACACTGTGCCTGGCTAGAGGTGATGGCCTGTGGTCAACCGCCAGTGTGTATGTCCTTAGGTTCTGTGTACAGTCGGTTGTCCACCTGTGGGGGAATGGGCGGCCTCAGTGTGGTGCAGAGCCTGGCAAGATACAAGGCTCCATGGCCAACCAACACTGTGCATGGCCTTCAGTCATTCCAAGGGGTTGGTCATTCATGGGCAAGTTGGTTGAAGGGCCTGGCCACAGACCAAAGGCTGTGTATAGTGGGGTTTTGGTGACCAGAGCGAAGGTTACCCAAAAGTGTTGGACATATGTGCAGGTTTGAAAATGATAAAAGAAAACATAAATTCACAGAAACAATCAAAGGTCAAAGAGATACTATAGTCAGGTATAGTAATAAGATCTTAGCTTTCTTCAAAAACCCCAAAGATTCTTTGAAAAAAACAAAGGTTACAGTGATGCTATAGTTTGTTGAAATGGAATAAACATTGATATTTAAAAAAAAAAAAAAAAACTTAAATTCATGTTATAATTATTGAGCTAACAATAACTTGTACCTGCCATGCACTGCTTATGACCCCACATATTACATTTTAAATGATATAATTGATGACATCAGGTAGAATTTGAATTACTAGTTACGAAGGATATGCACCCTACAAAATTAAAAAGTCCATAATTGTATTTTTACTGGGCAACAGGTACCTCTTTGTAGCCACATGCCACAAGCCAGATTCTATGACTACCCACTGCTGTGTGGGCTGGCTCTCTGCTGGGTAACTGGCAGCCTCAGCATGGTTGGGTGCAGGGCCTGGCAAGATGCAAGGCTCCCTGCACAATCCCTGCTTTACTCTCTCAAGGTAGTGAAGCAGAGTAGTCCATTGCCTAATGAGGGAAGAGGTGCGGGTTAGTAACGCCAGCTTGCTGGGTCATAATAACAACACTCAGTAAATTATTGTTCAGTCAGTGCTTTTTCTGTTAAAAAGGAAAAAAACTCTGTACACACACTAGTAGACAAATATTATATACAACATAAATTTTAAATATATATAATCAGATAGATAGAGATACCTTTGGTCACACTCTTATTTCACGTTACACCCCTAATGGGTCCTGAACCCTATATTCCCTATGCCAGATGCAACATCATAATATAAGGGTGTGTCATTATCAATCAGGCAAGGCTACTGGCTTTGTCAGAATTTCACCACATGAGTAAAAGCAACCATGTTATATCTGGCTGAAGAACCCTTACTAGGATAAAACGGTCCTAGGTTGCTTTTGTTCCGGTTCAGGGAGGACCTAGCCTGGCAGTCCCATGAGGAGCAGGGTCAAGACTGATTTGCATATGGCTGGGTCCAAACTGAGGTGGCATGGTGGGCACAAAATGATGGATTGTGATGCAGCCTGACTGAATGCCAGTAGCTGAGATTAGTTCAAGCATTTCATCCATCACCTTGTTGTTTTTGCATTGACACCCTAAGTTCATCAGCTATTCCCAGGCGTGGGTCCAGGGCTCACTATGCCACTGCAACCAAGCTATACCAGGTTGAAGAGCCCTAACTAGGGAGACACTGGTCCTAGGTTGCTTGTGTTCTGGCAACTCTGACTGGACTGTTCCCATGAGGAGCAGCGTCAAGACTGATTTCCATATTGATGGGTCCAAACTGAGGTGGCATGATGGGCAAAAAACGATGGAATGGGATGTGGCCCGAATGATTGCAAGTGGCTAAGATTAATTCAAGCATTTCATCCATCAACTTGTTGTTTTTGCACTTTCAGAAATCTTTCTGCCCTTGTCTGCCTGTAGCCTGATTTCGGCCACATGTCTGGATGTAACTGACAGATAGACTATGTGACTTCCTCCCAGACCATCAGACAATAGAGGTATAAGGTGTGCCGACATCATGAGAACCAACGGCCTCAACATCATATTGTACGCAGACAACACCCAGATCATCCTCTCGCTTTCAAAAGACCCCCTCCACTATGAGGACCAACTTCCGCAACTGCATAATGAGCATCGCCGACTGGATGAAGACCAAATGCATGAAGCTCTACACTGACAAGACGAAAGTGCTGATTTTTGGGAACAACACCTCCCCGTGGAATGACACCTGGTGATCCTTCGAACTCGGCCCCACACCCACACTGGCAGACTACGCCCACAACCTTGGCATCATCCTGGACTGCAAACTTACCATGAATCGTCATATTAATGCTTTCTCCCCACTTGCTTCCACACCCTCTGCATGCTCTGAAAGATCTTCAAATGGCTCCCCGTCGACACCAGGGAAATCGTCACCCAAGCCCTAGTCACTAGCTGGACTACAACAGCACGCTCTACACAGGAACCACCACCCAACTCCTGAAGAGAGTCCAGATGATAAAGAACTCAGCGGCCAGACTCATCTTTGACCTCACTAAATGGAACCACATCATGCCCCACCTCAGGAACCTTCACTGGTTCCCCATCCAGAAAAGATGTCAATTCGAATACTGACACACTCCTACAAAGCGCTGCAAGACCAAGGACCAGCATGCATCAACCACCGCCTGAACTTTCATCATCCCTCCAGACACTTGCGCTCCACATACCTCACCCTCACTAAAACTCCATGCATTTGCCAAAGCAACAGTGGAGGATGCTCTTTCTCCTACCTAGCCGCCAAGTCCTGGAACTAAAACATCTGCTGCACCTCCGAACAGCATCCTCCCTCCAGCAACTGAGAAAGGGACTCAAGAGCTCACTCTTCAAATGATCCCAACAAGATCCAAGTGCCTGGATACCTTCACTGGTGATTAGCCACGCTCTGCAAGTCCCAGTTGATTAATTGATTGTCTAGAAGCTTCTCCCACCTTCCAGAAGTAGGGCACCATAGTATAACATAGGACCTCAGACACCACCTCTTCAGTATACTTCTGGACCTGTGGATACCCTGCCAAGAAGAATAACTGCTGAGCTGAAGAAAGGATTGCCACTCTGCTGGACTGCTGACCAACTGCTTCCTTGCTCAATTACTGCTTTTCTGGACTGCTGCCCTCTTGCTTGGGGAAGAAGGACTAGACTTGCAACTTGAACCCAGGATCCCCAGATTGACTCCGAAGGGCTAATTTGCTGGTGTTAGACCTGTCATCTTAAGGGTGGTCTTCCCCCAAACCTTTGCCTGTTTACCTCCTCTTTTTGCTGTTTTTTTTGTTGGCCGTAGGATTGTGAGCACTTTGCCAGTGCTGACTAGTGCTAAAGTACATGTGCTTCTCTCCTAAGCATGGTGACATTGGTGTTTATCCAATTGGCATATTTAGTTTACTTAAAAGTCCCTTGTAAAATGGTATACCATATACCCAGAGACTGTAATCTAAATGCTACTAGTGGGATTGCAGCTCTGGCTGTGCCACCCACACAAGTAGCTTTTCAACCTGTCTCAGGCCTGCCATTGCAAGGCCTGTGTGTGCAGTTTACTGCCACTTCAACATGGCATTTAAAACCACTTTCCAAGCCTTAAACTCCCTTTATTACACATACATCAACCCTAAGGTAGGCCCTAGGTAGCCCTAAGACCATGGTGCTATGCAAGTAAAAGGTAGGACATGTACTGTTAAGTTTCACAAGTCCTGGTAGTGACAAACCACTAAATTCATTTTTTACAGGCCTACTCCTCCCATAGGTTAGCATTGGGAATTCCTTAGAACACTTTAACACTGTAAATCCTGATTAGAAAGGAGTAGCTGTGTCATGTTTTATATCTTTTGAATGGTAAAAATCCTCTTTACTGGTTACGCTGGATTTAACATTAATATTTTAGAAATGCCACTTTTAGAAAGTGGGCATTTCTCTGCTCTTACTGCTCTGTGTGCCTTGCACCTGGTCTACAATACTCATCTTGGGTGGGTAACAGCTACACTTTGTGCAATCCCTCTAAACAGCTGCAAACACAGGAAGGGTGGTTGTGACGTAGAGCTCATCTGAATTCATCGACATTATGATAGCTCTTTCTGGGCAGAAAGAGGGAGGAGTAGCTGGCATTTACACCTGAATAAGCAGTGTCCTATGTCCTACACAAAGGGCTAATTACCCCCTACTGATAGTCTAGAGCCAGAGCTGGGATGAAAGGGGGACCTGTTCTCTTCAAGGGCCTGCTTTGAAGTCACCACCACTTCAAAGACACAACTGGGGCTCTGACCCTACGAAGAAAGTACACTAATGGACCTGTGAAGAACTCTTCCAGTGCTGCAACGATTGTCACTCTGCTTGACTGCTGCTCTGAAAGAGCTGTTTTTCTGCTTTGCTGAGCTGTCTTGCTGCCTGATGATCTCTGCCCTGCTGAGGACAAGGACTGGACCCATCTCACTTGAACCCAGAGTGACTCCAAGGGTTTGCTGGTTTTCCCCCTGTTCTGAAGTCTCAGGTCCATCAAAGACTTCCTTCAACTCTGCAAAGGCACCTCGACTGTACCATCTGTGAGTCATGCCCTACCAAGTGGTAGGAGTCCAGTCCTGGGCCCTTGAAAGGTGATTTCTGTTGTCCAGAACCATCAAAACCTACAAAGTGATGACTTTGCGCCGATCAGAACAGACACATTGCCCTTTGATGCTGTCACAGGATCCAATCAAAGACATCGCTTCGACAGACTACGCAGCTCAATGACGATGGATAACGCAGCTTGATGGCGACGCAGTGCCTGTATCGTAAACGTGTTCTTTATTGCCTGCGCAGATCGGAACCAACGCTTTGAGTCTTCGACATTGGCGCTTGCTCCATCCAAAGTACTTTTTCAGTGGGACCTGCATGAGTCCTGTAGCCGGCCTGCCCTCTATCGCGGTCAGCCTGCCCTTTGGATTTACACCTGTCCAGCACGTCCTCAAGTATCCCCTAAGTGATATTTATTATTTACAAATTCATAACTCTGGTTCTACTTATTGGATTTTTGTCATTTTAGTCTTGTTTTATTCCTAGAAATATAATCTCTCTCTCTAAACCTGTGGGAAGTATTTTTGTGCTGTTGTCATTGTGTTACTGTGTGTGTTGCATGAATACCTCATACATTGCCTCTTTTGATAAGCCTGACTGCTCTGTGCCAACCTACCAGAGGGCGAGCACAGGTTCTCTTTTAGTGTGTATCTAGTTTACCCTGACCAGGATTGTGGTCCGTACTTGGACTGGGTGCATATCTCTGCTAACCATAGACCCAATTTCTAATAGCTCAGCTGGCCTCCTGATATGAGCCTCAGGGACACAAAGGTCTCCCTTCACCTTGGACCCACACCTGAACTCAGCCTGAGTCCTGACCCTCCAAGTGGTGCCCCACCAGTCCGGGACCCTTGAAGTGGTGCTGACGGGGACCAGTTAGTCAACACTCAAAGTGGGGACTTGGAACTTTTTTGACTAAAAACTGCTCAGAGACTGGGATCAACCTGATCGCCTATTCACCCGCGGTGCATCACTGGTCTGATTGATTTTGCGGCTTTTCCCGCTTTTTTCTTTTCTGCAGCGGCATATCCTTTTCAGTCACCAATCACTAAAGGGGTGTCCAGCTTCGTGGAACTCTTCAGCTGCAGCCTCTGCCTCGTCCTGCTGGAGATTTTCAACTTCCATTTCAGAAACTAAGTCTGAATATAGAAATCTTCACCACAGCTTTGACTCAGGGCTATCTGATGAAGAGCAAAACACACAAGATGATGGACGGAATGCTGCACATTGGCAAACATTCACCCCCAGTCACAGATCTGGGTTTAATCCACCGTTATTTTGCTTCACCACGCCACCCCAGGACAGACATAGCCATATGCAAATCAGTCTTGACCCTGTGCCTCATGGGAACAGTCCAGACCGAACTGCCAAGCCATGTCTTCCTGGACCGGAATTAAGCATCCTAGGACCGGTTTCAGGCTATCAGCCTTCATCAGCCAGGATAGCTTGACTCCAGTGGCGTAGTGAGCACGGGACCCACGTCTGGGCATACCCTTCCCACTTAGGGCGAAATGCAAAACACACAAGATGATGGACAGAATGCTGCACATTGGCAAACATTCACCCCCAGTCACAGATCTGGGTTTAATCCATCGTTATTTTGCTTCACCATGCCACCCCAGGACAGACATAGCCATATGCAAATCAGTCTTGACCCTGTGCCTCATGGGAACAGTCCAGACCGAACTGCCAAGCCATGTCTTCCCTAGACCGGAATCAAGCATCCTAGGACCGGTTTCAGGCTATCAGCCTTCATCAGCCAGGATAGCTTGACTCCAGTGGCGTAGTGAGCACGGGACCCACGTCTGGGCATACCCTTCCCACTTAGGGCGAAATGCAAAACACACAAGATGATGGACAAAATGCTGCACATTGGCAAACATTCACCCCCAGTCACAGATCTGGGTTTAATCCATCGTTATTTTGCTTCACCACGCCACCCCAGGACAGACATAGCCATATGCAAATCAGTCTTGACCCTGTGCCTCATGGGAACAGTCCATACTGAACTGCCAAGCCATGTCTCCCCTGGACCGGAATCAAGCATCCTAGGACCGGTTTCAGGCTATCAGCCTTCATCAGCCAGGATAGCTTGACTCCAGTGGCGTAGTGAGCACGGGACCCACGTCTGGGCATACCCTTCCCACTTAGGGCGAAATGCAAAACACACAAGATGATGGACAGAATGCTGCACATTGGCAAACATTCACCCCCAGTCACAGATCTGGGTTTAATCCATCGTTATTTTGCTTCACCACGCCACCCCAGGACAGACATAGCCATATGCAAATCAGTCTTGACCCTGTGCCTCATGGGAACAGTCCAGACCGAACTGCCAAGCCATGTCTTCCTGGACCGGAATCAAGCATCCTAGGACCGGTTTCAGGCTATCAGCCTTCATCAGCCAGGATAGCTTGACTCCAGTGGCGTAGTGAGCACGGGACCCACGCCTGGGCATACCCTTCCCACTTAGGCGAAATGCAAAACACACAAGATGATGGATGGAATGCTGCACATTGGCAAACATTCACCCCCAGTCACAGATCTGGGTTTAATCCATCGTTATTTTGCTTCACCACGCCACCCCAGGACAGACATAGCCATATGCAAATCAGTCTTGACCCTGTGCCTCATGGGAACAGTCCAGACCGAACTGCCAAGCCATGTCTTCCCTGGACCGGAATCAAGCATCCTAGGACCGGTTTCAGGCTGATTTGCATATGGCTATGTCTGAACTGGGGTGGCGTGGTGAAGCAAAATAACGATGGATTAAACCCAGATCTGTGACTGGGGGTGAATGTTTGCCAATGTGCAGCATTCCGTCCATCATCTTGTGTGTTTTGCATTTCGCCCTAAGTGGGAAGGGTATGCCCAGACGTGGGTCCCGTGCTCACTACGCCACTGGAGGCAAGCTATCCTGGCTGATGAAGGCTGATAGCCTGAAACCGGTCCTAGGATGCTTGATTCCGGTCCAGGGAAGACATGGCTTGGCAGTTCGGTCTGGACTGTTCCCATGAGGCACAGGGTCAAGACTGATTTGCATATGGCTATGTCTGAACTGGGGGTGGCATGGTGAAGCAAAAAAACGATGGATTAAACCCAGATCTGTGACTGGGGGTGAATGTTTGCCAATGTGCAGCATTCCGTCCATCATCTTGTGTGTTTTGCTATCTGATGAAGACTCTGCCTCATCATATACCTACTGCAGCCTTGCCTGTTGATGCGTTTGCGGAACACACCTTTATCAAAGAGTCTGGCGTGCCTGCAAGCACGTGCCATTGGTAGCAGCGGATGCGTCACGCCTGCATTCCTCTTTACCTGCTGTTGCCAGGGTTGCCTCTGGGTCCTCCTTTATGGCAGCCCTTTCGGGGATGCAGGTTTAGGTACTTGGGAGCACCATGCTGCCTGCAGGGAATGTCTTGGCAGGAAGTGATGTGCCATGATGGACAGAACTTCCTTTTTCATAGCCAAATACATCATGGCCACCTTCCCATTGATTCCTGTGGAGTTTTCCCAGCCTAAGATATAGGGAATTACTTCCTTCATTCTTGCTTTCCTTCCAGATCCTTCTTCCCTATACAAACCTCTCGAAAATGTCTTCTGGTGCGTCAAAACACTCCCAGATGTTAATATTCTGGTGCTTTCCTGTCCTTACTTCTGTGTATTATGGTTGTGGTAGTGAATTCCAGTGTTTTTTTCAGCTTTGTGGTTTTCCCTCCTGGCAGTATCCTTAGAGAGCACATTCCAGCTTCATGTTTCCATCACTGGCTGGCAAGATGAATTCAGAAGGCAATCATCCAAGCTTCTTATCCGGAACTTCCAAACTTAGGGCCTCATTACGATGCCGGTCGGACCGGCTTCCGCGGTCCGGTCAGAGGCGGTCGAACCACCGAAGGTCTCATCGGAAGCGGTCAGCCTAAACACTGTATTACAATGCATGTGAATAGGCACTTTTCCGACCGTGGTGGAAATTACAACCGTGGTGGTGTCGGAAATTACCAATGGAGGCCGGACAGCGGAACGCCTCAAAATCTGGCTGCCAAATTACAATACGCTATTCTGATGACGTTATCATGGTGGTCCAACCAGCTCATCAGAGCCGGCAGAAAGGGAGGGAGAAGAGGGCAAAATCAACCTGTACTAAACTCCACACGTCCTGTGCCGCCAAGGAACGCATTGCACAAGCCCTGCCGTTACGCTACTTGCTCGATGATGTTCCAATTACCCACTGTTGTGGACACAACCACCGGTAAGTCTCACACTTATCTCTGTACAGTCAGTCCACAGCCAAGCGATGCACTGCCATGGACAAGCAGGGGCAGAGCTTACACAGTATGAGTGGGGGAGTTGTGTGAGCAACATTTCCCCAAGTCAACACGTGGGGAAATGTTGTCAATACACTTTGCATGACAAGCATGATGTGAGTAGTAAGAGTAGCGTAGTAGGGCTTGAAGTGGTCGGGGGTCTGCCAGTGGTCTCTACCTGCAGGCCAAAAAAGCTGATGCAGACATGCCTTCCTTCGGACTCTCCATATTAGACCTCACCCTCAGGGTGCTACTTTAAAAAAACTCAGCAGCAAAAGCTTTCTGGCAGATGTAACTGCAGAGACGCTCGCAATACACCATTTCCAGTGTTGTCTGCTCAATATTGAGTCAGTCTTATAATCCAATGCAATAATGACACAGTAGACATCCCTAATAACTAATGCTACTAACAACCATTGGCAAATCCAACAGTCCTGGATACATGTATGTACAATGCAGCTCCTAGTATCACATACCTAAATGTTTTCCTGTGAGAGAAGGAGGATAAATTACTGATCATCTCTGAAGCTTGTGTGCTAAGGTGTGCATTAAATAGTGTCACTAAACAGCCCCTGCACATCAATTATATATGCATCAACTTCTGTGACACCCTCACATTGCTATTAAGGTTGTGTTGTCTCATCGAACAGACATCAGTATAGATTTCTCAGGAACATAAAACACCCCTCCACTTCTAAAGCATTGCAATGTGCTGTCAAACATTCCCCCATGAAAAAGTAAAAGAAGGGAAATGGAATGCAGACAGCCCACGGTGGCAAACATTTGAAGACCACAATGATTCCCTACAGACATGGGTTAATCAAACCATGGTTCTCATGGTAGGCGAAGGGCCAAGGCGACATTCCATAATGCATCTGCTTCAAAGTCTCCATGCTCACAGGACCTGTGGGATGAGATTAAGCAGGGATAAAAAATATTATCACACAATGACATGCACATGTGACTACTGTATAAGTGCAAGTTCTTGAAAACTTACATAGAAGCAACAGCAGTTGTCAGGCATCTCCTAAAACAAAGAGTTGACACAACACACATATAAATGGTTATATGTGCATCCAAAGTACCAAATAGGTATGACAATACAACACCCCCATGGAGAAACAAGTACCAAATTGGCACACACCAAACACATATCCACCCTACATCCCAGGTGTCACAGAACGCCCAAACACTTGGACAATGGCCAAGGCAAGCTGCAATACTTACCATAGCAGATACCACACAATGCAAGGTCTGCCCCAATAGGAACTTTTCCCACATATACACCCTTTAAACCTTCATCCACGGCCTCTGTACATAACTTGTCCCAAGGTCTGACTATAATAACCACTGCAAACGGATCAGCTATTATGGTCAAACAAACACACCTGTAGACACACATTCCAAAATATACAAATGCAACGATTGGCATCGGTAGCAATGGCAGGACAAAGGTCATCAACAACGAGAAAGTATTTTATTTCACACAGGAAAGTTTGGCTGTAAAACAAAGGCCAATGCCCAACCCATTTACATAAGTGTGGCCCAGCATGCTGTTGTGCCACAAACATGCCTTCATCAACACTGCCATGGAAACCTCTCCAGGAAGGGGCACCGAATGGGCAGGCCAGGCACCTCAATAAATGTCACTCAGGTGGGCTGGGGGTTGGGGGGGATTTTATTTCACACTGGAAAGTTTGGCTGTAAAACAAAGGCCAATGGCCAGCCCATTTACATAAGTGTGGCCCAGCAGACTGCTGTGCACAAACATGCCTTCATCAACACTGCCAGGGAAACCTCCCCAGGAAGGGGCATCGAATGGGCAGGCCAGGCACCTCAATACATGTCACTCAGGTGGGCTGGGGTTGGGATTGGGAGGGCGAGGTTGGTCTCTGGGAGAATGGATATCAAGATGGGAAGGGCTAGGTTTGGTCTGGTGGAGGGTGGGTTTCGGAATGGGGAGTGCTGTTTTGGGCTGTGGAAGGCCTGGGTTCTGGATGGGGAGGGCTGGACCAATTCTGGAATTTTGTAACACATAAGGGTAAGTAGGAGTGTAAGGAGGGGGGGTAGCAGTTTTTCCCCTTTTTGTTTACTTTTTGAGGATTTGGAGTGGGGTGGTGAATAGTTCATTTGGGTTTTGGGAGGGGGTGGGTCAGTTCAGGGACATTAACCCCTCTTCTTACTCTCACTTTTTGCAGGGGTAGAAATGAGAGGGAAGGGTAAGGGTGGGAAAATAGACCTGGGTTTGGGAGGAGTGCGGGCAGCTGTGGCAAGGAAGAGGTCAAGGGTAGTAAGGCAGACTTCTTGGGAAGACAGGGGAGGAGATGACACAAGGGGTGGGGTTTTGGAGATAGAAAAATGTGAGGTCGAGGTGTGGCTGTGTGCGCATGTGTCTCTGAGCTTGATGTATGTCTTGTAGTGGAATGTGTCTGCTCTGTATCAATGTATGATATGCATGTTGCTGGTGGTGTTGTTGTGGAGTCTGGGTGTGTGATATGGGTAGTAGCAGTGTCTGGTGGTGTGGTGTCTTGCTGCATGGGTGTAGTACCTGCTGGTGTGGTGTCTTGCCCCATGGGTGTAGTTGATGCTGGTGTAGTGTCTGGATGCATGGGAGTAGTGTCTGGTCTTGTGGTGTCTTGCTGCATGGGTGTAGTGTTTGCTGTGTGGTATGTGGATGCATGTCAGTAGATGTGGTGGTGAGAGGTGCAAGTGCCTTGGGAGTGTATGCCTGTGTTTTTCCTTATGTTTGTGTTTGGGTATGCTGCAATCGGATGTTAAGATACATGCATGCTTATGTCTGCATGTGCTTTCGGCAGGTTTGGAAGTAGGAATTGGGGATGAGGAGGAGGCTGGAGGTAGTGTGGAAGCCAGAGCCTGAAAACATCTATGTATGATAGACATTCAGGTAAATGTCCTCCACGTACAAGACCATCTGTGTCAGCTGTGGTCCCTGCACCTGAATTGCATTCAGGACTGCACTCTGACCCACAGAAATCTGTCTCAGGATGTCAATGGCCTCCACACTCAGGGCAGCAGGGGAGACCGAGGCAGGGTATGAGGTACCTGGAGAGAAGGAGATTCCCCTCCTCTTGAGAGAGCGGGCGCGGACAGCTTGTTGGGGAGCAGCACAGATCATTGAGATGGAAGGGGGGATGGTGAACATGGCTGGAGTGGATGGAATTTCTGGCTGGTCACCCACCACCACGGATTGCACACTGAAGGACTACTCTGAAGATGTAGAAGTGGAGTCTGAAGGCTTCACCAGAGTACTATTTACCACCATCTGTGCCACTGATTCCAACCGTGTCACTGCTGCGACCGGAACCAGTCTGGCCTGCTGCTTCCCGAACAGTCACTGCCTGTCTCCTTCACTGCCCTTGGTTGATGCTGCAAGAAAAGTAGGAATAGTTTAATTGCTATTGCATGAACACACTGGCCAAACAGATCCTAACGCAACACATTACACAATTTCACAGATCACAACACCAATCAAGGATGACTAGATTGGCTCAAACAATGACATGAGCACATGCATGAATGCTACAACACCTGTGCACATTTACATATAATGGTATCATTACCACTGTCAGCACCAGCTGCATTTGTGACCTTAATCAAATCAAGCAACATGTGTGCAGTGGGAAATCATATCAGACTGTAAAACTAGACCCTTGTAGCATACCATAGGTACCTGATGTCCTCAAATGATATGTCCACATGTAAACTATCTCTACCTATCCACACAGGGCCCTGCACTCAGCAAATGATCAGGTGTCCCTAACCTACAACATGGAGAACTGCTGGGTACCTGCTACAGCTCTGTTACAGCAATGTGTGACTACCAAGACTGAGGTGATATGGAAGTGCACACTCTACACTGTTCATACTCCCCAAGTAACATGTACTCATCTGACCACTGCCAGATGATGCAGTTGTAAGGTGCGCATGAGTGGGTTAGCTAGAAGTCACATGTAGTCCCAAAGGGGCATATGTATGAAGCCCATTTCCCGTTCGCAAACGGGCCGATTCTTAGAATCAGCCCGTTTGTGAACGGGAAAAAGCCTTTTGGGATGTATCATCCCAAAAGGTCCTCACAAAATAGGGAATCGCAAAATTTGTGATTCCCTATTTTGCGAATGCATTTAAGGAATCGCAAATTGCGATTCCTTAAATGTGATGTAGAAAGCACCCAAGTTGTACGATTTCTCTTAGAAATCGCAAATTACCACCAACTTCAAGTTGGTGGTAATTTACATTTCTTTGAAAAATGCACTTTTTGGCATTTTTCAAAGTGCCATGTGGCACGCATACATGCCCTTAGGGCATGTATGTGCGCCACATGTGCACACATGCTCATTTCAGGGTGCAACAGGGTGTCCTTATGACACCCTTGCACTCTGAAATTGCATTCATAATTTGCGAGTACCTAATGGGTACTGCAAATTGTGAATGTCTTCCCATTCATTTCTATGGGCCTAGGCCCATAGGAATGAATGGGAAGTTATTGCTTAATTGCGATTCGCAATTTGCGAATCGCAATTAAGCAATGCCAAGGAATCGCAAAATATTTGCAAATTTTTTATTACATCCCGTTTTGCGATTCTCAAATAGTGATTCTCTAAAAATCGCTATTTGAGAATTGCAATAATGGTATTTGATACATATGCCCCAAAGAGTAGAATTTAGACATTGTGGCTCCAAGTGGTATGAGAGATCAGCACAATTCAGCATTATACATGATTATGGCTAGGATCAACCCCAGTCCATGATGTACTATGTCAGCAGGCCTTTTTAACATTGTAAATGTCAATGCCGTCACAACACTGAAAGTACATGAAGATTAGGAAATATCCTGTCCAGAAAACAGTCTCCCTTGTGTACAAAAGGGAAGGGATTTCACTTTACCTTTCTAGCCTCGTGAATACACATACCAATGTTGCACTTAGTGCTGACACACACATATGGCCCCAGCCTGTCAGCATATCTCTCCCTGATATATGTCACCAGCCAGTGTATCAGCCTCTCCAAATGCAAATGTCCATCACACCTCACAGAATACTGTAGGAGAGTAGGATCTGCTTCACAGGGGTACCCCCACTTTTTGCTGATACTTCACTGGTTTTCGACATTAGTCTGGCTGGGGCCCTGCTATTCAGAACCCCAGCCTAGCTGTTTCCTCTTTAAAGGGTCTCCATGTGCCTTAGGCACATCACTGATTGGGATCTGGAGTGCCCTTGTAAGTCCCTAGTATATGGTATACTATGTACCAAGGGCATAGGTACCTCAGAGGACCTGCCAGGGCTGCAGCATGTATTATGCCACCCCTGGTAGGCCATCCAAACTGACACCACAGGTCTGCTACTGCAGCCTGGGTAAGGTGGTGCATGCACCCCTTGCTGTGGTATAGGTTACCTATATCACTAAATGCATACACACATATAAACCTATAAGTCACTCCTAAGGCAGGCCTTATCAATCCTAAAGGCAGAGTGCATGGTTCCTATGTGAGAAGGTGCCCCTGCATGAGCAGGGCCCCTCTGCAGCGTTCGGAGACCATCTCTGATGCTGTTTGTAGTGCAGCCTGACCATATACTCTTAAACGCATTATATCCTCGCGGTAAAATGCTAACTATGGAATGGCTGCACCTAAACATGTCGTGTTTGGTGTCAAACATCTTGGAATACTACCCCCCCCCACCAATCCTGGCAGTGGGGGTAGCATTCCACCCTTCTAGAGGGAAAGGCATGTTAACTCTGACGAGTCCGGTAACTTCTTTCCAGAGCCCTGGCATCACAAAATGGATGCTGCTGCCACAGACGCAGTCTGGCCTCCTGCTGCTGGACAGAAACTCCGGCAGGGGAGGCCTGGACAATAGGTTTCCTGTCCCAGGGAGGTGTGACCACCTCCCCAGACAGGACAATGTGTATTGGGGCTGGGCGGGAGCACTTTCGGGTGCTTTGAAGTCCTGCACTGGGGGCACATTTGGTGTCCCTGTGCATACCCCAGTTCAAACCGGATCAGGGGCTTGCAGCCCCTGCTTTGGCGCGAACTGGACAAAGGGAAAGGGTGTAGCCACCCCTCTGCCCTGACCCACCCATAGGTGGGGCCACAGAGTAGTCCATCCCCTATTTTTAGAATAAAGGTAGGAACCCAGTCCTTAGGACTTTAGATTATACCTGGACGAAACTCTGAAACTGAATCCTAGACCTTCGACGCTCTACTCACGATTAGAGGACTGAAGAATCTCCCTTGGGGTCAAGGAGTGACTCCCCTGCTTGGCAGGCACCAAAGAAGCATCTGTCCGGTTCGCATCACTGAAGCTCCCGTCGGACGCCGAAGTCATCGCATCACCAGAGGTGGATTCTCAGACTTCCCCGAGGCTACCCTGAGTCCCCAGCAAAGCTGAGGCCCGTGGCTATCGTGGGTGACTTGAGACCGTGACCCCTGGACACCGAGCACACTTGCAAGTGCACCATCTTCTGGGTCTCCCAAGAAGTCGTGCTTTGGGCTCCGAGTAGCCCTAGCCTCCAGCACCACCTGCACCGAAGATCACTGGCCCCCACTCTACGAGTGTCCTGTAAGCCAGCTCCACGTGCGGCGTCACGAGGCTCCTTCGCGGTCGCTAGCCCGTTGGCTAGTAGCCCTTAACGAAGGCCAATCTTTTCTTTACTTGGCAGTCTGGTTGCTCCAGGCCTGCCCTCACTTACCCTCGCTGGGTGAGTTCCCCAGACCTTACTGGTCTGCATCATCAACGATCTACATCTTACTCAAGAATTGCCGTTGCCAAGGCTTGTTGGGTCCAATCTGGTCGCCGACACCCCTGCACTCGACAAACTTCGAGCAGCAGCACGAATCCTGCTCCTGGTCGCCGACAACGCCTCCCGGACCTTGTGGCTGAAGAGTCAAGACAACCGTCATCGAACCTGAAGCACTCGACACCGGTGGGCATCTGTCCATCGCCTCCCTGGTCACTGGCTAGTGACCCAGACTCTGTCCCCTCTGCTTTCAGGTTCTTCAGAACTCCGATCCACTCTTGGATCCACCCGGACACTTTTCTCCTGGTCGCCAGCAGCACTTTGCAGCAGATCGCCATACGAAACGACGACGAAACCCGACCCCGAAAGGCACCTATGCACCCGGCTTCCCTGGGTGAGGTAACACGAGTACTCTGGTGCTCCCGTGGGTAGAGACTCTTCAAAGTCCTAGATCTCAAAGGGTTTTGTCCTAGTCCTACTTTTAAGTGTCCCTTTCCTGTATTTTCCCGATCCCGACTTTCTCCATAGAAGTTAACGGCGTATCGCGGTTGTGTATTTACACTGCACGCGTCTCCCGTGGGTCCCCTGTGTCACTACCTTGGGTGGTTCCTTGTGGTCCAAGCACTTCTAGAGGCTCTAGGCCTAGTGTCTAGTTCAGTCGTGGTTCGCATACCACTTTATTGGTATATGGTTTGAGTACGCCCCTAGGGCCCAAACGTGTATTTGTGCTATTACTATAATTTAAGATCTTATAACCTATGTACTTCGAACTCTAGCCTCATAAAGAGACTAGAGGGGTGTGTTTAGTAATAAATACATATATTTTGAATATATACCTGGTGTGGTGCTCTTTCATTTGGTCACTCAAGAGATTATAGACTGGTAAAACAAGCTGCTTTACATTCCTTCAAGACTTAGCCTGAAGGCTGCTCTCCATAGCTACCACTAGGATAGCTTTCAATAAGGTTGTCTTTAACCTACCTACCATAAGAGTCGATTTGGACTGGTGCACGGTGCCCACTATAATTAGTGGACAGCATATGCCAGGCCAACTTCTCACATTGGTGTGCAGCGTGTGGGATTCCAGCTTGCTATTGTTTTACCAGATAATCTCAATTGAATTGATCAACTGAAAACCACTAAAGGTACCTAAGGTACATATAATTTAAGCTTAGAATATCAGTAAGTTCTACTGAACTTAGAGTTGTGTGTGAAGGGATAGCACAACCCTTTCTACAACTCAAGAGAGTTTAGTAGGCCACACTAGAGTAGGTAGTGCATACACCACACCACACTAGTAATGTCTTTAAAGGCAGGATCCAAAGATGCCCTGCAGGAAGCCATTGAGCTTCCCCCTCCAAGTATGACACACTCCCATTCTTGGAACTGAGAGCTTTGTGTAACGTGAGGAAATTAAGGACAGGCCAAAGTCCCACCACCCAACACCTCCAGGAGTTGTTGGTGGCTTATGATCTTAGTAATTCTTCAGAGACTGAAGGGGTAGGAGCAGAGGGTGGGCCAGCAGATGAGGAAGGGACCAGGGGTACCACTACCCCAGCCCCCTCTGAAACTGACCAGGAGGGTGACAATGACCCTGACCTGGAAAACCCAATCCCTTCTGGGGAAGATGAAGATGAGGATCTAGAGAACCACACCTTTGTCCTCCCAGGAAGGATTATGAGTGTGCTCAGAAAGTCTAGGTCTCCTTCTCAGGAGTCTAACCACTCTGGCACCTCAATAGGGAGCTCTGTTTCTTCTCACAGGAGGGAATCCTCTCATGAGAGAAGAAAGAGACTGGTCCAGTATGAGGAAACTCAACTAGAGATCAGGAAGAAGCAATTGGCTTTAGATAGAGAATCCCTAGATCTCCTTAGAGAGAGAAGAAAGTTGGGACTAGAGTCCCATGGTGGCAGCCATGTCCCTAGAGATAGGGAAAGGTCCTATGACCATAGGAACCTGAGCAAGATTGTCCCTCCCTACCAGAGTGGGGATGATATCCACAAATGGATAACTGCTTTAGAGAGGGCCTGTAAAGTACAGAAGGTCCCTCAGGAGCAGTGGGCAGCAATCTTGTGGCTCTCCTTTGCTGACAAAGGTAGAGACAAGCTCCTCACTGTTAGAGAGGAGGATGCTGACAATTACAAGGTCTTGAAGAGTGCTCTTATTGATGGGTTTGGCCTAACCACTGAACAGTACAGGTTGAAGTTCAGAGACACCCAAAAAGCACAGACTCAAGACTGGGTAGACTATGTGGATTGTTCTGCCAAGGCTCTGGAAGGCTGGTTGATGGGCAGTAAGGTGTGTGACTTCTCAGGATTGTATAATCTGATAATGAGGGAGCAGATTCTTACTAACTGTCAAAATCAGCTGTTGCATCAGTACCTGGTTGACTCTGATCTGACCTCTCCCAAGAATTGGGAAAGAAGGCAGACAAATGGGTCAGAACCAGGGTGAAGCAGAAGGTACAGAACCAAGGTGGGGAAACCAAGAAGCAAGATGCTAAGAACTCTGACAAGGGTGGGGAGAAGGGTAAAGATCAAAAGTCTTCATAAGGCCCCCAAAAATCTTCTTCTGGGGGATTCCCAGTCTACCAAGGGTAAAGGCCAAAGAAAACCATGGTGCAAGGTCTGTAAGCAAAGACCCACTGGACCAGTGATTGCACCAAGTCCAAAGACTCCAGTCCAGCACCCACCAATGCCCCTAAGGCACCTGTTCCCCCTAGTACAGTTGGTGGAAGTGCTCCAGCAAAGGGTTTAGTAGGGTTCACCCTGGGAACTGAGTTGGGCTCTGACTTAGTCAGGGAACTGACTCAGGCTGTGTTAGTCTGTGATGGAGGCATGGATGTGACCTCCACTGTGAGTCCCAGTAATCTGGGCAAGTACAGACAACAGCCTTTAATCAATGGACGTGAGGCTTTGGCATTTAGGGACACAGGGGCAAGTGTCACAATGGTGACACAAGACCTTGTGCTACCTGGGCAAGTTATGCTTGGTGAGATGTACCAAGTGACCAATGCTAGCAATGTCAGAACAGACCATACTCTGGCAGTTGTTAACTTCTCCTGGGGAGGGGTAACTGGCCTTAAGAAGGTTGTGGTAAGTGCAAACCTACCAGTCGAATGCTTGCTTGGCAATGACTTAGAGACTTCTGCTTGGGCAGAAGTGGAGCTCAGGACCCATGCAGAAATGCTGGGGATCCCTGCAGATGTGTTTGCTGTGACCAGGTCACAAGCCAAAATGTCTAGCACTGAACAGGCCTTGGATTCTGGAAGAATGGACCAAGTGCCTTCCAAGAGGAGGAGTAGTAGGGTTAAGGCAGTGCCTTCCCCTTGGCTCAGGAGGAAGATCAGTCCCTTGAGGGGATGATCTCAGCCCTGAAGAAGGAACTGTCCCAGAGGAACTTGAACCTGACCAGGTTGAGTTCTTGGGGACAGGGGGACCTTCTAGGGCAGATCTGAGCCAGGAGCAGCAGAGCTGCCCCTCCTTGAACCCCTCAGACAGCAAGCTGCTGCTGAGGCTGCTAGGAAAGCTAGTGGTCCCCATACAGTGTATTGGGATGATGGACTCCTGTACTCAGAGAGTAGAGACCCCAAGCCTGGTGCTACCAGGAGGTTGGTAATACCTTTGAAGTTCAGGGGCTTCCTATTGACCCTAGCCCATGATATTCCCTTAGCAGGACACCTGGGCCAGAACAAGACTTGGGACAGAATTGTCCCTCACTTTCACTGGCCCCACATGTCTGAAGACAGTAAGGAGTTTTGTCGCTCCTGTGTAACCTGCCAAGCCAGTGGCAAAGCAGGTGGCACTACAAAGGCCCCCTGATACCACTACCTGTGGTGGGGGTGCCCTTTGAGAGGGTAGGGATTGACATTGTTGGTCCCATGGATCCCCAAACAGCCTCTGGGCACAGGTTTATCCTGGTGGTAGTGGATCATGCCACCAGGTACCCAGAAGCTATTCCCCTCAGGACCACTACAGCACCTGTGGTGGCAAGAGCCCTCCTGGGAATTTTCTCAAGAGTGGGCTTTCCTAAGGAGGTAGTATCAGACAGAGGTGCTAACTTCATGTCTGGGTACTTAAAAGCAATGTGGAAGGAGTGTGGGGTTACTTATAAGTTCACCACACCCTATCACCCACAATGCAATGGTTTAGTTGAGAGATTCAACAAAACCTTGAAGGGCATGATTAAAGGGCTCCCAGAAAAGCTTAGGCGTAGATGGGACATACTCTTGCCCTGCCTTTTATTCGCATATAGGGAGGTGCCTCAGAAGGGGTTGGTTACAGCCCTTTTGAACTTCTGTTTGGCCACCCTGTGAGGGTCCACTGTGCTTGGTGAAGGAAGGATGGGAGTTACCTCTCAAGCCCCCAAAGCAAGATATAGTGGACTATGTACTTGGTCTCCGCTCCAGGATGGCTGAGTACATGAAAAAGGCAACCAAAAACCTTGAGGCTAGCCAGGAACTTCAAAAGGCCTGGCATGACCAAAGGCTGTTCTGACTGTTTACCAGCCAGGACAGAAGGTGTGGAGTGTTGGAGCCAGTGGCCCCAGCAGCTCTCCAAGACAAATGGAGTGGACCCCACACTATTGTTGAGCAGAATGGTGAGGTCACTTACTTAGTGGACCTGGGAACACCCAGGAGTCCCCAAAGGGTTCTCCATGTCAACAGACTTAAGCCATATGTGGACAGGGCAGACATGGGCTTGCTCATGGCTACTGATGAAGGGCAGGAGGAAGAGAGTGACCCACTCCCTGACCTGCTCTCACAGAACCCTGACGATGGGTCATTTGATGGTGTAGCCTTGGCAGGCAGCCTCACTACCCAGCAACAAACTGATTGCAGGCAAGTCCTCAATCAGTTTAGACATATGTTTTCACTGACACCCAGTCAGACCACCTGGTGCACTCATGAAGTGGACACTGGGGACAGTCTGCCTATTAAAAACACGATTTATAGGCAACCTGACCATGTCAGGGACTGTATCAGGACTGAAGTCCAGAAGATGTTGGAATTGGGAGTGATTGAGCCCTCAGATAGCCCTTGGGCTAGTCCAGTAGTCCTAGTACCGAAACCTCACACCAGTGGTGGGAAAAGAGAGATGAGGTTTTGTGTAGACTACAGGGGTCTCAATGCAGTCACTAGGACTGATGCCCATCCAATACCCAGGGCAGATGAGCTCATAGATACTTTGGCCTCTGCCAAATATCTCAGCACATTTGACCTAACAGCTGGCTACTGGCAGATCAGACTAGCTGATACTGCAAAGCCCAAAACAGCATTTTCAACCCCTAGTGGACATTATCAATTTGTGGTAATGCCCTTTGGTCTGAAAAATGCACCTGCCACTTTCAGAGGTTGGTGAACACAGTTCTCACAGGACTGGAAGCCTATAGTGCAGCTTATCTAGATGATATTGCTGTCTTTAGCTCCACCTGGGATGATCACCTGGTCCACCTCAGGAATGTTTTACAGGCCCTGCAAAAGGCAGGCCTGACTATCAAGGCCACTAAGTGCCAGATAGGGCAGAGTCAGGTTGTGTACCTGGGCCACCTTGTGGGTGGAGGCCAGGTTCAACCTTTGCAGAGCAAGATCCAGACCATCATGGACTGGACTGCTCCCACTACCCAGACTCAGGTGAGAGCCTTCTTAGGCCTGACTGGGTACTATAGGAGATTTGTCAAGGGGTATGGATCAATAGTGACACCCTTGAATGACTTAACTTCTAAGAAAATGCCCAAAAAGGTTCAGTGGACAGTTAGCTGTCAAAAGGCATTTGATGACCTCAAGCAGGCCATGTGCACTGCTCCAATTCTGCAGAGTCCTGATTACTCCAAGAAGTTCATTGTTCAAACTGATGCATCTGAGTTGGGGGTAGGGGCTGTACTGTCACAATTGAATGAAGAAGGTCAGGATCAGCCAGTAGCTTTTATTAGCAGAAGGCTGACCCCTAGAGAGAAACGTTGGTCAGCCATAGAGAGGAGGCCTTTGCTGTGGTCTGGGCTCTGAAGAAGTTGAGGCCATACTTGTTTGGTACACACTTCCTGGTTCAGACAGACCATAAGCCCCTCTTATGGCTAAAACAAATGAAGGGTGAAAACCCCAAACTGCTTAGGTGGTCCATTTCCCTACAGGGGATGGACTTTACAGTGGAACATAGGCCTGGGAGTAACCATGCGAATGCAGATGGACTCTCTAGGTATTTCCACTTAGAACATGAAGACTTAACTGGGCAAGGTTAGTTTAATGTCCCTACGTTTGGGGGGTTGGGTAGGAGAGTAGGATCTGCTTCACAGGGGTTCCCCCACTTTTTGCTGATACTTCACTGGTTTTCGACATTAGTCTGGCTGGGGCCCTGCTATTCAGAACCCCAGCCTAGCTGTTTCCTCTTTAAAGGGTCTCCATGTGCCTTAGGCACATCACTGATTGGGATCTGGAGTGCCCTTGTAAGTCCCTAGTATATGGTATACTATGTACCAAGGGCATAGGTACCTCAGAGGCCTGCCAGGGGCTGCAGCATGTATTATGCCACCCCTGGTAGGCCATCCAAACTGACACCACAGGTCTGCTACTGCAGCCTGGGTAGGTGGTGCATGCACCCCTTGCTGTGGTATAGGTTACCTATATCACTAAATGCATACACACATATAAACCTATAAGTCACTCCTAAGGCAGGCCTTATCAATCCTAAAGGCAGAGTGCATGGTTCCTATGTGAGAAGGTGCCCCTGCATGAGCAGGGCCCCTCTGCAGCGTTCGGAGACCATCTCTGATGCTGTTTGTAGTGCAGCCTGACCATATACTCTTAAACGCATTATATCCTCGCGGTAAAATGCTAACTATGGAATGGCTGCACCTAAACATGTCGTGTTTGGTGTCAAACATCTTGGAATACTACCCCCGCCAATCCTGGCGGCGGGGGTAGCATTCCACCCTTCTAGAGGGAAAGGCATGTTAACTCTGACGAGTCCGGTAACTTCTTTCCAGAGCCCTGGCATCACAAAATGGATGCTGCTGCCACAGACACGAGTCTGGCCTCCTGCTGCTGGACGAAACTCCGGCAGGGAGGCCTGGACAATCAGGTTTCCTGTCCCAGGGAGGTGTGACCACCTCCCCAGACAGGACAATGTGTATTGGGGCTGGGCGGGAGCACTTTCGGGTGCTTTGAAGTCCTGCACTGGGGGCACATTTGGTGTCCCTGTGCATACCCCAGTTCAAACCGGATCAGGGGCTTGCAGCCCCTGCTTTAGCGCGAACTGGACAAAGGGAAAGGGGTGTAGCCACCCCTCTGCCCTGACCCACCCATAGGTGGGGCCACAGAGTAGTCCATCCCCTATTTTTAGAATAAAGGTAGGAACCCAGTCCTTAGGACTTTAGATTATACCTGGACGAAACTCTGAAACTGAATCCTAGACCTTCGACGCTCTACTCACGATCAGAGGACTGAAGAATCTCCCTTGGGGTCAAGGAGTGACTCCCCTGCTTGGCAGGCACCAAAGAAGCATCTGTCCGGTTCGCATCACTGAAGCTCCCGTCGGACGCCGAAGTCATCGCATCACCAGAGGTGGATTCTCAGACTTCCCGAGGCTACCCTGAGTCCCCAGCAAAGCTGAGGCCCGTGGCTATCGTGGGTGACTTGAGACCATGACCCCTGGACACCGAGCACACTTGCAAGTGCACCATCTTCTGGGTCTCCCAAGAAGTCGTGCTTTGGGCTCCGAGTAGCCCTAGCCTCCAGCACCACCTGCACCGAAGATCACTGGCCCCCACTCCACGAGTGTCCTGTAAGCCAGCTCCACGTGCGGTGTCACAAGGCTCCTTCGCGGTCGCTAGCCTGTTGGCTAGTAGCCCTTAACGAAGGCCAATCTTTTCTTTACTTGGCAGTCTGGTTGCTCCAGGCCTGCCCTCACTTACCCTTGCTGGGTGAGTTCCCCAGACCTTGCTGGTCTGCATCATCGACGATCTACATCTTACTCAAGAATTGCCGTTGCCAAGGCTTGTTGGGTCCAATCTGGTCGCCAACACCCCTGCACTCGACAGACATCAAGCAACAGCCCGAATCCTGCTCCTGGTCGCCGACAACGCCTCCCGGACCTCGTGGCTGAAGAGTCAAGATGACCGTCATCGAACCTGAAGCACTCGACACCGGTGGGCATCTGTCCATCGCCTCCCTGGTCACTGGCTAGTGACCCAGACTCTGTCCCCTCTGCTTTCAGGTTCTTCAGAACTCCGATCCACTCTTGGATCCACCCGGACACTTTTCTCCTGGTCGCCAGCAGCACTTTGCAGCAGATCGCCATACGAAACGACGACTGAAACCCGACCCGAAAGGCACCTATGCACCCGGCTTCCCTGGGTGAGAGTAACACGAGTACTCCGGTGCTCCCGTGGGTAGAGACTCTTCAAAGTCCTAGATCTCAAAGGGTTTTGTCCTAGTCCTATTTTAAGTGTCCCTTTCCTGTATTTTCCCGAGACCGACTTTCTCCATAGAAGTTAACGGCGTATCGCGGTTGTGTATTTACACTGCACGCGTCTCCCGTGGGTCCCCTGTGTCACTACCTTGGGTGGTTCCTTGTGGTCCAAGCACTTCTAGAGGCTCTAGGCCTAGTGTCTAGTTCAGTCGTGGTTCGCATACCACTTTATTGGTATATGGTTTGGTACGCCCCTAGGGCCCAAACGTGTATTTGTGCTATTACTATAATTTAAGATCTTATAACCTATGTACTTCGAACTCTAGCCTCATAAAGAGACTAGAGGGGTGTGTTTAGTAATAAATACATATATTTTGAATATATACCTGGTGTGGTGCTCTTTCATTTGGTCACTCAAGAGATTATAGACTGGTAAAACAAGCTGCTTTACATTCCTTCAAGACTTAGCCTGAAGGCTGCTCTCCATAGCTACCACTAGGATAGCTTTCAATAAGGTTGTCTTTAACCTACCTACCATAAGAGTCGATTTGGACTGGTGCACGGTGCCCACTATAATTAGTGGACAGCATATGCCAGGCCAACTTCTCACAAATACACCCATCTCAATCGCATGCAAACTCACAAGGCCAGATAGTACTGCAAGTCTTCCCACCATGTGTGTCATTGCCACAACAGTTTGGCCTACCTAATGACATCCAATAATGTCATTGGGTATGTGTGACTCACCCACCCATATCTCCAACACCCTGTATGTGGTTACATCCTACTCTGTACATCCATCATGCCAAACCTATTGTCATAAACATATTGACGAACACATACCCATATGATGGAAAGCATGTAGGGCTTTAGCTCATGCACGGAACAGTTGTACATATGACAGTACATCACCTAAAGATTCACATATCAACATGTATGCGTCAATACAGGTGGCACCAATGGTGTCAGACACATCTAAATACTGTTCATTCCCCACTTATTAAGGGTAAGTAGTGCACAGTGGATTCATCCAAAGAACATTGAATGCCATGCCACAAGTCTGTGGACCACCTTCACATGAGTCACAGTTGTGAGGAAGCTTCACTCCAGATACAAGAATGACAAGTGGGTTGTTTAAGACTACTGTCACATATGACAGCAACTGATAATGTAGGCAACCTGTGACATTGGCCAGCTCTATGGCTGGTTAACTCCAGAAACTGTCATTTTACTGGACACTGCTAAATACCTGGTCACATGGACAATAGCCTATGGGTCTCAGCATGCACCAACTGCAATCGCTACACATGCAGCAGCTTTCTCATTGCGTGGGACTTGACTCACCTTCAAGCTTGATAGGGAATAGCTGCCTGAAACAGAGAATAAATGGTTATACATAAAATTTAACTCAAGAAAACCCCCTCCTAGCTGCTGTTGTATGCGTAACTGCCAATCAAGGTCCGGGTATGACACCGCCAGGATGCGGGCCATCAGGGGGGTCAGGGTCCAGCATGAGCCTCTTCTGCCGGGGGACAGCAACCTTTGTCCTCATGCGGCGGGTATCCCTCAAATATATATTTCCAACATAGAACGCCCAGCCTTTCGGGTCGGGACTCGCAAGCGATACAGCCCGCTTGCGATTCCCGACCCGAAAGGCTAGACGTCCTGTTCAGCGTCAATCATCTTTTGGAAATATATATTTGATGGATGTCTGCTGGCCACATGAAGACAAAGAAAATTCATGAGGGGAGACTTTTGAAAGTCTCCGGATCGGCCAGGGTATGCAGGGGAATTTACCCTTGCGCTTTTTGGAGTCAACATTGACATTGAAATACAGAGAGCGTTTAACACTTTTGGAGAAATCAATAAATATTATGCACTGTATGGCAGAGTAGTTGCAATGAATTTTGATGAAGGATAGTATATTGACTCTGCCATGCATGAAATTGATTTCTTTAAAGGCAAGAATGGCGACATTTACTTACCCCACAAATGGAAGGCATGCAAATCTGCAAAGGGTCAGAAGACCAAAATAATTTGATGAATGGAACAACAATGCAAATGCAATGCATCATGGGCTTGGTAGTCCGAAGAGTGGATCTATAAATTATATATATACATATATATATATATATATATACTCTCAAATATGTAATAATGCATTTTGTTTTTCAATAAGTTTGAAATAGAGTACCCTGCTATGATTTATGATGAAATATTTGCTTTAACTCACTGGACAACAAAAATAGAAAAATGTAATAAACAAAAATAAGTTCAGCCATTTCATGAATTACAGTTGAGTAGCCATCTGCATGACTCTGTATTGAAAAGAAATGCTTTATGTTCTTTACGGATAAAAAAATTGTAGAAATGACTTGTCTTAAAATGGTGGATGATACTCGACAACTACATGTAAGAAGGTATGCCGTCTAGCTGTTCAAGGAGAAAGTGATGATGCACAGGATATATAGAGAGCACAGCCTCAAGATGGCTGATACTCTGTGAGGCTCTGCCGACTTAAGGCCATTTATCTGTCATAATCCGCCTTAGGGACTGACGGTATTTAGACAAAATATTGAGTTAAAAATATCGACTTCCATAATTTATGCGTCACTCTATGCCTGAAAGGGTTTTGTTTTGACTTATACTGGGTGCCCCCTTGTGTCTGGACAAAGCTATACCTCTCTGAAGAGCTCTAAGTAGAGCGAAACACTGTGTCAGGGGTTGCTTTTACTCATTTCAGGTTGGCTTGGTTGGTATTTTACCAATTCAAAGCTGTAATACTGTGCCTGGAGTGGTAAATGGCTTTTGTCATTTTACAGCTCATCATGGACAGCACTGTGCTAGTCCTATGCTTAAAGACTTTGTTGTAGAAATGGCAAAAGACTTTGTCCCTTTCTATCTTGGTGTGGATGGCACTGTGCCAATCCTATGCTTAAAACTTTGATAGAAAAGCAGACATTTGAGGTGAGCAGAACTAAGAGTGTTGCTGGTGTTGAGAGTGCTCTATACAGGAGCTGCTTTCCACCTAAACTTGAGAACAACCCAGAGTTCTCTGCTTCTTTTTTGCATAATTTATGCGTCACTCTATGCCTGAAAGGGTTTTGTTTTGACTAATACTGGGTGCTCCCTTGTGTCTGGACAAAGCTATACCTCTCTGAAGAACTCTAAGTAGAGTGAAACTCTGTGTCAGGGGTTGCTTTTATTCATTTCAGGTTGGCTTGGTTGGTATTTTACCAATTCAAAGCTGTAATACTGTGCCTGCAGTGGTAAATGGCTTTTGTCATTTTACAGCTCGGCATGGACAGCACTGTGCTAGTCCTATGCGTAAAGACTTTGCTGTAGAAATGGCAAAAGACTTTGTCCCTTTCTATCTCTGCGTGGATGGCACTGTGCCAATCCTATGCTTAAAAACTTTGATAGAAAAGCAGACATTTGCGGTGAGCAGAACTAGAGTGTCGCTGGTGTTGAGAGTGCTCTAAACAGGAGCTGCTTTCCACCTAAACTTGAGAACAACCCAGAGTTCTCTGCTTCTTTTTTGCATAATTTATGCGTCACTCTATGCCTGAAAGGGTTTTGTTTTGACTTATACTTGGTGCTCCCTTGTGTCTGGACAAAGCTATACCTCTCTGAAGAGCTCTAAGTAGAGCGAAACACTGTGTCAGGGGTTGCTTTTACTCATTTCAGGTTGGCTTGGTTGGTATTTTACCAATTCAAAGCTGTAATACTGTGCCTGGAGTGGTAAATGGCTTTTGTCATTTTACAGCTCGGCATGGACAGCACTGTGCTAGTCCCATGCTTAAAGACTTTGCTGTAGAAATGGCAAAAGACTTTGTCCCTTTCTATCTCGGCGTGGATGGCACTGTGCCAATCCTATGCTTAAAAACTTTGATAGAAAAGCAGACATTTGAGGTGAGCAGAACTAGAGTGTCGCTGGTGTTGAGAGTGCTCTATACAGGCGCTGCTTTCCACCTAAACTTGAGAACAACCCAGAGTTCTCTGCTTCTTTTTTGCATAATTTATGCGTCACTCTATGCCTGAAAGGGTTTTGTTTTGACTTATACTGGGTGCTCCCTTGTGTCTGGACAAAGCTATACCTCTCTGAAGAGCTCTAAGTAGAGCGAAACACTGTGTCAGGGGTTGCTTGGTTGGTATTTTACCAATTCAAAGCTGTAATACTGTGCCTGGAGTGGTAAATGGCTTTTGTCATTTTACAGCTCAGCATGGACAGCACTGTGCTAGTCCTATGCGTAAAGACTTTGCTGTAGAAATGGCAAAAGACTTTGTCCCTTTCTATCTCGGTGTGGATGGCACTGTGCCAATCCTATGCTTAAAAACTTTGATAGAAAAGCAGACATTTGAGGTGAGCAGAACTAGAGTGTCGCTGGTGTTGAGAGTGCTCTATACAGGAGCTGCTTTCCACCTAAACTTGAGAACAACCCAGAGTTCTCTGCTTCTTTTTTGCATAATTTATGCATCACTCAATGCCTGAAAGGGTTTTGTTTTGACTTATAATGGGTGCTCCCTTGTGTCTGGACAAAGCTATACCTCTCTGAAGAGCTCTAAGTAGAGCGAAACACTGTGTCAGAGGATTGCTTTTACTCATTTCAGGTTGGCTTGGTTGGTATCTTACCAATTCAAAGCTGTAATACTGTGCCTGGAGTGGTAAATGGCTTTTGTCATTTTACAGCTCGGCATGGACAGCACTGTGCTAGTCCTATGCTTAAAGACTTTGCTGTAGAAATGGCAAAAGACTTTGTCCCTTTCTATCTCGGCGTGGATGGCACTGTGCCAATCCTATGCTTAAAAACTTGGATAGAAAAGCAGACATTTGAGGTGAGCAGAACTAGAGTGTCGCTGGTGTTGAGAGTGCTCTATACAGGTGCTGCTTTCCACCTAAACTTGAGAACAACCCAGAGTTCTCTGCTTCTTTTTTGCATAATTTATGCGTCACTCTATGCCTGAAAAGGTTTTGTTTTGACTTATACCGGGTGCTCCCTTGTGTCTGGACAAAGCTATACCTCTCTGAAGAGCTCTAAGTAGAGCGAAACACTGTGTCAGGGGTTGCTTTTACTCATTTCAGGTTGGCTTGGTTGGTATTTTACCAATTCAAAGCTGTAATACTGTGCCTGGAGTGGTAAATGGCTTTTGTCATTTTACAGCTCGGCATGGACAGCACTGTGCTAGTCCTATGCTTAAAGACTTTGCTGTAGAAATGGCAAAAGACGTTATCCCTTTCTATCTCGGCGTGGATGGCACTGTGCCAATCCTATGCTTAAAAACGTTGATAGAAAAGCAGACATTTGAGGTGAGCAGAACTAGAGTGTCGCTGGTGTTGAGAGTGCTCTAAACAGGAGCTGCTTTCCACCTAAACTTGAGAACAACCCAGAGTTCTCTGCTTTTTTTTTGCATAATTTATGCGTCACTCTATGCCTGAAAGGGTTTTGTTTTGACTTATACTGGGTGCTCCCTTGTGTCTGGACAAAGCTATACCTCTCTGAAGAGCTCTAAGTAGAAAGAAACACTGTGTCCGGGGTTGCTTTTACTCATTTCAGGTTGGCTTGGTTGGTATTTTACCAATTCAAATCTGTAATACTGTGCCTGGAGTGGTAAATGGCTTTTGTCATTTTACAGCTCGGCATGGACAGCACTGTGCTAGTCCTATGCTTAAAGACTTTGCTGTAGAAATGGCAAAAGACTTTGGCCCTTTCTATCTCGGCGTGGATGGCACTGTGCCAATCCTATGCTTAAAAACTTTGATAGAAAAGCAGACATTTGAGGTGAGCAGAACTAGAGTGTCGCTGGTGTTGAGAGTGCTCTATACAGGAGCTGCTTTCCACCTAAACTTGAGAACAACCCAGAGTTCTCTGCTTCTTTTTTGCATAATTTATGCATCACTCTATGCCTGAAAGGGTTTTGTTTTGACTTATACTGGGTGCTCCCTTGTGTCTGGACAAAGCTATATCTCTCTGAAGAGCTCTAAGTAGAGCGAAACAATGTGTCAGGCGTTGCTTTTACTCATTTCAGGTTGGCTTGGTTGGTATTTTACCAATTCAAAGCTGTAATACTGTGCCTGGAGTGGTAAATGGCTTTTGGCATTTTACAGCTCGGCATGGACAGCACTGTGCTAGTCCTATGTTTAAAGACTTTGATGTAGAAATGGCAAAAGACTTTGTCCCTTTCTATCTTGGCGTGGATGGCACTGTGCCAATCCTATGCTTAAAAACTTTGATAGAAAAGCAGACATTTGAGGTGAGCAGAACTAGAGTGTCGCTGGTGTTGAGAGTGCTCTATACTGGAGCTGCTTTCCACCTAAAATTGAGAACAACCCAGAGTTCTCTGCTTCTTTTTTGCATAATTTATGCGTCACTCTATGCCTGAAAGGGTTTTGTTTTGATATATATATATTCACTGAAAAAACCATAGGTTTCAGGCACGTTATAGTTAGAAATTAGCATTTAAAAAACCTTAGAAATTCACTGAAAAAAACATAGGTTTCAGGCACGTTATAGTTAGTTGGACATTTCACTCGTACAAAACCATAGAAATTCCACCGTTATAGTTAGTTCAGCTAACTATAACTCGCGCCCCCGCAATGCATTGCTGATGACGTCACATATTACATCATTCATGACATGGTCAGTGACATCACTGATGACATCACTGATGACACCTCAAATGACATCACTGATGACATCAACCAGTGACTTTTTGTTTGTATAAAGTTTAAATATGTATTATATGTATTCCAAGGTGTATTGAAGAATGAGTGGGTGTATAAGTGTCTGGATTGAGTGTTTAGTAGGTGCATGACTGACTTTTTAAGTGAGTGATTACATGTGTCTTACTGAATGCATGGGTTAGTGACTAAACTGTGTGAATGTCTGTATTAGTCTGTCAGTTGGTGTGTAAGCGGCTGTATGGGTTGGTGAGTGGCTACATGACTGTCTATATGGGTTATTGATTGGTTGTCTGAGTATCTGTATGGGTGCCTGAGTGTCTCTGTGGGTGCGTGGGGGGTGTGTGACTGTGCATAGATGTGTGAGTAGGTGATTCACTGGATGTATGGGTTCAAGAGTGCATCTGTGAAGGGCTGTATGGGTGGGTGAGTGTGTGTATGGGTGTGTTGGTGAGTGAATAGATGTGTCAGTGGTACATGTTCAAGTAACTACATATGTAAAAGGCAGTGTATGTGAGAGTTGGAGTATATAAATGACTATACGTGAGAGTCAGTGATTGTGAGAGTAGCTGTATAGATGAGTGTGTGCTTGTATCACTGATTATATAAGAGAGTAAGTATGCATTAGTATCTGTATGAATAAGTGAGGTGGTGTGTATATAACTGTACAGGTGAATAAATGGGAGTGTGATTGATTCTTTGCATGACTGACTAGGTGTGTGAGTAACTCCATGGATGAGTGGTGGTGTATGACTGTCTGTATAGCTGTATGAGTGCATATGATAGTGTTGCATTGAAGAGTCACAGCATGTATGAGTGATTGTATGGGTAAATGAGTGGATGTGTGTGTAGACCTAGGAATCAGTGAGTGCGTATGTAGTAACTGGTATTGGTGTGTTGATCATTTTGAGAATGGTAGTCTGTATTTTATAGTGGGTGTATCAAAGTTTATATTAGAGTGTGAGGAGGTGCATCAGATTTTCACGTGGATGATGTCATCAGTGATGTCATTTGAGATGTCATCAGTGATGTCATCAGTGATATCACTGACCATGTCATGAATGCTGTAATATGTGACGTCATCAGCAGTACATTGCGGGGCGCGAGTTATAGTTAGCTGAACTAACTATAACGGTGGAATTTCTATGGTTTTGTACGAGTGAAATGTCCAACTAACTATAACGTGCCTGAAACCTATGGTTTTTTCAGTGAATTTCTAAGGTTTTTTAAATGCTAATTTCTAACTATAACGTGGCTGAAACCTATGGTTTTTTCAGTGAATTTCAATGGTTTTTTAAATGCTAATTTGTAACTACAATGTCCCTGAAACCTATATTGTTTTTAAGTAAATTTTAAAAAGACGTGCATACTTTTGTAGTGAAAAACTAACTGTAACAGTAGTCTGTTATAAGTTATAATTTAACAATGTTTAAAACTTAATTAGCACTAATTAACATATAAGTGTGGAAAAAGTGTGACGCAGCAGCTATGATACCTGACTTCGAACAACAGCGTTCACAGTTCGATTCCTGGCTCCAGCGGCACGTTAGCCCACCACTATGTCACTGTGGGCAACACCTTGCTTAATCTTCCCGATGCCCCCGAGCGCCGGCACACCTTTCCGGGGGTACCTGTACGCTTTACAAATGCTGGTATTTTTTCAATTTAAAACCATAGTGATGAGAAATATTAGCATGTACTTTATTTTTCTTCTATTCTGAACAATATTTTTTTTATATCTTCTATTTAGAATTACGGCAATTAATAGATGTTTTTAGTCATGAGAAAGGAAATGACACGGTTTGCCGGGTAACAGTTTTTAAGCTCTCCAACGTATGTACATATTAAGCAACTTATACTTATGAGGATCGAAAGCGAAACCTTTACCTCTTCACATTTTGTAACTTTTCCTAATACGTGCACAAGTGAAACAGTGAAAACGGGAGCACGTGTCAACTGTAAAACGTGACATCTAAATGGGCGGAGCCACATCTTCCTTCCATAGACTACTCAATAACCAAAAAGTATATAAACCACACCCGTTGTTCGATTTGTTTCGTTTTTGCGAGTTATTTACGCGTGTCCATTCTGTGATGCAGGTTCCCTTTTCTAGCGTCGGATTCTTCTTTTGCGACAACAAAACATATTACGGAGTTGTAAGTTGTTTGATTATGGCATAGTAGATATTTATAATACGTAGCTATTTGTGAATATTTAAAGATTTGTATTACGAAAAAAGTGTTATTGGTTGTTTTTGCCATATATATGTAACGTCAGCAGCTTGTATTGAGAAACACCCAGAATAGAGGAAACACTGTTCCTTTTCTGGCTCCTTTGAGGTTATATACTGTGACTATGTACGTTGTAATAATCACAGTATAGCAAACTTCAGAGGTGTTGGTGACCCGTCGACGCGAAGACTAAAGATTCATATGTAACGTGAACAGCTTCTCCTTCTTACTCTGTTTCCCCCCTTTGATCATATACTGTGAATATGTATATTATAAGATTCACAGTCATTATGATCTGAGAGGAGTTTATGAGCCGTCGGCGTGAAGACGAAAGATTTCGAAGTTCCGGATCAGATATTTTTACAGTGAGAATATTTTCCGAAATTGCAGTTTAAAAAAGATTGTTTACATAGATACTTTTTTACTGAATGCCTTTGATAAACCCTTCATTTCTTAATTGATATTTTCGTATTTCTCTTTTTCTTTGTTGTGGTTCCTACTCTCGTTCTTCCCTATAGAATATATAGGAATAGTATTGTATATATTACTACTTTCCTATATATTCTTAAAGGAGTACGTGATCTGTTAGCAGAGCAGTGAGCGACCTCTAAGCACTACGACAAAACTTTCCCGACTTCTACAGAATAGAGATTGTAAACATTTTGTTTTTTTGTTGTGCTCCTTATTCTTCTTCTCCTGTGGAAAACTATAAACTCACCCTGTACATTTTAATACTGTGAACTTATAGTACTTCAGAGGGGTTGGAGATCTATCTCTGCGAGAAATTAACAACATTTACTACAGTTATTTCCGTTGATAACTTACTACCTCACAGTTTGTAACACTGCTAATATTTTATAAAATAGTAGTCCCTAAAAAAAAATTGTATACATACTGCTTTATTTAATGTCTTGATGAAGTGTACATTTCTAGGTAATATGACGTCATTTGTGTTTAACTGTTTTTTACTTGTTATTGTTGTTGTGACCTGAGATGATGTAGTGCGGGAGTGTTTCTTGTAGCACTTCTTTTCTACTTTATCTAAAAGTAACTGATGCCCTCTTATATTAACAAGAATATGGGGCAACAGTTTTACAAACTATAGGTGACAAAAAAAAGGAGGGTGTGGCCACGCTTAAGGGATATTTTATGAATAGCGTTTTTATTTGTCACCCCTCTGATATATACAGCTACACTTTCCTAAGAAAGTATATTTGTGATTGCTTAATAAAAACTGTTTCAAATAGACTTAATTTTTTGCAGCGCAACCACACCTACTATTTTGCTGCAAGGAAATAGCACTACCCGTGACAGAAGTAAGCACCGCACTATAACTATACATTATAAGTAAACATTGCTCCCGAGAAGTAGCTTACTCAGAACCTTATTTAAATTAAGACCGCAACAGCGCGCTTTCTTTTTCAACTCCCTCCTCCATATTATAATATTTGCTCCAAAGATGTAGCACTCCCCGTCAGAAAAGTAAACACCACATTATAAGTAAATACTGCTCCTGTGAAGTATCCCACCAGCTGACTTAATAAAAAGAATACCGCAACACACTGTTATTTTCCCGACGTGATTTGTAGGCCCCACGCGAATTGTATAAATGTCCCTTAAAATATATTAAAAACAATTTTTACCTTCACAGTCCCTGTCCACCACCTTGTGACCACTGTACAGAGTTAATAGTGTTCCTACCCTCCCCTCTACTACTTTGTTTTCCCATACTCCTTTGAAGTGCGTCACAAAATGGCTGGCAACAGTGAACCGTTCCCACCCAATAAGGAGCAAACTTGTAATCGGAACACTTTAGTCAATAAAATGTCCATGGTGTTCCTCAGAAGGGGAGGGAATGGCTGCCATCACTTCTACTTTTAATGCATCACAGCCAATGAACATTAAGCTTGGGAAGGTCCTCCTTGGAACACGTTAGCCAATTAGATGTCCCTGATTCTCTGCACGAGGGGAAGGGAATGGCTGGCACCACTTCTACTTTCAATGGTTTACAGCCAATGAACATTAAGCTTGGGAAGGTCCTCCTTCGAAGACGTCAGCCAATCAGATGTCCCTTCTACTCCGCAGAGGGGAAGGGAATGGCTGGCAACACTTCTACTTTCAATGGTTCGCAGCCAATGAACATTAAGCTCTGGAAGGTCATCCTTGGAACATGTGAGCCAATCAGATGTCCTTGCTACTCTGCGGAGGGGAAGGGAATGGCTGGAAACACTTCTACTTTCAATGTTTCGCAGCCAATGAACATTAAGCTCGTTGTTGCAACAACTCAGCGAATTAAACGTTAATTTTGTTCCGCGCACAGGGAGAGAACACGCCCTCCCACATAATATTACATTTCCTCTAACAAAGTGACACTAGTCATGATAAAAGTGAACACCACATTATAAGTAAACATTACTCTGCATTATATTAAAGGAAGGCCGCAATACGGCGCATTGTTGTTTTCCCGATATGATTTCCACAGCCTACTGAACATTGCCGCAATATCGCGCATCGTTGTTTTGCGGACGTGATTTCCACGGCCTACGCAACATTCACAGTACCTGTGTGTGCACCCTACACACTGCTTGTCACAATACGGTGCATTGTTTTCCCGTCGGGCTTTCCAGAGCCTACCCAACCTTGCCGCAATACCGCACACCGCTGTTCTGCGGACATGATTTCCACGGCCAACGCAACTGCTTGTCGCAATACGGCGCATTGTTTTCCGGACGGGCTTTCCAGAGCCTATCCAACCTTGCCGCAATACCGCGCACCATTGTTCTGCGGACGTGATTTCCATGGCCAACGCAACATTCAAACTCCCTGCCTCTGCACCGTACAGACTGCTTAAAGTAACTCCACAGTGTTCCTACTATACCCTCTTATAAAAATTTTCTCTTTTTTTCCCCCTACTCCTTTGAAGTGAGTCACAAAATGGCTGCCAACACTTCCTAGTTTCAACCGTTCACAGCCAATGAGCCGCAAGCTCGTGCTCGTAACCCCTCAGCTAATCAGATGTCAGAATTCTCAAATATCGATATCTGTAAAATGTAATATTTCTCAAAAACTACTGAACGGATTTACCCCATTTAAACAAAAGCCTGCTTTCTGGACCAAGACCTTTCTCCCTGCCAAATTTGGCGTAATTCCGTTCAGCAGTTTGACCTGTAGCCTTGTCTAAAGTTTCCTATGGAAATTGCATAGAGAAAACACGTTTTGGGACCCCTTTTTTCTCAGCCCCCCCTTGACCACTCACCCCCAAACTTTGAAGATAGCAACTGATCTAAAAAGAGAAACTGTTTTGAAAATTTCGTAAAGATTCGTCAAACGACGCCAAAGTTATAAGCACATGAAAAAATGCTTTTCCTATGGAAACGTGGTCCTAACTATAACTACCTACTGGCAACCGCCAGTAGGTAATATATATATATATATATATATATATATGTATATATATATATATATATATATTCACTGAAAAAACCATAGGTTTCAGGGACGTTATAGTTAGTTGGACATTTCACTCATACAAAACCATAGAAATTCCACCGTTATAGTTAGTTCAGCTAACTATAACTCGTGACCCCGCAATGCACTGCTGATGACGTCACATATTACATCATTCATGACATGGTCAGTGACATCACTGATGACATCTCAAATGACATCACTGATGACATCATCCGGTGACTGTGTTTTTGTTTAAAGTTTAAATATGTATTATATATATGCCAAGGTGTATTGAAGAATGAGTGGGTGCATAAGTGTCTGGATGGAGGATTTAGTAGGTGAGTGACTGACTGTTTAAGTGAGTGATTACATGTGTCTTACTGAATACATGGGTTAGTGTCTAAAGTGTGTGAATGTCTGTATCACTCTGTCTGTTGTTGTGTAAGCTGCTGCATCGGTTGGTCAGTAGCTACATGAATGTCTATATGGGTTATTGATTAGTTGCCTGCGTATTTGTATAGGAGACTGAGTGTGTGTGTGTGGTTGGGTGGGGTGTGTGTGACTCTGTGCATAGATGTGTGAGTGGTTGATTGACAGGGTGTATGAGTTTAAGAGTGCATGTGGAAACAGTTGTATGGGTGGGTAAGTGTGTGATGGGCGTCTTGGTGAGTGAATCGATGTCTCAGTGCACATGTCCAGCAAAGTACATATATAAAAGGCAGTGTATGTGAGAGTTGGTGTATAGAAATGACTATACGTGAGAGTCAGTGATTGTGAGAGTGGCTGTATGTATGAGTGTATACTTGTATTAGTGATTATATAAGAGACTAAGTATGCGTTACTATCTGTATGAATAAATGAGGTGGTGTGTGTATAACTGTGTAGGTGAGTAAATGGAACTGTGATTGATTCTTTGCATGAGTGACTAGGATGAGTACATAACTGACTAGGATGAGTGCTGGTGTATCAATGTCTATATAGGTGTATGAGTGCATTTGATAGTGTTCTATTGATCAGTGACTGCATGTATGAGTGATTGTATGGGTGAATGGTAGATGTGTGTGTAGACCTAGGAATCACTGAGTGGGAATGTAGTAACTGGTATTACTGTGTCAATGGTATCGAAAATGGTAGTCTGTATTTTACAGTGAGTGTATCAAAGGTTATATTAGTGTGTGAGGAGGTGCATCAGATTGTCACGTGGATGATGTCATCAGTGATGTCATCAGTGATGTCATTTGAGATGTCATCAGTGATGTCATCAGTGATGTCACTGACCATGTCATGAATGATGTAATATGTGACGTCATCAGCAGTGCATTGCGGGGGCGCGAGTTATAGTTAGCTGAACTAACTGTAACGGTGGAATTTCTATGGTTTTGTATGAGTGAAATGTCCAACTAACTATAACGTCCTTGAAACCTATGGTTTTTTCAGTGAATTTCTAAGGTTTTTTAAATGCTAATTTCTAACTATAACGTGCCTGAAACCTATGGTTTTTTCAGTGAATTTCAAAGGTTTTTTTAAATGCAAATTTCTAACTATAACGTGCCTGAAACCTATGGTTTTTTCAGTGAATTTCAAAGGTTTTTTAAATACTAATTTCTATCTATAACGTCCCTGAAACCTATGGTTTTTTCAGTGAATTTCAATGTTTTTTTAATGCTAACTTCTAATTATAATGTTCATTTAACCTATAGTTTTTTCCGACACCCAAGAAGGACACAACACCCACTGCCACAACCCTCAGGACCTCCCCCCCCCGTACCACCCCTCTCCCTACTGTCATTTTTTTTATTTGTTATTTAAACTATATAATGTCTTCTTGTTTTTTAAATATTAAACAACTACATACAGTATGAAAGGGAGCCCAGCCCAGAGCCACATCTGAAGACCAACACATGTCATAGACCTACTGATCAAGCAGCTCCGACACCCAAGAACGCCACAACACCCACCACCACCCCCAGGACCCCCCCCCTACCACCGAGGCAGCGCAGAACAAGACAGCAAACTTTCCAAAAACAGCATGGCCCCTCAGCCACACAATAGCTGAATATTGGGAAAGGTGTGAACAAACTATATGTGAAGGAAGCAATTCACCCATGTTTAACAATGCACACAATGCAAAGTATAGCGGTGATGTGCTGGACACATCTCAGTATGCAGAACACACACCTCTCCATGTGCACAAATACTACTGGTGCTTGTAGTGTTGTGGACAGTGGACCCAACCATGTTACGTCAAACACTAGGGAAGATCTCAGTCATGTAGCTGTGTCGTCCCCCCTGTAAGCATCATCGTAACCAGAGTGGGCTGGTCCGACGTACGCCACTTCAGCGTAGGAGTGTGAATAAATAGGCCGGAGCTCTGGGCGTGGTTCACTTGTGGGAAGGCCAAAGCGTCTGCCAGGGCGGCGCCCCTCACCCTGCCACGAGGCCACTGACGTGACCGCCAGCCTCCTCAGCCGATCGCTGGCTTCCGTCACACAGGCCCCCAGCGGCACAGAACCGCAGACTTATGTCTGTACAAACTACTGCCTTCGATATACACTGCGGACAGCAAGGCTCACAATTCAGATCGAGTCGCGATTGCAGATGACGCAGTCCAGTAGGCAAGAGACATTGCTCAAGTCAACAACACGTGGCTGTGGGCCCTTCCTGACCGCTGCCTCCAGCCTACCTTGTGGTCAGTAGGGCTCACAATTCAGATGGAGTCGAGATTGCAGATGACGCAGTCCAGTAGGCAACAGACATTGCTCAAGTCAACAACACGTGCCTGTGGGCCCTTCCTCACCGCTGCCTCCTGTCTCCACTGCGGTGAGTAGGGCTCACAATTCAGAGCGACTCGTGATTGCAGATGACGCAGTCCAGTAGGCAACAGACATTGCTACCAGTGCGGCCAGCGCGGACCACGCATCATCGCTGACTGCGCACACGCTAAGTGCTTCAAGTACCACTAACTCTGTGCAGCTCAAGTCAACGCCACGTGGCTGTGGGCCCTTGATGACCGCTGCCTCCGGCCTACAATGCAGTTAGCAGGGCTAAAAATTCAAGATTAGTGCCGATGCAAATTGTGTAAGAAAGTATAATCGGTTAAGAAGACTGTATGCTCCCAATCTGTGCAGCTCAAGTCAACGTCACGTGGCTGTGGGCCTTTGCTGACCGCTGCCTTTGGCCTACACTGTGGAAGACTGGCGACACGTGGTGCCACTAACCCTGTTCAACACAAGCCGGCGACACGTGGTGCCACTAACCCTGTTCAACACAAGCCGATCCCACATGTGGAACTGAGTCCTGAGTCCTGAATGGCAGTGACCCCAAGTCCGTGGCAGCGACCACAGCACCAGACTCCCTTCGATCAGTGAGGCATATTTCCATATGCAAGGCCGGCGACACGTGGTGCCACTAACCCTGTACAACACAAGGCGCGACACGTGGTGCCACTAACCCTGTTCAATACAAGCCGATCCCACATGTGGAACTGTGTCCTGAGTCCTGAATGGCAGTGACCACAGCACCAGACTCCCTTTGATCAGAGAGGCATATTTCCATACGCAAGGCCGGCGACACGTGGTGCCACTAACCCTGTTCAACACAAGCCGATCCCACATGTGGAACTGTATCCTGACTCCTGAATGGCAGTGACCCCAACTTCGTGGCAGCAACCACAGCACCAGACTCCCTTCGATTAGTGAGGCATATTTGCATATGGAAGGCCGGCGACACGTGGTGCCACTGAACCTGAACTACGCAGGCCGGTGGGGCCACCAACCTATGCACGTGGCTCTGGGCCCTTGCTCACCGCTACCTCTGGCCTACACTGCGGTCAGCAGGGCTCACAATTCAGATACAGTCGCGATTGCAGATGATGCAGTCCAGTAGGCAAGAGACATTGCTCCCAGTGCGGCCCGTCCGCACCAAGCAGCATCACAGGCTCATACATTCTCAATGCTTCTGGTGCCACTAACTGTGCACCTCAACTCAATGCCACGTGGCTATGGGCCCTTGCTGACTGCTACCTCTGGCCTACACTGCGGTCATCAGGGCTCACAATTAAAATTAAGTCTTGATTCATTAATTACAGAGTCCAGTAGGCAAGTAACTACCACAGGCCTAAAACCTACATAATATCCTTTTAGTATCCTTGCTTCAAGAACTTTTTTTATATCAGTTATAGCTTTAGTACAATCACCAAATTCATCTTCAAGTGCAAACGAACACTCATTAGCAGTCTACAATGCGGGCAGCAGAGCTCGCAATTTGAATTTTGGACACGTGGTGCCACTAACCCTGCTCAACACAAGCTGCAACACGTGGTGCCACTAACCCTGTTCAACACAAGCCGGCGACACATGGTGCCACTAACCCTGTTCAACAGAAGCCGATCCCACATGTGGAACTGTGTCCTGAGTCCTGAATGGCAGTGACCCCAAGTCCGTGGCAGCGACCACAGCACCAGACTCCCTTCAGTTTTATTTGTTGTTGTTTTGTTTAAATAAAATGTTTTATATGTAAATCTATACATGACTAAGATTCTTGTTTGTCCAACCGCACAGGGACAATTCCGGGCCCAAGAAGGTTGTTGGGGGTATGTTGGTAATGTGGGAAGAGGGTGCGTTACCTGCTGATGTGGGGAGAGGCAGCGTGAAAGGGGTATCTCTCACAGAAAGAACTCCGGTATGTTTTCAGAAATGCCTCGGACAGATGCCAGCTGACGGACTGAATCACAAAATGGCTTTTCTATGCTTATGTAGTGTGACTTATGAACAGTTCGCACCCAGGCTCGCAGAGGGACAACTGCGGCCCGTCGCTCGACTCACAGACGCAGTACTACAAGCCGTCCAATCCCAAAGGAACAGCAGCGTAGTAGCTCGCAGAGGTACAGGCACAGCAGCGTACTAGCTCGCAAAGGTAGAGAGCTGCGAGCCGACGGACTGGCTTCTAACGGCATAGCTGCGAAGTGGTGATGTTGAGCGGAGGGAGCGTGAAAGGGTTATCTCGCACAGACAGAGCTCCCTTATATTAAAATGCCCCCGGGACCTTTCTTTTATATTTTCACTCGATGCGAGAAAGCGCGCTTTCTGGACCAAGACCTTTCTCCCTACCAAATTTGGCGTAATTCCGTTCAGCAATTTGACCTGTAGCCTTGTCTAAAGTTTCCTATGGAAAATCCATTGAGAAAACACGTTTTCACACCACCCACATAGCTACCTGTTGCAGGCGTACTCGCTGTTGGTGTGCAGGTGAGTGGTCTAGTTGTCAACATGTCACGGCCACTCCCTGAGGCCAGGTTTGCACACACACCACACCCATCCGGCACATGCATCACAGGCCATGTGACCACGCAAATATAATGGATCGACAACGTCACATCCTTTATTGCCAGTGGTGACTGGATGGCGGACGCTCCACGGGTCTCAATCATAAAGAGTCCATGAAAAGTTGTGCAGAGGGTTAGTCGCACCCTGAGCTGTATGGCCGTCAGGGGCCTACTACCACGTGGCGCGGACTTGAGTTGCACAGGGTTAGTGCCACCCGAAGCTGATGTGGCCGTCAGGGGCCTACCACCACGTGGCGCGGTCTTGAGTTGCACAGGGTTAGTGCCACCCGAAGATGATGTGGCCGTCAGGGGCCTACTACCACGTGGCGCGGACTTGAGTTGCACAGGGTTAGTGCCACCCGAAGCTGATGTGGCCGTCAGGGGCCTACCACTACGTGGCGCGGACTTGAGTTGCACAGGGTTAGTCACACCCTAAGTTGTATGGCCGTCAGCAGCGTTGCACAGGGTTAGCGGCACCAAAAGCTGATGTGGTCTCCGCCATTGATGACTCAGGACTCAGCGACATGTGTGGGATCTGCTGGGCCGCTGAGCGGGTCCACATAATGTGCACCAAGCCATGGTGGCGGGACCTGGCCCTGGAGTTTTCACGGGCACGTGGAGTGCCCACTGGTAGACACTCCAGTGGCAGCAGGTAATTATTTGGTCATGGATGCGCAGGGGCGGCAGTGTCTCTCTCTCTCTCTCTCTCTTCCCTCTCTTCACTCTCTCTCTCACTCTCTTCCTTCCTTTCCTTCTATCTCTCTCACTCTCTCTCCCTTCTCCCTTTCTCACTCCCTTTCTTTCCTTCCCTCTCTTTTTCTCTCTGGCTTTTTTTTTCTTCTCTCTTTCTCTGTGTCTCACTCCTTTGATATGCGCATTACACACGTCCTTATTTTGTGCTTTATTTTCCAGGCTGTGTCGTCGACATTGATGGACCCGACAGGAGTCTTCCGCCTTGTTGTTTTGTGTTGAGTTTGTTAAATTTAGTTTATCCTCTATATGTACGTAAACGGAAAAATAAAGTTTGAAAAAAAAATAAAATAAATACATTTCAATAAAGTTTTTGGTTGTTACTTAAGTGCTGTGTGACTCTTTCTCGTTCTTATTACTGTTATTTGGTGGTGTCCACCATGGTGTTAAATTTTGGGGCAGTTATCGCGTGAATACTGGTGATGTCTGCAGTTTGCACCAGCTTCTGAATAGTGTGTTAGATTTATCTCAACTTTAGTTGCATTGAAGTGCTGATAATGAGATGCAGAGTAGGTGTTCCCGTGCAAAAACACACGAGGTGCACCTTTGCGATTTATTCTAAATACTAAAATCCTGTATTGAATTGCACTGTGGTAGTGGGTGCATTTACAGTGTACACACAAAATCAATGAAGAAATCTCATTGTATTTATATTTATTGGGAATAGTGGGTCAGGTGCTGAATCTTGACGGGATACACTGCCCAGTTCGTTTATTTTTCTGTACATGAAAAAACCACATCACAACTTTCACAACGACAGGCAAAAACTGCGATGCGAAACAAAATTCGGCGATAAGCCGCGTTAGCACCAGGGATTTTACACCTGCTTTCTGCTGGTGTTAAGCAGGACGACTACCTGCAGCATGAAAGGGAACACAGCCAAGAGCCACACCGGAACACCCACAGGTGCCATAGAGTCAATGAGCATGATACACGGATACCCATGAGGGCCACAACACTCATCGCAACAACCCCAGGACCGCCAACGCCCCCGAACCCGCATCTGAGCAAGTGTGTCCGTGTGGTCATTGTGTTAGCATGATGGGCACGGGCCTTGCAACATCACAGTGTGCTGTCTTCAGCGGACGTTACCATGTCACCTCAACATTGGCAGTGAGCCTGGACATGTAGCTACGCACGCATCCTCCTGCATGCACAAGCGGCATGTGCTGGTCCGGCGTACACAAGTCAGCGCAGGGGTGTGCCTATCCGGCAAGGGGAACGGGGTGTCTCGGACATGTCCGTGTGCAAGAAGTGCAGTAAGTGTGTCTCTGTGTTCTGGTGTGGCCGCCACAAGGGCCGCAGCAGTCGATGTTGTAAAGTGGCATGCACCTAGTGTAAGAATCGTGCTGGAGGTAGTGTTTTAGAGTTTACGACAATGCAGTAATGTTTGGGTAGTGTAAGGGGTCATGCTGGGAGTACTGTTTTGGGGTTTAGGGTAGTGCAGTGGTGTTTGTGTAGTGTAGGGGGTCATGTTGGGAGTAGTGTTTTAGGGTTTACGGCAGTGCAGTGGTGTTTGGGTAGTGTAGGGGGTCATGCTGGGAGTAGTGTTTTAGGGTTTACGGCAGTGCAGTGGTGTTTGTCTAGTGTAGGGGGTCGTGCTGAGAGTAGTGTTTTAGGATTTAGGGTAGCACAGTGGTGTTTGTGTAGTGTGGGAAGTCATGCAGCGAGTACTGTTTTAGGATTTAGAGTAGTGCAGTGGTGTTTGTGTACTGTTTGGGGGTTCATGCTGGGGGTAGCGTTTTAGGGTTTAATGTAGTGCAGTGGTGTTTGGGTAGTGTAAGAATTGTGCTGGAGGTAGTGTTTTAGAGTTTATGAAAATGCAGTGGTGTTTGGGTGGTGTAAGGGGTCATGCTGGGAGTGGTGTTTTAGGGTTTAGGGTAGTGCAGTGGTGTTTGTGTAGTGTAGGGGGTCGTCCTCAGAGTAGTGTTTTAGTGTTTACGGTACTGCAGTGGTGTTTGTGTACTGTAGGGGGTCGTGCTGGGGTAGTCTTTTAGGGTTTAGGGTAGAACAGTGGTGTTTGGGTAGTGTAGGGGGTCGTGCTGGGGGATGTGTTTTAGGGTTTAGGGTAGTGCAGTGGTGTTTGTGTAGTGTAGGGGGTCATGTTGGGAGTAGTGTTTTAGGGTTTAGGGTAGTCTAGTGGTGTTTGGGTAGTGTAGGGGGTCGTGCTGGGGATAGTGTTTTAGGATTTAGGGTACTGCAGTGGTGTTTGCGTAGTGTAGGGGGTCCTGCTAGGGGTAGTGTTTTAGAGTTTATGACAATGCAGTGGTGTTTGGGTAGTGTAGGGGGTTGTGCTGGGGTAGTATTTTAGGGTTTAGGGTAGTGCAGTGGTGTTTGGGTAGGGGGTCATGCTGGGGGTAGATTTAGGGTTTAGGGTAGTGCAGTGGTGTTTGGGTAGTGTAGGGGATCATGCTGGGGGTAGTGTTTTAGAGTTTACGACAGTGCAGTGGTGTTTGGGTAGTATTTGGGTAGTGTAGGGGATCGTACCAACAGACTGACTCACAGAGCTCCGAGCCGACGGACGGGCTTCTAAAGGCATAGCTGCGACCTGGTGATATGAAGAGAGGCAGCATGAAAGGCATATCTCACACAGACACAGATGCCAGTGTTGCCTCGCAGAGGTAAAACTACGAACCCGATGGCTTCTACACGGAGAGATGTGAGCTGACGGAGTAAATCACAAAATGTCTGCCAACACTTCCTGGTTTCAACCATTCACAGCCAATAAGCCGCAAGCTGGTGCTTGTAACCCCTCAGCCAATCACATGTCAGAATTCTCAAATATCGATATCTGAAAAATTTGATATTTCTCAAAAACTACTGAACGGATTTACACCATTTAAACAAAAGCGTGCTTTCTGGACCATCACCTTTCTCCCTGCCAAATTTGGCGTAATTCCGTTCAGCAGTTTCACCTGTAGTCTTCTGTAAAGTTTCGTATGGAAATTGCATGGAGAAAAAACGTTTTAGGACCCTCTTTTTTCTCAGCCCCTCCTACACCATTCACCCCCAAACTTTCAATATAAGAGCTAATCAAAAAAGAGAAACTTTTTGGATAATTTCATAAAGATTCGTCAAACGACGCCAAAGTTACAAGCACATAGAAGGCTCCAGAAGGGGGCCGCGCAACCCCCTCCCAACATGAGTGAAGCCCCGGGGCTGCGCGGACCCCAGCGCACCCCCGCAACCCCTGCGAGCCCCTGCTATTATTTTTTAAGAAATACCCCCGGAACCTAGCCCACCCAAGGGCCGCATTAAAATGAAACGCGAGAACTCGCGACCCCAGCGCGAATTTTAGCAGAATTTTTATTTTTAAAAAAAATGATTTTTTGGGCCCTGGGGGTCCTTCTGGGACCCCCTGAGCAGGCCTAGGGGGTCAGGGTTTTTCTACCCTGCCCCCTTCTGTTGTTTTATACCTTTGTTTCTCCGTTTTCGGGTGACTCGCTTCTACCGAGCCACAAGATGGCTGCCAACACTTCCTGGTTTGGACTGCTAGCAGCCAATCACAGTGAAGCTCGCGCACGCGACTTAGGCTCCCCCCAGATATTGAAACTTTTATTTTTCTAATTTCGCAGCAACTACTGAACGGATTTACACCATTTTTAAAAAGGTCGCTTTCTGACCCAAGGACTACCTTTCTGCCAAATTTGGAGTAATTCCGTTCAGTAGTTTCGGCTGTAGCCTTGCACAAAATTTCCTATGGGAAATTGATTTTTTGACTCTTATTTATTGAATTTCTCAAAAACTACTGAACAGATTTACACCATTTAAAAAAAGGTCGCTTTCTGAACCAAGCTCTACCTTTTTGCCAAATTTGGGGTAATTCCGTTCAGCAGTTCGGGCTGTAGCTCGTCGCAAAATTTCCTAAGGAAATTAACATGGAGAAAACGAGTTTTAGGACCCCCCTTTTTTCTCAGCCCCCGCTTGACAAATCACCCCCAAACTTTCAGGATAGGAGCTGACCTGGATAGACTTTTGTTTTGGAGAATTTCAGGAAGATTCGTCAAACGACGCCAAAGTTATTAGCAAATCAAAAAATTTTGGAAAATAGGTTCTAACTATAACTACCTACTGGCAACAGGTAATATATATATATATATATATAAATGGTTCCACACTCAACAATAAAGTATGTAGGATTCAAATGGAGGACAGTCTTTGTATGCACATCGAAGAACTTCCAATTCAATGTTGTTTCTTTTTTCAAAAAGTTCTTTATTGGACTTTCTTTCATATAAAGACAAGTCGGTCAGATAAAATCCAGTAGCCAATGCGTTTCGTCCCAGAGGGACTTCTTCAGGGCTACTGAGAAACATATACAAATACATTTAAAATATATACACACATATAAAGAGACGCACAAATACACTTTCCTAGTATGATAGTTCAATTTAAACCATTTTGGAGTCAGCTTTTTCTATATAACAAACCATTATTTTTATCGGTTGATACAATTTAATTATATTCTCATCTTCAATTCTTTTCTTATAGCGATGGGGAACACATGCTAGTATCCACTAATAGTCATTGGGAGTATATTATTATAGCAACATACCTCCACAGTGTAAAAACGTACATCCAATCCCAAGCTTTGTTTTGAAATGGCTTAAGTCCTGGGGTCACACATTATATATAGTGTGTGTGTCCTAAAAGAACAGAATTTACATGTTTTTCTCATGCATCTTATAATGTCCTATTACAGTTTTATAATTGTGACATATATAATTTCAGATGTATGTATCCTTAACACACAGAAAAATGGGGACCTAACAGTCATTGATACATTTATTTACTAAACGAAATTAATATACAAGCAACAAGTTATATCTAAACAACCGTCATGTTGAATCAGGAGGTTTATGTGACAAGCAATGCAAATCAGAGGGCGCCATGTTTGAAACCACATTGCATTGGCTATCCGCAACACTTTGCGGCACCAAATGATTAAAGTGGATTTGGTGAATTGTATTTACAAGTATTGCTAATGGTGCCTTTCTCACTAAAAGATTTTTTTAAGATCTAAGGGCGCATTCATTGTTTTTGACAGAAGTAAGAGAACAAGCTATTCTCGTGACAAATTATGTCTAAACAGCCTCCATGTTAACACATGAGCTTTATGTAGCAAGCAATACAGGTTAGAGGGCGCAATGTTTAAAAACACATTGCGACACGCTGCAGCATCAAGCAATTTGAGTGTACTTGGTAGATTGTATTACAAATATTATTAACGGTGCCTTTCTCACTAAAAGATTTTTGAAATCAAAATGCATATTTGTCATCATTGACAGAAACCAGAGAATTAAGTTAAGATGGTGAATTAAATACAGTAAGACGCCATCTTAAAGCGGGCATCTGCAGTGATACAAATTGCGAGCAGGGGGACATCATGTTAAGGCATAACGTACATATAGTACTTTTCAATTCAATTTGAGCTCGGAAAGAACAGGCAGACTATTTTAAGACCAACACATTAAATTGTTGTGCACATATGCATAGAACCAATAAGTTAAAAGAGAGCATGGAATGCATTACGGCATGTAACACTACACTCCTATTATATTACAGAGCACACTTACTATTCACGCGGCTTGGTAACCAAAGGTCCGTCAGTGCGTCTGCTTCAAAGGGTTGAAACAGAACGCAATGAAGCGGACATTTTTATACGATGATTTTCGATGTCAAACACCTGATAGTGTAAAGACAAAGGACGTTCTCACAAGGCGCGACTAGTTCTAGCAAATCAGGCGCCATCTTAAAACAGGCATTAGCGATATTGATTTGAATAGCAACTATTACATTTTACAAAGGCAATTCAGTTCAATACAATGCGGTGACAGTTTATAGCGTTCCTATAGCCATATCCAAATTTACATTTACAATGTTGTACCCTAAGTCGATGTACTATTGATTTAAATATCGATTATTTTCATTTAACAGGACCAGTTCAACTTAATCCAACAAGATGATAATTCTCAAAGGGAGTCACTGTATTCCTATGGTATACAGTGGAGAGCACCTGAGTATAAGGAGACAAAAAACGCTCTCATGATGCGCAACTAATTCTGACAAATCATGCGCCATCTTTGAATGTACAAGTGCACCCTTATCTCCTAGGTGAATATAACATTGATTTGAATAGCGTCTATTTCATTTTGCATTGACCAATTCCATTTATCACAATGTGATAAAAGTCCACAAAGGGGGCCAATGCATATTTATGATGTAACCCAAATGGTTTATATAACTAAAGTAAATGAGATTACTTATAGATGAATCATAATGAAAAACACGCAACAATATAACCAATCTGCGTGATTCTCTCTTGATGGCATTGTCATTCAGATGTTATTACGCCACACAAATGTGTGTTATAAGAGGTCAAAGATTGTGAATTCATTAGTTATTGACATATATCCCATGGAAGATTGTTGAAACTGTGACAATAAGAATAGCATTAAATATAGGTAATAGAAAGTGATGAAACTCATTGTCAATATTTAATCCAAATTTTACAGTACGCAAGCGGCAAATCCATCTTGCTTCAAGCAGTCTCAAGGATAGCTCTCTATTTCCACCTCTCTCTTGTGCTGCTGCATGGTCTATGGCATGAAACATAATGTTCCTGTCATTTGGGTGGTCACAGTATATGTGAGTTGCAACTGGATATTTTACATCATTGTTTTTTATAGCCCTCACATGCTCCTGTATATTCAATTTTAGACTGCGTATACTGCTACCAATATATACTTTTTTACAGGAGCATATGATAGCATATACAACAAACCTAGTGTTGCAGTTGATAAAACTCTCAATAATGTATTCTTTGGATTTGTTGTAACTGAATTTCATCAATTTGTTCTGTCCAAATTTGCAAATGCAGCAATTCCCACAGGTATAAAAACCCACAGGTTTATCAGGCAGCCACGTCATATTGATGTTACTCTTGGTTTTAATGTAACTAGGGCATAGAGTGTTCTTTAAGGTCCTGCCCTTACGGTATACTACTCTCGGTTTCTTAGATAATATGCCTTTGGGAACACTTTCTGAGTCTAACAGATGCCAATTTTTTCTTAAAATGTTATATACATGGCTACTGTTGGAGTTATATTCAGTGATGAAAAGAATTTCAGACATTTGTTGTTTTTTATTTTTGTTCTTTTTGGTAGTTGGTACTAATGTTCTCTTTCTATTTAATTGCAACGCTCTTCTCTCCGCATTGCTCAGGCAGTCATTGTCATATCCCCTTTTGCTGAAATTTTCTTTTATCTTATGGATATTATTGATAAAATCTGTATCCTGGCTGCCGTTGCGCCTAGCTCGGACTATTTCACTATATGGTATAGCATTTATGGTGGAACGCGGGTGAGAGCTAGTTGCATGCAAGACACTATTGCATGAGGTCTTTTTCTTATAGATGTCACTTTGTATAGTTGAATCAGTAATAAACAGTCTCAGGTCTAGAAATTCAATTTCGCTGTTGGAATATTTGATTGTCAGTTTCACATTGAACTTTTTGGTATTTAGATATGTATAGAAGTCATTTAGACTCTCAATAGTGCCATTCCATATCATCACCCCATCGTCTATGTAACAACCATAAAATATAATATTGGCACTCCACATGTAAGCTCCTGGACCCCAGGCATGCTCCACCTCATACAAACCCATAAATAGGTTTGCATAAGATGGAGCAAACCTGGAGCCCATCGCTGTACCCTGCTTTTGTAGGCACCACATATTGTCATGCAGAAAAACATTTTGCATTAAAATCATTTCTGACATATCCAAAAGCATTAATGTATGTTTAAGATGTTGTGCACCACGCGTGAACAGAAAGTACTTCAAGGCTCGCAGTCCTTGTTCCTTCTGAATGCAAGCTCTCAACATCCATTGTCACAAATAGTAAGTCAGTTTGGTCCCATTTAAAATCCTCCAATTTACACAGCAGATCCCCACTGTCTCTTAGATAAGAGGGGAGATTTTGTACAATCGGTTGGAGAAAGCAATCTACATATTCAGCAATGTGTTCTGCAGGCCCACCATTCCCAGAGATTATTGGCCTGCCCGGGGGAAAGGAACCCCCTTTATGAATCTTAGGCAAGATGTAAATGCATGGATATCTGGAATGGTGGGCCTGCAGAAACTTGTACTCTTGGTCAGACAATAGGCAAGATTCATGCCAAGATTTTAATTTCTCATAGCACAGGATATCATTTAATTCCCTCTCAATTTCCCTTAGATAATCTGTATGGTTCATAAGGACAATGTTCCCTCCCTTATCAGCTGAGGATGTATACAACACACATTTGCTTGCCACATTATGTGATGAGGAATTGATTGGGAATGTTGTCCAACTTGCAGGTGAACTAGGTATACAAGAATGTGGCAAGCAAATGTGTGTTGTACACATCCTCAGCTGATAAGGGAGGGACCATTGTCCTTATGAACCGTACAGATTATCTAAGGGAAATTGAGAGGCAATTAAATGACATCCTATGCTATGAGAAACTAAAATCTAAACCTATCTCTCAGATTGAGAACAATATCAATGCCAAACTGTGGGATTGGCATGAATCTTGCCTATTGTCTGATCAAGAGTACAAGTTTCTGCAGGCCCACCATTCCAGATATCCATGCATTTACATCTTGAACATACATTAATGCTTTTGGATGTGTCAGAAATGATTTTAATGCAAAATGTTTTTCTGCATGACAATATGTGGTACCTACAAAAGCAGGGTACAGCGATGGGCTCCAGGTTTGCTCCATCTTATGCAAACCTTTTTATGGGTCTGTATGAGGTGGAGAATGCCTGGGGTCCATAAGCTCACATGTGGAGTGCCAATATTATATTTTATGGTTGTTACATAGACGATGTGGTGATGATATGGAATGGCACTATTGAGAGTCTAAATGACTTCTATACATATCTAAATACCAACAAGTTCAATGTGAAACTGACAATCAAATATTCTAACAGCAAAATTGAATTTCTAGACCTGAGACTATTTATTACTGATTCAACTATACAAAGTGACATCTATAAGAAAAAGACCTCTTGCAATAGTGTCTTGCATGCAACTAGCTCTCACCCGCGTTCTACCATAAATGCTATACCATATGGTGAAATGGTCCGAGCTAGGCGCAACTGCAGCCAGGACACAGATTTTATCAATAAAATCCATAAGATAAAAGAAAATTTCAGCAATAGGGGAAATGACAATGACTGCCTGAGCAATGCGGAGAGAAGAGCGTTGCAATTAAGTAGAAAGAGAACATTAGTACAAAATACCAAAAAGAACAAAAATAAAAAACAACATATGTCTGAAATTCTTTTCATCACTGAATATAACTCCTACAGTAGCCATGTATATAACATTTAAAAAAAATTGCCATCTGTTAGACTCAGAAAGTGTTCCCAAAGGCATATTATCTAAGAAACCGAGAGTAGTATACTGTAAGGGCAGGACCTTAAAGAACACTCTATGCTCTAGTTACATTAAAACCAAGAGTAACATCAATATGACGTGGCTGCCTGATAAACCTGTGGGTTTTTATACCTGTGGGAATTGCTGCATTTGCAAATTTGGACAGAACAAATTGACGAAATTCAGTTACAACAAATCCAAAGAATACATTATTGAGAGTTTTATCAACTGCAACACTACGTTTGTTGTATATGCTATCATATGCTCCTGTAAAAAAGTATATATTGGTAGCAGTATACGCAGTCTAAAATTGCGTATACAGGAGCATGTGAAGGCTATAAAAAACAATCATGTAAAATATCCAGTTGCAACTCACATGTACTGTGACCACCCAAATGACAGGAACATTATGTTTCATGCCATAGACCATGCAGCAGCACAAGAGAGAGGTGGAAATAGAGAGCTATCCTTGAGACAGCTTGAAGCAAGATGGATTTGCCGCTTGCGTACTGTAAAATTTGGATTAAATATTAACAATGAGTTTCATCACTTTCTATGACCTATACTTAATGCTATTCTTATTGTCACAGTTTAAACAATCTTCCATGGGATATATGTCAATAACTAATGAATTCACAATCTTTGAACTCTTATAACACACATTTGTGTGGTGTAATAACATCTGAATGACAATGCCATCAAGAGAGAATCACGCAGATTGGTTATATTATTGCGTGTTTGTCATTATGATTCATCTATAAGTAATCTCATTTACTTTAGTTATATAAACCATTTGGGTTACGTCATAAAAATGCATTGGCCCCTTTGTGGACTGTTACCAAGTTGTGATAAATGGAATTGGTCAATGCAAAATGAAATAGACGCTATTCAAATCAATGTTATATTCACCTAGGAGATAAGGGTGCATTTGTACATTCAAAGATGGCGCATGATTTGTCAGAATTAGTTGCGCATCGTGAGAGCGTTTTTTGTCTCCTTATACTCAGACGCTCTCCACTGTATACCATAGGAATACAGTGACTAACTTTGAGAATTATCATCTTGTTGGATTAAGTTGAACTGGTCCTGTTAAACGAAAATAATCAATATTTAAATTAATAGTACATTGACTTAGGGTACAACATTGTAAATGTAAATTTGGATATGGCTATAGGAACGCTATAAACTGTCACCGCGTTGTATTGAACTGAATTGCCTTTGTAAAATGTAAAAGTTGCTATTCAAATCAATATCGCTAATGCCTGTTTAAAGATGGCGCCTGATTTGCTAGAACTAGTCGCGCCTTGTGAGAACGTCCTTTGTATTTACACTATCAGGTGTTTGACATCGAAAATCATCATATAAAAATGTCTGCTTCATGGCGTTCTGTTTCAACCATTTGAAGCAGACGCACTGACGGACCTTTGGTTACCAAGCCGCGTGAATAGTAAGTGTGCTCTATAATATAGGAGTGTAGTGTTACATGCCGTAATGCATTTCATGCTCTCTTTTAACTTATTGGTTCTATGCATATGTGCACAACAATTTAATGTGTTGGTCTTAAAATAGTCTGCCTGTTCTTTCCGAGCTCAAATTGAATTGATAGGTACTATATGTACGTTATGCCTTAACATGATGTCCCCCTGCTCGCAATTTGTATCACGGGAGATGCCCGCTTTAAGATGGCATCTTACTGTATTTAATTGACCATCTTAACTTAATTCTCTCGTTTTTGTCAATGATGACAAATATGCATTTTGATTTTAAAAATCTCTTAGTGAGAAAGGCACTGGTAATTATATTTGTAAATACAATCTACCAAGTACACTCAAATTGCTTGATACTGCAGCGCGTCGCGGATAGCTAATGCGATGTGTTTTTAAACATGGCGCCCTCTGATTTGTATTGCTTGCTACATAAAGCTCATATGTTAACATGGAGGCTGTTTAGACATAAATTGTTGCGAGAATAGCTTGGTCTCTTACTTCTGTCAAAAACAATGAATACACACTTAGAGGCACATTCATCAACCTTTTTTGCGAGCGCAAACTGTGCGATTCGCAAAAATCGGCCATTTGCGCCCGCAAAAAGGGCCTCTGCGATGCATGAAACTGTAAGGCTCTCGCAATTTAAGAAATCGCAATTTATTGCGATTTCTTAAGTTGCGATTACATTTAAGGAAACGCAAATTGCGATTCCTTAAATACAATGCATGATGAAATCGCAAATAGCGATTTTGCTAATAGGGGGCGCAAATTACGATCAATTTGAACTTGATGGTAATTTGCAAAAACTTTGAAAAATGCATTAAAGTACATTTTTCAAAGTTGTAGGTTACACACACACATGCCCTTGGGGCATGTGTGTGCGCAACATGTGTGCACAGTTCAATTTCAGGGTGCAACAGGGTGTCCTTTTGACACCCTTGCACCCTTGAGATGCATGCGCAATTTGCGAGTACCTATTGGTACTCGCAAATTGCGCATGCTAATCTCCCATTCATTCCTATGGGCCTGTAGGCCCATAGGAATGAATGGGAAGGCATTCCCTAATTGCGACTCGCAATTTGCGAGTCGCAATTGAGGAATGTTTGGGAATCGCTAATTTTATAGCGATTCCTACATGCATAGGCTTTTGCAATTCCTTAATTGCGATTCCTTAATAATCGCAATTAAGGAATCGCAAAAGCCTACATTGATGCATGTGCCCATTAGATCTTAAAAAAATCTTTTAGTGAGAAAGGCACCATTAGCAATACTTGTAAATACAATTCACCAAATCCACTTTGATCGTTTGGTGTCGCAAAGTGTTGCGGATAGCCAATGCGATGTGGTTTCAAACATGGCGCCCTCTGATTTGCATTGCTTGTCACATAAACCTCCTGATTCAACATGACGGTTGTTTAGATATAACTTGTTCCTTGTATATTAATTTTGTTTAGTAAATAAATGTATCAATGACTGTTAGGTCCTCTTTTTTCTGTGTGTTAAGGATACATACACCTGAAATGACATATGTCACAATTTTAAAACTGTAATAGGACATTATAAGATGCATGAGAAAAACATGTAAATTCAGTTGTTTTAGGACACACACACTATATAAAATGTGTGACCCCAGGACTTAAGCCATATCAAAAGAAAGCTTGGGATTGGATGTATATTTTTACACTGTGGAGGTATGTTGCTATAATAATATACTCCCAATCACTATTAGTGGATACTAGCATGTGTTCCCCATCGCTATAAGAAAAGAATTGAAGATGACAATATAATTCAATTGTATCAACCGATAAAAATAATGGATTGTTATATAGAAAAAGCTGACTCCAAAATGGTTTAAATTGAACTATCATACTAGGAAAGTGTATTTGTGCGTCTCTTTATATGTATGTATATATTTTAAATGTATTTGTATATGTTTCTCAGTAGCCCTGAAGAAGTCCCTCTGGGAAGAAACGCGTCGGCTACTGGATTTTATCTGACTGACTTGTCTTTATATGAAAGAAAGTCCAATAAAGAACTTTTTGAAAAAAGAAACAACATTGAATTGGAAGTTCTTCGACGTGCATACAAAGATTGTCCTCCATTTGAATTCTACATACTATATTGTTGAGTGCGGAACCATTTTGTGCTTTATGTTGGTTTGGAGCTTTTTCCAATTTTGGAGTAGAGAGGGTTGCACTCCTTGGCTTCTTGCACCAGTATTTACTTCCCATATACTGTATTGACAGGTGCAGGCTGTTCCTGCCTCAACCCTCTGGTCGCTATTATATATATATATATATATATATATATATATATATATATATCTACTGGCGGTCGCCAGTAGATAGTTATAGTTAGGACCTAGTTTCCATAGGAAATCCGTGACATTCTATTTGAAATAACTCTTGCGTCGGTTGACGAATCTTCGCGAAATTTTCAAACTTTATGGCCCGCTCCGGTCCGCTCCTACCCTGAAAGTCTCAGGGTGATTCGTCAAGCGGGGGCCGAGAAAAAGGGGGTCCCAAAACGTGTTTTCCCCATTCATTTTCCCATAGGAAACTTTAGACACGGCTACAGCCCGAACTGCTGAATGGAATTACACCAAATTTGGCAAAGAGGTAGTTCTTGGTTCAGAAAGAACCCTTTTTAGGTCTCGCGCCTAGCGTTGCAGTGCGCAGCACTGCTCGCGTAGCGCGAGACCTCTAGAAAGGGCTTCTGAAAACGACCCACATGCTCGTGCGTGTGGTTTTGTTTTCGGAAGCCCACATTGGCTGTAGCGTGCGTTTTTTTTAAAAAAACGGCACGCGATTGGGCAAAGGCGGGCGCATGTCCCGCCTTTGCTCCTCCCATTCCCGACGGTGGCCAGAACGCGCAGCAGCGCGCGTTCGCCTCGCTGCCGCTACCGCGCTCCCTCCCCCTGCTCCTCTGTGGTGCGCGCGCACCACTGGTTTTGCTTTTTGTTACTTTGCCACCAAGGAAGAGTTATTTGATCGACCTCCAGGTTAGTGGGGATAAAAGAGCTTTCGTCTCGACACTGCGTTCAGTTCATGGCTTCGAAGAGCACAGGCGCCAGGCTCTGCACATCTCCTGCAGGAGCCTCCCCTCGCCGGGTTCAGTACGGAAGTAAGCAGCATAGGTCTGCCTTCGTTCTACCAGCCTAGTCCACATTCCATTGGAAGTGTTTGTGTGGAAAGAACAGCTCATTCCATTCCCCTTCTAGAGCTTTTCAGATCCAGCTTTTCAACTGCGTCTCCACGCTTTCTTATGTTGAAGTCTGGTAGAGAGCTCAGCAGAAGCAGTCCGACGTATGAGCCCAGGAGGCGGGAGGTAAGACCCTGTGGGGGAACCTTCCACTTGACGTAGGCGGGGAGGCGTCGGCACGCGCGTGAACACACTGGAGAAATAATGCATGTAATCGTGCAGCAACAGAAAGCAAAAGCTGTGGCGAAAATGTTTTACACGTTTTCAACTAATAACTGATACTCTTTGTATGTACAGCACGCTGTATGTATTATACAATAAGAACACCTTAGGACCTTCATTTTATATTCACCTGTACATTTGTGTACCAAGCAAACAACAAGTGTACGGTGCATAATATAGTCGCGTTTTGTTTGTGAAAGGGTCCAAATAACTTAAGCATGAGTTCAATCCATTACATGTTTGCCAGTGTGTATATATTGATATGGAGCAGGAACCTAGGCTAATAAGCAGTGCTGTAAATGTACGTGTTGTGTCGGGATACAATCTGCAAGATTGTGCACTTCTAGTGACGAATACACAAATACTTTTCACACACTGCATTGCGAATTTTTAATATGCTTCCTCCCAGCTTCATGGCCGGCAGCAGCACTTTACATGAGCAACGCTCACCCACGACCACTGTTTGCTTTACCGTGAAAACAAAGCCTCTCCCTCCCGCGGGGGCGGTTCCACTTCAATAACGCTCTCTCTGCGTCGGAGTGCAGGCTGCATGAGACGGGCACGAGATATACCTTGCCATGGTGAGAAAGGTGAAATCGGAGTCTGGACAGGATGCCTTGTCAGAGAGGCGAGGAGCGGCGGGGGGGCTAACTTTAGAAACCCTATTTCTATAAAGCTGCAGAAACTCACAGCCGGTGCACAGCAGCTGCTTCTCGCCTCTCCTTAGCTCATAGCACTTCCCTCAAAAAGTGCTACCTCGTGTCATCAGAGGCCCTACGCATTGCACTGCGCACATAACTGTTATATACACTGGCACCGCGCTTCATGTTCGAGCACGGTGCCCGCTTTGATGTTTCTTGTTGTACTTGAAATATTTCAATCCTAGGAGGGGTGGGGCGCAGCGCACCAGCGGTGATTGATTTCCAGTGCACAAGGTGCTATATACAACTGATTTTAAACTGCGCGTTTTTCCGGGGAGTTGGTAATTCTCTGTTCCTCTCCTCCACCCCTGGAGAGTGGTGAAGGCCACGGAACCCTTCTAAACAGCACAGAATGTACATGCTAATATGTGGTGCTGGAGGAGGGTAGCTTCAGCCGACATATCGCTAGGCTGTGCTATGGCCTTGTCGGGAAGTTAGGAGGAAGGAAATACCACGCCGACCAGCAGCATTCCAGAATTTCAGTAAAATGCAAAGAATCATTAATTTTGCCAGACGGCATATATTGACACTCTCCTTTGCATATCCCACTATATACATACAAGATCTCTCCATGTAATTTCTCACAGAATGAAAACATTACATCCGCATAGCCAAATATATAAACAAATCGCTGCGTCACAATAAGCTTCCATGTGCCTGTTGCTTTCTCGCCAATGTGCTTGTCCCACTCCATGTTACTCTTTCTCACCTGTGTGCTTCTCTTCCTCCACCCGTCCCTGTTGCTTCCCTCAACCCTCTCCCTCCATGTTTCTTCCCCCTCACCTGTGCATCTGTGTTGTGTCCCATCACCCACACCCTCTGTTTTTCATTCCCAGCCCGTTTAAAAAGAAAAAAAGCCTGGTATTTTGTGTATTGTACTCAGCCAAAAAATGCCACAGCGTCATACGGCATCGCTAAAAACCAATGCTTGTTTTGTTAAGTTGTTTAGTAAACGTGAAACAAATTAAAGGCAAGGATGTAGACTGAAGTAGGAAGCAAAGAAGGGTTACTAAGGTGTAGCAAGCTTTCTTCAGCCCAGTACCTGTGCAGGAAGGAGGGTATAAGGAAACCATAACATCCGATGCAGTGTGGCACGAAGTGACTTGCAAAGTCAGTAGTGCAACTAGCTTAATATACTATTCAGAGCTTTGTTTGTGATTGGATGCCTGCCCCAGGCATACAGTCATCCCCACTGTAGACAATTAACAATAAGTGCATTCTGGGCATGGGCTGCTTGGCCCCAGTACAGCTCTTATGGCCACGCCCCCACCCCTGTGACATCAGCCATGACGCTGTTTTGCCTGCACCTCTTTTAGCACTCAGACCGTGAACCTGTCCCAAGGACATCCAAGCACTTTAGATGATCACCGGAGTATGTTACACATTTTTAGGCACAGCAGCCTAAGTGACTTGCCCAGACTACCAGGACTTGACGTTGGGACTTGACCCTGCCTCCCTGCTTCCAGGATCAGCAGCTCTGGAGCCATGGCCACATGTCCTCCCCCTCCATGCTTGTGGCATTTGCCACCTGCCTTCCCTTGCAGCACTCTCCACCGCTGGGTGACCGTAGAGGCACACCAGAGTGTGGGGCTAGAGATTCGGTGAGTAGTGCCTTGAAGACAAAACATAGCCATTTTTAAATGTCTGTTGTGGAGCTCAAGTGATTCCAGCACCATTGCACATTTAAGCAGGGAAGCCAGAGTGGAAGTCGGATCTCCTGTTCGACTGCACACGACGACACACTTCCCAGTGCTTACCTACTGAGCATCTCTTGCATAAACAAATTCTCACACTTTAAAAGTTCATGCCTTCCAAATTGGCAACCTTCCTCTTGCTACTTCCCAAGATGCACTGAAGGAGGAAGCCAGAAATTCCCACTTCCTCCTTGGTGCTTTCCTTATTCAGCTAACACCTCAGCCAGGAGGCATGAAGTGAGAACGTCTACATTCATTTTAAAGAGTGCTTTTTACTCTTACTTTTCCCCCTACTTCCTTCCTCGCCCTCACCATCTTTTGCTATCCCTTCCCACCAAACAGATGTGCACTCCCGGCTGCTCGGGCAAATCTGTGGGCATCTCATCCAGACCACATCTGGAAAAATAGCAAGGAGAAATAGGTGATGGACAGACACTTTGTTTTTTAGTGGCTAGCATTCATCCCTCATTTTGGATTAATATTCACACAAAAGGATGTTTGCACTCATCTGTGGGCAAACCAAAGCGGAATCCCAAGTAATAATTGTAATGATTCATTATCAATATTTAGTCCGGTCTAAATAATAATAATGAATTATTCCAATTACTACTTGGGATTAGGTTCTGAGCCACAGATCATCCATCACTTGCTGTTGTTGATAGGAATCTTACAGTTCCTAAAACCTTGGTAGAACAGTGAAACAAAGCAGACAGGCTACCTCACCAGGCTCAGGCCCTCACAAGTTAAAGGTGGGAGTTACCTCTCAACCCCCACCAACAGCCCCCCATCTTTATTGTGCTTTAAAAAACGGAACATTCCAAAACCTCAATATAGGAAACTTATTGTAGGTTTGTATATCTGTGAAGGCCTGTAAGACTATCTGGCATGGCATAATTGTTGTTTTCCACAAAGAGTGGTTCTACTACGCAATAAGAAAACGAGCATTTGCTATGCAATAGGTGTCGCATTTGCGAGAGTTTGAGCTATTGGCATTGTAAATACCAATGCCTTTTATTTCTGTATTTTTAAAACCTGCAAGCGGTGCGTAAACAGGCACTTTGTACTTGCAGTCGTTGCTTACGAGAAGCAACGCTGGCAGTAACTATGCCTCTTTTACTGCCAGCCTTCCTTTTCAGTAAGCAAGGACTATAAGTACAAAGGGCGTGTTTATGCACCGCATACAGCTTTTCGAAACACATAAATAAAAGGCATTGGCGTTTACAATGGCAGTAGCTCAAACTCTTGCAAATGCAACACCAATAGCTCAAACTTTAATAATGCGAGACCTATTGCATTGTAAATGCTTGTTGTTAAATGGTGTAAATCCGTTCAGTAGTTCCTGAGAAAATCAAAAGTTAAGTCACATATATATCTATGGCCGAGTAGGGTCCGCGTACCCTCCCGACCACGAGCTGCATGCTAATTGGCTGTCAAGTGGCTGTCAACACTCCAAATCAGGAAGTGTTGGCAGCCATTTTGTCCCTCGGTAGAACCGAGGGACAGAAACAAGTGCGCAAAGCGCAAAAAGGGGGCAGGGTAGAAACACCCTGACACCCTAGGTCTGCTCAGGGGTCCCACAAGGACCCCTGGGCAGAAAAAGCATTTTTTTAAAAAAATCGGCGGGATGCGCTCAGGGTGCGCGAATTTCGCTGTAAAAAAATCGAAGCGCGGTCTCCCGCGCTTCGATGTTATTTTGCCCCCGGGGGCATGCGGGGGATGGGTTTATAGTTAATGGGGGGGCCTCTAAGGCCCCCCAAGCCCGGGGACCGCCACCCCCCGGGGCTTTCTAATAAAAATGTTGCGGGAGGGCACTCGGCCCTCTTGCAGCCCCGGGGACCACCACCTCCCCGGGGCTTCTTTAAAAAAAAAAAAAAAAAACTGTTCCTGTGTGGGGGGCTCGAGCCCCCCCACATGCCCCGGGGACTTCCACCTCCCCGGGGCACGAATAATGTAAATGCGGGGGTCCGTAACGGACCCCGAGCCCCGAGGATCACCACCTCCCGGGGCATTAAAGACATGGGAGGGGGCCGCGCGGCCCCCTCCTGGAGCCTGTGGTGGCCCTGGGGACCGCCACCCCCAGGGCCGGCTCCTGCAGTGTCCCGGGGTGCCTACCCCCGGGACACTGTAGTTTGCAATGGCAGGACGGGAGCCTCGCGGCTCCCGTCCTGCCATTACAAACTGCTTTGCTTCATTGAAGGGAGAGCAGGAAACCTGCTCTCGCTTCAATGAAGCAAAGCAGATTGCTTTCCACATGGGGAGCTGCATGTCAGCAGCTCCCCATGTGGAAAAGCAATGCCGGGACGGTGGGGGGATTGGGGACCCCCCCACGGTTCCCAACGGAGAGGGCCAGCCCCGGGGGATGGGGTACCCGGGGCAAGTAGTGGCCCGGGAGGGGGGCCACGCGGCCGCCCTCCCCCCCCCCAAAAAAAGAAAAATAAAGGCCTTCCCCGGGGGATGGGGTCCCCGGGGCAAAAGGAGGCCTGAGGAGGGGGGCCACGCAGCCCCCTCCTTAAAAAAATAATAAAAAGAGTGGCCATGCCCCGGGGGATGGGGTCCCCGGGGCCGGAATCGGCCATGGGAGGGGGGCCACGCGGCCCCCTTCCCGTTCTAAAACCGTACTTACCAGCAACTTGAATTTCCTTCCATAGGCTAACATTGACTGGTTTCACTTGGAAATTCTTCTAAGTGTGGAGTTTTGGAACTTTATAATATTCCTCTAAAATCAACCGAACTACGAATTCCGATTTACTCACCTGTTATCAGGAGAGAACCCAGTGCTGCATCATTTAGCCCAGCACTGACCCTGAAAAGTAATTCTAACCGTACTTACCAGTAACTTATATTTCCTTCCATAGGAATCCATTGTCTGGTTTTCAGCAGAAAAGTTTCAAAGTGTCGATTTTCACAAACTACAAATATTCCTTAAAAATCGCCTGTATGACTTAAACGCATTCTTTCAACTGTTTACAGGAGATGCACCAGTGCTGGATCCAGGATCCAACACTGAGTAAGAAAAAGTAACGATAACACTACTTACCTGCTAAGTGAATTTCCTCCCATAGGATAACATTGGTGATTCTATGTGAAAAAGTTTCTAAGTGTCAACTTTTAAAATACAATAATATTCCTTAAAAATCACTACTGTAACCAAAACGCTTTTACTCAACTGTTTACAGGAGATGTCCCAGGACTGAATCTAGGATCCAGTCCTGTGGTTAGAAAAGTAATCCATAAAGTAACTAATTGCATTTAACTAGAAATTCACATTGAGCTCAATGTTGCATTGTGTTTGAAATTGTGTTGCCCATTGCAACAACTGTAACTACTGTACTTAAAACTCTATTGCCTATTTGCAAAGTATTTAAACTAAAGTAATTCATTCTGAGAAATTTTGTAATGTAATGTATAATGTAATTACAATGTAATTTAATAAATAAAATATCTAAAAATAAATAGTTTTAAAAAATGTAGTAAATCAGTATCAAAAAAATAAATATAACAATTAATACATTTAAAAATTGTCATTTACAAAACCTTTGAAATTCACTGAAAAAACCATAGGTTTTAGGGGCGTTATAGTTAGAAATGAGCATTTAAAAACCTTTGAAATTCACTGAAAAAACCATAGGTTTTAGGGACAGTTATAGTTAGTTGGACATTTCACTCGTACAAAACCCGTGAAATTCCCCCGTTATAGTTAGTTCAGCTAACTATAACTCGCGCCCCACAATGCACTGCTGATGACGTCACATATTACATCACTCATGACATGGTCAGTGACATCACTGATGACATCACTGATGACATCTCAAATGACATCACTGATGACATCACTGATGACATCATCCACATGATAATCTGATGCACCTCCTCACACCCTAATATAACCTTTGATACACCCACTCTAAATTACAGACTGCCATTCGCAAAACCATAGACACTCCAACACCAATAACTACATACCCACTCACTGATTCTTAGGTCTATACACACACATCCACTCACTCACCCGTACAGTCACTCATACTTATGGTCCCTCAGTACAGGACTATCATATGCACTCTTACTCCTATATAGACACTCAAACACCGCCACTCATCCATAGAGGTACTCACACACCTAGTCAGTCATGCAAATAATTAAACACACTGCCATTTACTCACCTATACAGTTATACACACACCAGCTCACTTAATCATACAAATACTAGCACATTGTTACGCTCTTATACAATCACTGATACAAGCACACACTCATCCATACAGCCACTATCACAATCACTCACTCTCGCTTATAGCTATTTATATACGCCAACACACATATATACTGCCTTTCACATATGTAGTTAGTCACACATGTACCACTGGGACATACATTCACTCACTAACACACTCTTACACACACTTACCCACCCATACAGTCTATCACAGATGCACTCTTGAAACCATCCACCCAGTGAATCACCCACTCACACATCTATGCACAGAGTCGCATACACCCCTCCCACACAAACACTCAGGCACCCATACAGATACTCATACAACCATTCAATAACTCATATAGACACTCATGTAGCTATTCACAAACACATGCAGCCACTAACACAGCAACAGACAGACGGATACAGACATTCACCCAGTTTAGTCACTAACCCATGCATTCAGTAAGATATGTTAAATCACTCACTTATAGAGTCAGTCACGCACCTACTAAATCATCCATACAGACACTTATACACCCACTCATTCTTCAATACGTCTTTTCCTATATATATTAAAAATATTTAAACTTTACAGAAACACAGTCACTGCATGATGTCATCAGTGATGTCATTTGAGATGTCATCAGTGATGTCATCAGTGATGTCACTTACCATGTCATGAGTGATGTAATATGTGACGTCATCAGCAGTGCATTGCGGGGCGCGAGTTATAGTTAGCTGAACTAACTATAACGGGGGAATTTCACGGGTTTTGTACGAGTGAAATGTCCAACTAACTATAACTGTCCCTAAAACCTATGGTTTTTTCAGTGAATATATATATATATATATATATATATATATTTCTCCACACGCCCAAGCCGTCCGGTCGGCATAAAAAGGAGAGCACTCACAGGATCTTGCTCAGGATGTAATTTTTGTTGTGCTAGGACCCCCACCGCACTGACAGACGCGTTTCGGCAAACTGCCTTTCTCGATGTCAGTGAAACCAAGAGAAAAACTCAATTTTAAAGTGCAAACGTGCATTACGTGAGTTAAAACCATAGTCATAAAAGATGGCTCAATCTTGTTACCACTTAGTGTAGAGTACATGGCGGCCATCTTTAAACTTGTTCCAGACCATTACATGTCAATATATAACAGGTACTCCATTTTTGATGTATGTATGTACAATTGATTGGTGGTTAAAAACACGTCATAGGTAAAGAAACATAATACGTATTAAACAGATTATTCGTATATATATATTTGTCCTATGAAAATAATAAAAGCCAGCTTGTAACAATTCATTTTTTCATCAGTCAATTGCCACATCTTTAACCACTTGGAGTACTAACAGGTCAACACAATTGCGCCCTGAATGGGCAAACCTTTAAGACGGAATTAGTGTAAGAATCAAAGGCCTAATTAAAATAGATAAACATAATTATTGGGAATTGGTCGACTCTACAGGGTACACTGTCACCTAAAGATAGGTGAGTAGGAGGAACCAAAGGGCAATATAGAATACTATAATACTAGAAATTCATTCTAAGTGGGCCCATAATTCCTCGTCAATATTAAGGCCTAGAGGGGCTCTGGTTTGCAGGTCAATAATATGTTTTGATTCCAGGGCCGTCAGTGATCTGGTCCTGTCCCATATATATTTATTTGTTACATTTTTTCATATAATTTTAAAAGTATAAAATAAATTAAAATTAATAGTTTATTAATTGTTTTACTGTAAATATATATTTATATATATGTATATATATATTAATTATTATATATGTGTTTTTACTTTTTTAAATTAAGTTTACTTGTTATATTTGTTAAAATTTATATTAAATCTAATTTATTTTTTAATACATTTTATTTATTATATTTAATATTTGTTATTTTATATATATATATAAAAAACGATATTTTGTACAACTATATTTTTGACATAGATATTTTTTTCTCTATATTTTTGTACTTACCATTATAAATATGACCCTAAGGGGGCACCATTGGTGCTGCAGGCCGCTTGGCTCAAATGGCCACCTTCCCCAGGGGGGAGGACCTGCGAGACCTCTTCCCCAAGTAGCCTGGCAATGGCCTGTAGAGGTGGCCATAATACAGAGGACACGACCTACTCTGCAGGTAGGCAGGTAGGACAGTACTGTGTTTAAGGCATGGAATACAAAAAAGAAATTAGAGCCGCTCTAGCTTGGGCAAAATAACATACATACCCTTACGCCCTCTTGGCCATCTCCTTGTCCCATATCTCCTTGTGTGGCTGCGGCTCCCTGGCTGCCCTATTGTTTTACCTGACCCATGGAGGTTCTGGGCTGTATGGACATTGAGCCTCTGGGTGGGGCTCCCAGTGTGGAGTTGACTCCAACCTGCTTGCCCGACTGACAAGCCACTCCAGCATTCATAGTCTGTCACACCATCATCGTCAGTTCTTGTGCACTGCTACTCATATATGCCCTTTGACTGCTGAATGGCACGAAACCATATTCTTTGAAATCTGCAGCACTAATAACAATCATCTCTTTTCAGACTGGTCACTGGCCTGCTCGTGCCCCTCTTCCTGTGCCAAAAGAGAGTGGTAGGGCCTGTTCTGTGGTACCCTAAAGGACAGACTCCAGCGAGGTGTGCTTGGTGGAGCTATCTCCTGGTGAATTTAATGCTCAGTCGGTAGACAACTGACTACACATCCACCTACTGCCAATGGCTGGTTGGCGAGGCGCCCCAGTTATCCCACAGGACTGCTTAGACAGGGAAGATGGACACGAAGAAGCCAAACTATCTTTTGATCAACGTCTACCGACGCACATGATGGAGTCGGCTACGAAGGACCGTCTCCCGTGATCACCTCAAGTTGAGGGTCGGTCATGAAGAGCACATCAATCAGCTTGAAAGTCCATAACCAAATACACTGCAATGGGTTGCATGGAAGACTACGTCAAATGGATGCTGCAGTTGCTCTTTGGTGAGTTGCTTTCTGCCATGCTAATGGTCGAGAGACCGCACAGATCGTTGGGTCTATGCCCTTCACTGGCACTTCTACAAGTCCAATAATCATCCATCTCTTACATTTTAGAGACAGAGACACAGTTCTGTGGCTGGCTTGGGATCAACCAACCCTCAACTATAAGGGTGCAACAGTCTCCTTTTATCCAGAGTTCACATTGGCCTTGCAGGCAGCGAGGAGAAAATTTACCCCTGTTAAACGTCTCTCCTACAGACAGACACTAAGTACTCCTTGCTGTATCCCACTAAACTTCGCATTTTTTATGCTGGGAAGACCACATACTTTAATGATCGTAAAGCAACTGCAAAGTTTGTTAAAAGCATAATCCCAAAGGCCTCTAGATCACAGGCCTAGCCTAAAAACATTGAGAATGGTCACCTCAGTGAGAATGACTAAGTTCAACACCTTCATGGATGCTGCCCGGACCCCAAATGTATGACCATATTGTCTCAGACTGACCAGATGTTAGCACCAAAAATCTTCATGTTATTAACTGCTCTGAGGCTACCAGGCCCTCACCTTGATATGTCACAGCTAACCTGATAAAAATGCGGGCGCAGATTGTCACTCTACTCGCCCTCCAGTGACTCAGCTTTATTGTAGCTGGAGTGTGCTCGCCGCTCTGGGATGATTCCCCAAATGTTTGTTCTTTCTGGCACTTGTGACCTTGTTTGGGTCGGGGTGGGATCCATTCGGTCTGGTTGGGGGGTGAAGTGGGAGGTGTGTGGGCTTGCTGTTGTTTTTTTTTAATGACTGTTTTGTACTATTTCTTTATCCCCTTTTTCTGCCTCTTACCCCCTACTCAGCGCAACCATTCCACTTCGGCGGCTTGGTCACCACATTCATAGCAATCCACCGCTCCATCTAGTGATGCACGTAAACAGCATGTTGTGGTGCCATTGACATGTGACGTGGAATGTTCGATTGAATGATAGATGCAAAGCTCATCTTGTACTGGGATACCTGCAGCGACATAGCGTAGATATTTGCTTCCTACAAGAATTACATTTGACAGAACATACATTGGGTCACTTGAGGGCGGGCTGTATTGATGAGAAATACATTGCACATTACTCCAATTATGCATGGGGAGTCACAGTGTTCCTTCGGATGGGCCTCCCCTGGAGCACCCACCAATCCCAATGCAATAGAAATGGTTGTTACGTGCTGCTTTCGGGATGCTGCAGGGTAACCCGCTTAAACTTATTTCTATCTATGGCCCAAATGTGGATGACCCTGACTTTTTCACTGAGGTCTGGTGACTGGTGGACACCTTTAGGTTTGGGGCTACATTGTTGGGCAGGGAATATAATGTAGTTCCTTAACCTCAGGCTGACAGATCTAGAAGATCTCACCCAGGGCTGCTTCTTTGCTGTGCTCTCTTATGAGTGATAATGACCTTGTTGACTTGTGGAGGTCCCGACACAAGAACAGTGAAGAGGGTACATGCATTATTTCTGCACGACTCGCTTGGCCATGTATTGACATTTGGCTAGCTTTCCACATTCCAAGAAATCTTTCTGATCATGCACCAGTGCTGCTTAAGTTTTCCCCTTCTGACTTTAAATCATGCACCTTTACATGGTGCCTTCTATCAGGGGTGTTACGGGACCAGGTGTTCTGGGAGGAGGTTCGAGAGGTGATTGTTGAGTACTTTGTGCTCAACACTGGCTCAGTTGACTCCAGCTCTACAGTGTGAGAAGGGTTCAAGACTGTTATCCTTGGTGTGTATGGCTAAGCAGGCTGGGATTCTCTGGGCATTGTGTGGGAAGGAGCTAGCATGCCTTGAAAAGGAGCTCCGCACTCTGAAGATTCAGTTCTTTGCTGACCAGACTGACTCCATGCTCACTTCTATCCGCAGTAAACTTAATGACTTTGAGGAGGCCGCACAGTAGGAGGTGCATTACCTCGGCAGTGAGGCTTGTGCCCGGCAATATGGTGAAGGTGACAGGGTGGGCAAGACACTCGTCAATATGCTACACAAGCCCCGGGCTAACGACTACATTGCTGAGCTGAGAACTGAGAGGGACGCAGTTGTTGCCAGGATGGAGAACGTACAGTTAGAGGGAACTAATTTTTATTCTTCATTATATCAAACTATTCAGGAGGTCATTCCTTCTAATCTGACCTTCTGTTTTGATTCATTGCAACCGGTCTGGCTTATCGATGAACCCCCCCAATTCTTAGAGGATCCCTTCAGTGTGGATGCCTGGAGACAAAGCCCCAGGCCTGAATGAGCTCACAGTTGCCTTTTATAAAGAGTTTGCTTCTCTTCTGGATCCACACCTTCTAGCCACATATGAGGAGTCCCCTGATAGGGGCGAGCTACCCCCTACCTACATGGAGCACTTATTGTCACCATTCTGAAAGGATTAACATGAACGTAATTCCTACAGGCCGTTGTCCATGTTTAACATGGGTAATAAAATTGGCGCAAAACTGATCGCCTCCAGACTTCTTCCATTGCTTCTGCATATGGCCAGCCCTGATCAGTCCGGCTTTGTCCCTGGTGTTCTACCTTCAAACCTTTTTTGCACTTCTGCACATCAACGAGCCTAGTCTTAGTGCAGCTGCGATCTTCCTGGATGCCACCAAGGTATTTGATTCCCTCGAATGGCATTACCTCTTCGCTCTGCTGACCAGACTTGGTTTAGCCCCAGGTTTATTAAGCTTATTCACCTCCTCTAAGCACAACCTGTCGCCCACCATCGTATTAATGGCTTGATCACCCCTGCCTTCCCAGCGTCCCATGGCATGATTCAGGGATGCCCCCTGTTGTCCATCCAGTTGCCATCGTGATAGAATCACTTGCTGCTCACCTCTGGCAGCACCATTCCCACCGTGACTTGGCCTTAACTCCATGTAGGATATTGGTCTCAATGTATGCAGACAATGTCACTTTGTATGTTAAACACCATCATGACAATTTATACCCCCTGATTCAGGAATTCACCACATTTGGAGGACTACCTGGAATTATCATTATTTGGGCTAAATCAGTGTTCTTCCCCCCTCACAGCAGCAGCTCAGGAGATTACTTCTGAGTTCCCCTTTAGGTGGACGACAGAACCAATTAAGTATCTCGGAATCTGACTCGCACAACTTTAACACTCTGTTGCACCCCAATTAAGACTGGGTGGAGGAACGGGTAGAGTTCTGGTAGAAGCTCTTGCCCTCAATGGCCGAAAGACTATCCCTGGTCAAGATGGTGGTTTTGCCCAAATTTCTCTACTTGTTCATTAATCTCCAAATCCTACTGTCCCTATGTTGAGACTCTGTCTTCGCTCACTCTTGGGGAAGTTGACATGGGCTGGCAAACAACCGTGTATTGCTTGAGAGGTCCTCACACTTCCCTTTAAGCAGGGTGGGCTGGCTGCGTCGGATATGGACCTCTACTATTTCAGTATACAAGCACAATTCTTGCACTCTTGGCTGTACCAGATGCAGTTCCTGGCCCACACATCACCTAACCATAATCATGCTGCCCCATTCCGCCTTCGCATGGCAATGTTCCAGACTCTGCGGTGTCTCAGGGCCAGGATAGACATGGTGAGATGTACAGTGTGGGACGAACTGAGAAAGAGAGCCCATCTGTATGTCTAGTTTTGCCCTTCCATTCTCTGGATAGGCCACCCTGCACTGCCCGTCATGCAGGATGTTGGTACTGGCACCAGAATGCGCAAGCAACTCCTTGCAACCATGGTCGATCTTTACCCAGAGAGCTCCTTCATTACCCTGCAACAGACTCTACAGGAGCATGATGTTTCCATGTTAGACATGTTCACATTCTTGCAGCTGTGAGCAGCGATTCGAGAGCTACATGGTTCTTTCCCTGAAGCACCCCTCACATCTCAAGCCCTTGAGAGCTTCCCAGAGAATCCATCCCTGTGCCGGCTCATCAGTAGAGTATATGTTGATGTTCAGGCGATGGCCCCGGAGCATACACCCTGTGCTCGACAGGTCTGACGCCCTTGACATCCCTATCTCAGAGGAGCAGTGGCGCTTTTGCTGCACTCAAGTATGCGCATTATTGCCCAAATACCGACTCTGCTTAGTTCAATTCAAATACCTACATATGTTATTTAACACCCCAGGGAGTCTACATAAGATGGGACTCCTAGATGATGAGCGCTGTATTCAATGCTCACATCTTGCGCTGGATTTCTACACACACAGCCTGAGCTTCCCTGGATTGGGTAGGTTTTGGCAAGTGGTCTTTGACAAAATTGACAAGATAAATGACCTGCGATTAGAGTGCACTCCTTAATGGGTAATGTTAAGGAAATCCCTTCAGAGTGGCGGCAGCCAACTGCACTTCTGTTGCTGTTGGCTAATAGCCGTGTGGCGATGCATTGGGCCATTGCCCTATCCCCCAGAAAGATACTTGGCTGCAAGACAAGGCTCACTGTCAGGACAATCTACCTGCTTACTGGGATCTAATGCTTCTAATATCACAACCTAAGGACATTCGGTAACCCCTGGAGATGAAACCTTGGTACACGGGCTAGGAGGGATGAGGAGAGCGCTGCCCCTGCTCCTCAGGCGACAGATTAAAAGAAGTTACACTTTGTGGCTGTGCGGCCTCGGAGTGTTGCTGCTTTAGTTCCACATATACAGTGTACCACCAGTACGCCCCTGATGGCCCTGCGAGTATCCCACTTACAGGCTTACGGCCTGATCTGTGTGCTAAGTGACCCTATCACTGCCTCCCTGTCACTCCTCAACCTCCCTTGTTATGTTCTTTCTGCTTTTGTTGGGAGAGGAAGTGCACATGATAGCGCAACTGGTTACAAGATCTATTGTTATATGTAAACCCTGCATATGAATATACCTACTTCGCAATGTATTGTCATGCTTTGCCCTTTGTAACTGTCTTTAATATTTCAATAAAACTATAAAATAAAAAAAATGAAGAGAGGTGCTGATGGACTATGTGATTATGGGCACTTTAAATAGCAAAATCTAGACAGCGGGAATCTATGGTCCTCTGGAAGGCAAACGCTGAAACGCGTCAACTGTCCCCTGTTTGTATGCACTGTCGGTGAGAAAAACCAAACAAAATATTTAATCCATGCCTTTGGTACCACCTAGTTCTTGCCATGAGGAGAAGAAACATGGAAGTTAAAGTTATGCTCAGGATTCACTCGTACAAAACCAGTGAAATTAAATTCAGCCATTATAGTTAGTGAGCTAAATATAACTCCCGCTCCCGCAATGCACAGTTTATGACCTCACATATTACATCACTCATGAAATGGTCAGTGACATCACTGATGACATCTCAAATGGCATCCCAAATGACATCACTGATGACATCATCCAGTGACTATGACTGTTTTTAAACAGTTTATGAATGTTAAATTTATATACCAAGATGTATTGGTGAATCAGTGAGTGTATGAGTGCCTGTATGAATTATTTAGTGGCTGCGTGACTGACTGTATAAGTGAGTGATTAGGTGTCTCAGTGAATATTAGGTAAGTGTCTGTATCAGTGTGTTAACTGGGGTGTAAGTTGCTGAATGGGTGTGTGAGTGGGTACATGAGTTGTTCGATGGGTGAGTGATTGGTTGTCTGAGTACCTGTATGAGTGTCTGAGTGTCTGAGTGGGTGGGTGATTGGGTGTGTGACTGCCTGTATTGACAAGTGAATAGGTGAGTCAGTGTTTGTGTTAGTGAGTACATCTACCAGGGGCTGTATAGGTGAGTGTGTGTGTGGTTGTGTCAGTGACTGAGTGCATGTGTCAATGGGGTGAGTAATTGGGTATGTGGGTGAGTAATTGGGTATGTGAAAGGCTGTATAGGTGAATGATGGGGAATCTGAGTGAGTGTATGGGTGTGTGAGTGAATATGAGAGTGGCAGAATGGGTGAGTGTGTGCTTTTATCAGTGACTGTATAGGTGAGTGAGTATGTGTTAGTATCTGTATGAGTAAGTGAGTGGGTGTGTGTGTGTGTGTTTAACTGTATGATCAAGTGGCTGTGTGATCCACTATATGCATGAGTGAGTAGGTGTGTGAATAGCTCTATGGGTGATACCAAAGGGGATGATGGACGGAGCATTAGAGCAAATCAAACACTCACCCCCAGTCAAATGATCTGGGTATAATCCATCATCATTCTTTAGCTCACTCCACCACCCCAGTTCAGACATGGCCATATGCAAATCAGTCTGACCCTGTGCCTCATGGGAACAGTCCAGCCCGAACTGCCAAGCCATGTCTTCCCTGGACCGGAAACAAGCATCCTGGGACCGGTTTCGGGTTCAAAACCCGCATCAGCCAGGCTATCTTGAATCCAGTGGCAAAGTGAGCAAGGGACCCACGTCTGGGCATACCCTGCCAACTTAGGGCGAACAAAGCGATACCAAAGGGGATGATGGACGGAGCATTAGAGCAAATCAAACACTCACCCCCAGTCAACTGATCTGGGTTTAATCCATCATCATTCTTTAGCTCACTCCACCACCCCAGTTCAGACATGGCCATATGCAAATCAGTCTGACCCGGTGCCTCATGGGAACAGTCCAGCCCGAACTGCCAAGCCATGTCTTCCCTGGACCAGAAACAAGCATCCTGGGACCGGTTTCGGGTTCAAAACCCTCATCAGCCAGGCTATCTTGAATCCAGTGGCAAAGTGAGCAAGGGACCCACGTCTGGGCATACCCTGCCAACTTAGGGCGAACAAAGCGATACCAAAGGGGATGATGGACGGAGCATTAGAGCAAATCAAACACTCACCCCCATTCAACTGATCTGGGTTTAATCCAGCATCATTCTTTAGCTCACTCCACCACCCCAGTTCAGACATGGCCATATGCAAATCAGTCTGACCCTGTGCCTCATGGGAACAGTCCAGCCCGAACTGCCAAGCCATGTCTTCCCTGGACCGGAAACAAGCATCCTGGGACCAGTTTCGGGTTCAAAACCCTCATCAGCCAGGCTATCTTGAATCCAGTGGCAAAGTGAGCAAGGGACCCACATCTGGGCATACCCTGCCACCTTAGGGCGAACAAAGCGATACCAAAGGGGATGATGGACGGAGCATTAGAGCAAATCAAACACTCACCCCAGTCAACTGATCTGGGTTTAATCCATCATCATTCTTTAGCTCACTCCACCACCCCAGTTCAGACATGGCCATATGCAAATCAGTCTGACCCTGTGCCTCATGGGAACAGTCCAGCCCGAACTGCCAAGCCATGTCTTCCCTGGACCGGAAACAAGCATCCTGGGACCGGTTTCGGGTTCAAAACCCTCATCAGCCAGGCTATCTTGAATCCAGTGGCAAAGTGAGCAAGGGACCCACGTCTGGGCATACCCTGCCAACTTAGGGCGAACAAAGCGATACCAAAGGGGATGATGGACGGAGCATTAGAGCAAATCAAACACTCACCCCCAGTCAACTGATCTGGGTTTAATCCATCATCATTCTTTAGCTCACTCCACCACCCCAGTTCAGACATGGCCATATGCAAATCAGTCTGACCCTGTGCCTCATGGGAACAGTCCAGCCCGAACTGCCAAGCCATGTCTTCCCTGGACCGGAAACAAGCATCCTGGGACCGGTTTCGGGTTCAAAACCCTCATCAGCCAGGCTATCTTGAATCCAGTGGCAAAGTGAGCAAGGGACCCACGTCTGGGCATATCCTGCCAACTTAGGGCGAACAAAGCGATACCAAAGGGGATGATGGACGGAGCATTAGAGCAAATCAAACACTCACCCCCAGTCAACTGATCTGGGTTTAATCCATCATCATTCTTTAGCTCACTCCACCACCCCAGTTCAGACATGGCCATATGCAAATCAGTCTGACCCTGTGCCTCATGGGAACAGTCCAGCCCAAACTGCCAAGCCATGTCTTCCCTGGACCGGAAACAAGCATCCTGGGACCGGTTTCGGGTTCAAAACCCTCATCAGCCAGGCTATCTTGAATCCAGTGGCAAAGTGAGCAAGGGACCCACGTCTGGGCATACCCTGCCAACTGAGGGCGAACAAAGCGATACCAAAGGGGATGATGGACGGAGCATTAGAGCAAATCAAACACTCACCCCCAGTCAACTGATCTGGGTTTAATCCATCATCATTCTTTAGCTCACTCCACCACCCCAGTTCAGACATGGCCATATGCAAATCAGTCTGACCCTGTGCCTCATGGGAACAGTCCAGCCCGAACTGCCAAGCCATGTCTTCCCTGGACCGGAAACAAGAATCCTGGGACCGGTTTCGGCTTCAAAACCCTCATCAGCCAGGCTATCTTGAATCCAGTGGCAAAGTGAGCAAGGGACCCACATCTGGGCATACCCTGGGTGACTGACTCAGTGTGTGAGTGGCTGTATGGGTGACTGAGTGGATGTGTGTGTACTAGGCATGGGCAGTAAACTCTGCTTCGCTGGTGGAGTTTTGCAACTCTTCACCCTGTTTTGGAGTACGAAGTTACGCAAAAACTCTGTGCTCGCCATGTGTGCCCACCGCCCACTCCTAGTTTTGTTTTCATTCTTCACCCCACTAGCCACATCTTTGAAAGCCCTGCTCACATGGTAGCTTCCGATGTGTCAGTGGCACATCTGCTATCTGCACACAGTCCTAAAAAAGCACTCTGCAGTTTGAGAGAGAGAGAGAGAGAAAAGAAAACTTGAGGGTGAGACGTTTAGACAGGAGATGGGAATAAATTGAAGAAGAGCAGCAAAAGAGAAAGGAAAAGGGGGAAATAGAGACAGCAAAAGGGGAGAAAGAAGCGGATAAGGCAAAAGGTGGTGGGCAGAGAGTGGGGGCAGTAGAGAAAGGGAGAAAGAAGCGAAAGGGAGAAAGAAGCAGCCAAGTGTGTAATAAGGGAGACAAGTGCTTAGGAGAAAGAGAGTGAGGGGGGTTGGGAGGGCCAAATATTATTGTACATTTCAAGTCCTGCAATACCAGAAAGGCAGCGGATCCACCCACAAGTCCCAGGAAATATTTGGCAATTACCTGTACTTTGGGAATGAACTGTGAGGCCGTGCAATGGTTAATGGCTTCATAATATGGCACAGATAGATTAGATGGACTATTCACTGCAGTCCTTGGTCTGTGTTGATGAATGGTTCGCTGCTGGTGGGTGTATGAGTCTCTGTGTGGGTATGTCACTGGGCGCATGAGTCTCTGAGTGTGTCTGTGAGTGGCTGCGTGAGTCTCTGAGTGGGTCTGTCAGTGGGTGAATGAGTATCTGAGTAGGTCTCTAAGTGGGTGTATGAGTCTTTGACTGGCGTAGTGGGGAAAAGAATGATGGATTTAACCCAGATCTTTTGACTGAGGGAGAATGTTTGCATTGTCAGCATTCCGTCCATCATTTGTTTGCTGTAACACTTTAACTGAGTGCCACAGTCTCTGACTAGCTCTGTCACTGGATGTATAAGCCTCTCAGTGGGTCGGTGAGTGGGTGCATAAGTGCCCAGGTGGGTCTGTCAGTGGGTGTCAGAGTCTCTAAGTGGGTATGTGAGTGGGCACATTTGCTTATGAGTGTCTATGTGAGTGAGTCTGTGAGTCTCTGAGTGGGCCTTAACATGGGTACACGACTCTCTGAGTGAGTCTGTAAGTGGGTGCATGATTATCTGAATGGGTATGCAAGTGGATGCATCAGTAGCTCAGTTCCTGCCCCCCGCGCTGCCCCGGGGACCGCCACCTCCCAGGGGCATTTACAGTTTAGGGTGGGGGGCCTCGTTGGCCCCCCCAAGCCCTGGGGACCACCACCTCCCTGGGGCTTGAAATTATTTTGGGTGGGGTGCCTCGCAGGCCCCCCAAGCCCCGGGGACCACCACCTCCCTGGGGATAAATGCTTTAAATGCGGGGGGCCACACGGGCCCCCGCAGCCCAGGGGACCACCACCTCCCTGGGGCTACTTCCAAAACTAAAGTGTGGGGGGGCTCGAGCACCCCCCACACTGCCCTGGGGACCACCACATCCCCGGTCCATTGAATATGTAAATTTGGGGGTTCCGTAGCGCACCCCCGGCCCTGGGGACCACCACCCCCCAGGGCTGGCTCCTGCAATGTCCTGGGGTGCCCACCCCCAGGCATTGCCATTTGCTATGACAGGGCGGGAGCACGGCTCCCGCTCTGCCATAGCAAACACTGCTTTGCTTCTTGGAGGCGATAGCAGGAAACCTGCTCTCACTTCCAAGAAGCAAAGCAGAATTGCTTTTGGACAAGGGGAGCTGCATGTCAGCAGCTCCCCTTGTCCAAAAGCAATGCCGGCTCCCACAGGAGGTGGGAAGCTGGCTGGAACTGCGGGGGCATTGGGGCTCTCCCTGCAGTCCCAAACGCTGAGGCCAGGCCCCGGGGGATGGGGTCCCCAGGGCCAGAAGTGGCCCAGGAGGGGGGCCACTCAGCCCCCTCCCTATTGATGTTTTTTTTTTTTTCAAAATAAGGTCAGGCCCCAGGGCATTGGGTCCCCGGGGCCATAATTGGCCCAGAGAAGCGGGACCACGTGGCCCCCCTTCTAAAAATATTAAAAAATGAAAAGCCGACATCTCCCCGGAGGCCCCGACCCTCCCTGCACCACTGTGCAAACGCGCCTCCTGGCGCGTTCTGAATTGGGGGATTAAGTCCCCTTCAATCCTAAGGGTCCTTAGGGGCCAACTAGACCACCAGGTACCTCCAGTAATCCCCACACAGTGGGATTGGTGAGAGGTGGTCCGAGGCCATGCCCCTTTTAACACCACTCTGCAAACGTGCCTCTTGGCACACTGCTGGTGGGGCGAGGAGGTCCTCTTGTGTCCTGAGGACCTCAGGACACAAGTGGACATTATCCCCCGAGCAGCAGTGCGCCAGGAGGTGCGTTTGCAGAGTGGTGTAAAAAGGGGGTGTGGCCTCGGACCACTCTCAGCAATCCAGCTGTGTGGGGCTTACTGGAGGTACCTGGTGGGCTAGTTTCCCCCCAGGGACCCTCAGGTGGCAATGGGACTTCATCCCTCAACCAAGAGCACGCCAGGAGGCACGTTTGCAGAGTGGGGGACAAAGGGGGCGTGGCCTGTATCCACATATGAGCAATCCCCCTATCTGGGGCATTCTGGAGGTATCAGGTAGGCTAGTTGGTGCCTTAGGATCCCCAGCAGCAAAGTGGACTTTAATCCCCATCCAAGAGTGCGCCAGGGAGCGCGTTTGCAGAGTGGTGGGGAAAGGGGGTGTGGCCTGCTATGAGAACTTAGCAATGCTTCTGTGTGGGACTTACTGGAGGTAATAGGAGGGGTAGTTGGCCCCCAAGGTTGTCCTTGGGGGCCAACTACCCCTCCTGTTTCCTCCACTAAGTCCAACACAGTGGGATTGCTAAAAGGTCTTCGAAGGCCACCCCCCCTTTCTACGCCACTCTGCAAACGCACCTCCTGGCACAGTACTGGTTGGGGAATGAAGTCCACTTTACTCCTGAGGGACCTTGGGGGCCAAGAAGTCCTCCTGGTACTTCCTGTAAGTCCTACGCAGTGGAATTCCTGAGTGCTGATTGGAGGCCCAGCCCCCTTCCTCCACCACTCTGCAAACGTGACTACCAGTTAAAGAAGCATTTGTACAGGAATAAGGAAGGTGCACACGATGCGAAGTCAATCAATCAGGCCAAATTTGTCCAAAATTGCTTCTTTTATTAAGTTAATCATAAAAACTGGCACACAGCCAACGCATTTCGTTCCTGGTTGCCAGAGGGAACTTCGTCAGGGCTCAGAAGTATCTGGCTTCGGAATCAGTATGTAGTTAATTAAGAAAAAATATATATACAGTTCCAAATCACGGTAAGCATCAAATCAGAAGTGGGCATATATTGTAAAATCTCAAATCAAGGAAGCACAAAGTTCATAGTATGGAGTATATGTAAATGTAAGGGCACATGAGTCCATAGGTGGCTCCTTCTTCAAAGAGCTTTATAATAAATGGTTCATGATGGGAGGTCTTTACGAAGCGGAAAGATCGAATCTCGGCATAGTAACCGGCATAGCTATGCTGCCTAATCTGCAGATTTGAACACAAAAAACCTTGTTTCTAGCTCAAATGGCTCAAATGTTACCAAAAATGCAGTGACAAGTGTTACAGCGTGGTGGAAGGTCCTTTGTAAACCCAGAATGGTCACCTGTTACTTATTGCTAAATGTGGGTGTTAAATTGGAACTAATGGTGTGCAAGCCACTCTTGCTTCTTTCTGCACCTCTCTTGCCTCTTTCTGCATTTCTGTTGCCTCTTTCTGCACCTCACTTGTTTCTTTGTGCACCCCTCTTGCCTCTTTCTGCACCGCTCTTGCCTCTTTCTGCACCCCTCTTCCCTCTTTCTGTACCCCTCCTGCCTCTTTCTGCACCTCTGTTCCTTCTTTCTGCACTTCTTTTGTTTCTTTCTGCACCTCTCTTGCTTCTTTCTGCACCCCTCTTGCCTCTTTCTCCAACCCTCTTCCCACTTTCTGCATTTCTGTTGCTTCTGTCTGCACTTCTCTTGCCTCTTTCTCCACCCCTCTTCCCTCTTTCTGCATCTCTGTTGCTTATTTCTGCACTTATCTTACGTCTTTCTTTACCTCTCTTGCTTCTTTCTGCACCCCTTGTGCCTCTTTATGCACCCCTCTTCTCTTTCTGCACTCATATTGCCTCTTTCTGCACCTCTGTTCCTTCTTTCTGCACTTCTTTTGTTACTTTCTGTACCTCTCTTGCTTCTTTCTGTACCCCCTTGCCTCTTTCTCCATCCCTCTTCCCTCTTTCTGCCCCTCTGTTGCTTCTTTCCTCACCTCTCTTGTCTCTTTCTCCACCCCTCTTCCCTCTTTCTGCACCTCTGTTGCTTCTTTCTGCACCTCTCTTGCTTCTTTGTGCATCCCTCATGCCTCTTTCTGCACCCCTCTTCTCTCTTTTTGCACCCCTCTTGCCTCTTTCTGCACCTCTGTTGCATCTTTATGCACTACTCTTGCTTCTTTCAGTACATCTCTTGCTTCTTTCTGCACCCCTGTTCCTTCTTTCTGCTCTTCTTTTGTTTCTTTATGCACCTCTCTTGCTTCTTTCTGCACCCCTCTCGCCACTTTCTCCACCCCTGTTCCCCCTTTCTCCATCTCTGTTGCTTCTTTCTGCACTTCTCTTGCCTCTTTTTCCACTCCTCATCCCTCTGTCTGCACCTCTATTGCTTCTATCTGCACTTCTCTTGCTTTTTTCTGCACCTCTGTCCCTTCTTTCTGCAACCCTTGTGCCTCTTTAAGCACCCCTCTTCCCTCTTTCTGCTCCCCTCTTGCCTCTTCCTGCACCTCTGTTCCTTCTTTCTTCACTTCTTTTGTTTCTTTCTGCAACTTTCTTGCTTCTTTCTGCACCCCTCTTGCCTCTTTCTCTACCCCTCTTCCCTCTTTCTGCACCTCTGTTGCCTCTTTCTGCACCCCTGTTGCTTCATTCTGCACTTCCCATGCTTCTTTCTGTACCTGTCTTGCTTCTTTCTGCACCCCTGTTGTCTCTTTCTGCACTCGTCTTCTCTCTTTCTGCATCTCACTTGCCTCTTTCTGCACTTCTCTTGCTTCTTTCTACACCTCTGTTGCCTCTTTCAGCAATTCCCTTGCCTCTTTCTGCACTTCTATTGCCTGTTTCTTCACCTCTCTTGCCTCTTAATGCACCTCTCTTGACTCTTTCTGCACCTCACTTGCTTCTTTCTGCACCCCTCTTGCCTTTTTCTGCACCCCTCTTCCCTCTTTGTGCAACTCTCTTACCTCTTTCTACACCTCTCTTCCCTCTTTCTGCACCACTATGCCTCTTTCTGTACCTCTGTTGCTTCTTTCTGCACTTCTCTTGCCTCTTTCTGCACTGTCCGTGCCTCTTTCAGCACCTCTGTTGCTTCTTTCTGCACTTCTCTTCCTTCTTTCTGCACTCCTCGTGCCTCTGTCTGCACCCTTCTTACCTTTTCCTGCATGTCTCTTGGTTCTTTCTGCACTGCTCTTGCCTCTTTCTGCACCCCTTTTGCCTCCTTCTGTACCTCTGTTGTTTCTTACTGCACTGCTCTTGTTGCTTCTTTCTGCACTTCTCTTGCTTCTTTCTGCACCTCTCTTGCAAATTTCTGCACCCCTCGTGCCTCTGTGTGCACCTCTCTTGCCTCTTTCTGCTCCTCTCTTGCCTCTTTCTGCACCCCTCTTGCCTTTTTCTCCACCTCTTTTGCTTTTTTCTGCACTTCTCTTGCCTATAGTTAGAAATTAGCATTTAAAAAACCTTTGAAATTCACTGAAAAAACCATAGGTTTCAGGGATGTTATAGTTAGAAATTAGCATTTAAAAAACCTTTGAAATTCACTGAAAAAACCATAGGTTTCATGGACGTTATAGTTAGAAATTAGCATTTAAAAAACCTTAGAAATTCACTGAAAAAACCACAGGTTTCAGGGACATTGTAGTTAGTTGGACATTTCACTCGTACAAAACCAGAGAAATTCGGCTGTTATAGTTAGTTGAGCTAACTATAACTCGCGCCCCTGCAATGCACTGCTGATGACGTCACATATGACATCATTCATGACATGGTCAGTGACGTCACTGATGACATCTCAAATGACATCACTGATGACATCATCCAAGTGATAATCTGATGTACCTCCTCACACCCTAATATGACCTTTGATACACCCACTCTAAAATACAGACTACCATTTTCGAAACCATAGACACACCAATACCAGTTACTTCATACCCACTCACTGATTCCTAGGTCTACACACACATCCACTCATTCATCCATACAACCACTCATACATGCAGTCACTCACCAATACAGCACTATCATTTGCACTCATACACCTATACAGACACTCACACACCGCCACTCATCCATAGAGTTACTCACACACCTAGTCAGTCATGCAAAGAATACATCACACTCCCATTTACTCACCTATACAGTTATTCACACACCACCTCACTTATTCATACAGATACTAACACATACTTACTCTCTTATACAATCACTGATACAAGCACGCACTCATCCATACAGCCACTCTCACAATCACTCACTCTCACATGTAGTCATTTATATACTCCAACACTCACATATACTGCTTTTCACATATGTAGTTACTCACACATGTACCACTGAGACATCCAATCACTCACCAACATACCCATACACACACGCACCCACCCATACAGCCCTTCACAAATGCACTCTTGAACCTATACACCCAGTGAATCATCCACTCACACATCTATTCACAGAGTCACACACCCCCCACCCACCCACACAGACACTCAGGCACCCATACAGATACTCAGACAACCAATCAATAACCCATATAGACACTCATGTAGCTACTCACCAACCCATGCAGCCGCTTACACACCAACTGACAGACTGATACAGACATTCACACAGTTTAGTCATTAACCCATGCATTCAGTAAGACATGTTTAATCACTCACTTATACAGTCAGTCATGCACCTACTAAATCAACCATTCAGACACTTATACACCCACTCATTCTTCAATACACCTTGGCATATATATATAAAACATATTTAAACTTTACAGAAACACATAGTCACTGGATGATGTCATCAGTGATGTCATTTGAGATGTCATCAGTGATGTCATCAGTGATGTCACTGATCATATCATGAATGATGTAATATGTGACATCATCAGCAGTGCATTGCGGGGGCGTGAGTTATAGTTAGCTTAACTAACTATAACAGCCGAATTTCTCTGGTTTTGTATGAGTGAAATGTCCAACTAACTATAACGTCCCTGAAACCTGTGGTTTTTTCAGTGAATATATATATATTAGATATGTTCAATCTTCAAATATTGTCTTTCTCATTAACGAAAACACTGCAATTTACTGAGCAATAGCATGTAATTGGCAGGCTGTTGTTTATATCGATGTGTATTGCATTGTTTAACCATGCACTGGTGTTTTGTGGTCACTATTTAAAGAGAACGATTACGGCAGCGCGTCATGTGATCAAGACCGTGCTTGAGCAGTTGAAACGGGTCATGCTAGGCACTGGCCTGGAGTAGACTATGTGCTAATTTTTGTTCTGGAATAAAGCACTTCTATATTCAACAACAAACGCCTGGCGGTCCGTACCTGTGAGGTCTCATCAAGGATATGTGGTGAGCCAGGATTGTGGTTATTCATATATATATATATATATACATATATATATATATATATATATATTCACTGAAAAAACCATAGGTTTTAGGAACAGTTATAGTTACTTGGACATTGCACTCGTACAAAACCCGTGAAATTCCCCTGTTATAGTTAGTTCAGCTAACTATAACTCGCGCCCCCGCAATGCACTGCTGATGACGTCACATATTACATCACTCATGACATGGTCAGTGACATCACTGATGACATCACTGATGACATCTCAAATGACATCACTGATGACATCATCCAGTGACTGTGTGTTTCTGTAAAGTTTAAATATTTTTAATATATATAGGAAAAGACGTATTGAAGAATGAGTGGGTGTGTAAGTGTCTGTATGGATGATTTAGTAGGTGCGTGACTGACTCTATAAGTGAGTGATTTAACGTATCTTACTGAATGCATGGGTTAGTGACTAAACTGGGTGAATGTCTGTATCCGTCTGTCTGTTGCTGTGTAAGTGGCTGCATGTGTTTGTGAATAGCTACATGAGTGTCTATATGAGTTATTGAATGCTTGTCTGAGTATCTGTATGGGTGCCTGAGTGTTTGTGTGGGAGGGTGTGTGCAACTCTGTGCATAGATGTGTGAGTGGGTGATTCACTGGGTGGATGGTTTCAAGAGTGCATCTGTGATAGACTGTATGGGTGGGTAAGTGTGTGAAAGAGTGTGTTAGTGAGTGAATGTATGTCCCAGTGGTACATGTGTGAGTAACTACATATGTGAAAGGCAGTATATATGTGTGTTGGAGTATATAAATAGCTATAAGCAAGAGTGAGTGATTGTGATAGTGGCTGTATGGATGAGTGTGTGCTTGTATCAGTGATTGTATAAGAGCGTAACAATGTGCTACTATTTGTATGAGTAAGTGAGCTGGTGTGTGTATAACTGTATAGGTGAGTAAATGGCAGTGTGTTTAATTATTTGCATGACTGACTAGGTGTGTGAGTATCTCTATGGATGAGTGGCGTTGTTTGAGTGTCTATATAGGAGTAAGAGTGCATATGATAGTCCTGTACTGAGTGACCGTAAGTATGAGTGACTGTACGGGTGAGTGAGTGGATGTGTGTGTGTAGACCTAAGAATCAGTGAGTGGGTATGTAGTTATTGGTGTTGGAGTGTCTATGGTTTTGCGAATGGCAGTCTGTAATTTAGAGTGGGTGTATCAAAGGTTATATTAGGGTGTGAGGAGGTGCATCAGATTATCACGTGGATGATGTCATCAGTGATGTCATTTGAGATGTCATCAGTGATGTCATCAGTGATGTCACTGACCATGTCATGAGTGATGTAATATGTGACGTCATCAGCAGTGCATTGCGGGGCGCGAGTTATAGTTAGCTGAACTAACTATAACGGGGGAATTTCACGGGTTTTATACGAGTGCAATGTCCAAGTAACTATAACTGTTCCTAAAACCTATGGTTTTTTTCAGTGAATTTCAAAGGTTTTTAAATGCTAATTTGTAACTATAACGTGTCTGAAACCTATGGTTTTTTCAGTGAATTTCAAAGGTTTTTTAAATGCTAATTTGTAACTATAACGTGTCTGAAACCTATGGTTTTTCAGTGAATTTCAAAGGTTTTTTAAATGCTAATTTCTAACTATAACGTGCCTGAAACCTACGGTTTTTCAGTGAATTTCAAAGGTTTTGTAAATGACAATTTTTAAATGTATTAATTGTTATATTAATTTTTTTCATACTGATTTACTACATTTTTAGAAACAATTTTTTTTACATATTTTATTTTTTAAATTACATTGTAATTACATTATACATTACATTACAAAAAATACTTTCTCATAATGAATTACTTTAGTTTAAATACTTTGCAGATAGGCAATAGACTTTTAAGTACAGTAGTTACAGTTGTTGCAATGGGCAACACATTTTCAAACACAATGCAACATTCAGCTCAATGTGAATTTCTAGTTAAATGCAATTAGTTACTTTATGGATTACTTTTGTAACCACAGGACTGGATCCTAGATTCAGTCCTGGTACATCTCCTGTAAACAGTTGAGTAAAAGCGTTTTGGTTACAGTCGTGATTTTTAAGGAATATTATTGTATTTTAAAAGTTGACACTTAGAAACTTTTTCTCATAGAATCACCAATGTTATCCTATGGAAGGAAATTCACTTAGCAGGTAAAAACTGTTATCGTTACTTTTTCTTACTCAGTGTTGGATCCTGGATCCAGCACTGGTGCATCTCCTGTAAACAGTTGAAAGAATGCGTTTAAGTCATACAGGCGATTTTTAAGGAATATTTGTAGTTTGTGAAAATCAACACTTTGAAACTTTTTTGCTGAAAACCAGTCAATCTTATGGGCTATGAAGGAAATTCAAGTTACCGGTAAGTACGGTTAAAATTACTTTTGAGGACCAGTACTGGGCTGAAAGATGCAGCACTGAGGTCTCTCCTGATAACAGGTGAGTAAATCGGAATTCGTATTTCGGCTGATTGTAGAGGAATATTTTAAAGTTCCAAAACTCCACACTTAGAAGAATTTCCAAGTGAAACCAGTCAATGTTAGCCTATGGAAGGAAATTCAAGTTACTGGTAAGTACGGTTAAAATTACTTTTCAGGACCAGTACTGGGCTGAAAGATGCAGCACTGAGGTCTCTCCTGATAACAGGTGAGTAAATCAGAATTCGGATTTCGGCTGATTTTAGAGGAATATTTGTATGTTTCAAAAATCAACACTTAGAAACTTTTTCAGCAAAAAGCAGGCAATGATATCCTATGGAAGGAAATTCAAGTTACTGGTAAGTACGGTTAAAATTACTTTTGAGGATCAGTACTGGGCTGAAAGATGCAGCACTGAGGTCTCTCCTGATAACAGGTGAGTAAATCGGAATTCGTATTTCGGCTGATTTTAGAGGAATATTTTAAAGTTCCAAAACTCCACACTTAGAAGAATTTCCAAGTGAAACCAGTCAATGTTAGCCTATGGAAGGAAATTCAAGTTACTGGTAAGAACGGTTAAAATTACTTTTCAAAACCAGTACTGGGCTGAAAGATACAGCACTGAGGTCTCTCCTTATAACAGGTGAGTAAATCGGAATTCGTATTTCGGCTGATTTTACAGGAATATTTGTATGTTTCAAAAATCAACACTTAGAAACTTTTTCAGCAAAAAGCAGGCAATGATATCCTATGGAAGGAAAATCAAGTTACTGGTAAGTACGGTTAAAATTACTTTTGAGGATCAGTACTGGGCTGAAAGATGCAGCACTGAGGTCTCTCCTGATAACAGGTGAGTAAATCGGAATTCGTATTTCGGCTGATTTTAGAGGAATATTTTAAAGTTCCAAAACTCCACACTTAGAAGAATTTCCAAGTGAAACCAGTCAATGTTAGCCTATGAAGGAAATTCAAGTTACCGGTAAGTACGGTTAAAATTACTTTTCAGGACCAGTACTGGGCTGAAAGATGCAGCACTGAGGTCTCTCCTGATAACAGGTGAGTAAATCGGAATTCGTATTTCGGCTGATTTTAGAGGAATATTTTAAAGTTCCAAAACTCCACACTTAGAAGAATTTCCAAGTGAAACCAGTCAATGTTAGCCTATGGAAGGAAATTCAAGTTACTGGTAAGTACGGTTAAAATTACTTTTCAAAACCAGTACTGGGCTGAAAGATACAGCACTGAGGTCTCTCCTTATAACAGGTGAGTAAATCGGAATTCGTATTTCGGCTGATTTTACAGGAATATTTGTATGTTTCAAAAATCAACACTTAGAAACTTTTTCAGCAAAAAGCAGGCAATGATATCCTATGGAAGGAAAATCAAGTTACTGGTAAGTACGGTTAAAATTACTTTTGAGGATCAGTACTGGGCTGAAAGATGCAGCACTGAGGTCTCTCCTGATAACAGGTGAGTAAATCGGAATTCGTATTTCGGCTGATTTTAGAGGAATATTTTAAAGTTCCAAAACTCCACACTTAGAAGAATTTCCAAGTGAAACCAGTCAATGTTAGCCTATGAAGGAAATTCAAGTTACCGGTAAGTACGGTTAAAATTACTTTTCAGGACCAGTACTGGGCTGAAAGATGCAGCACTGAGGTCTCTCCTGATAACAGGTGAGTAAATCGGAATTCGTATTTCGGCTGATTTTAGAGGAATATTTGCACAATGGTGAAGGGAGGGGCGGGGCCTGAGGTGACATCTGTGCAAACGCGCCCCGTTGCACGTTTTAAGTTGGGGGATTAAGTCCCCTTGAATCCTGAGGGTCCCTAGGGGCCAACTAGCCCACCAGGAACCTCCAATATGCGCCAGGGGGCTGCGTTGCAGAGACGTATAGAGAGGCCACACCCCTTTTTACACCTCTCTGCAACGCAGCTCTGTGGCGCTTTCTGGATGTACCTGTTGGGCTAGTTGGCCCCCAGGGACCCTCAGGATTGAAGGGGATTTAATTCCCCATCTTAAAACGCGCCACGGGCCCTGTTTGCACACATGTCACCTGAAGCCCCGCCCCTCCCTTCACCACTGTGCAAATGCGCCCCGTGGCGCGTTTTAAGTTGGGGGATTAAGTCCCCTTGAATCCTGAGGGTCCCCGGAGTCCAACTAGCCCACCATATACCTCCAAAAAGCGCCACAGAGCTGCGTTGCAGAGAGGTGTAAAAGGGGTGTGGCCTCTTTACACGTCTCTGCAACGCAGCCCCTGGCGCATATTGGAGGTTCCTGGTGGGCTAGTTGGCCCCCAGGGACCCCCAGTATTCAAGGGGAATTGTCCCCCTCTGCAAACGCGCCAGGGGCGCGTTTGCAGAGTGGTGAAGGAAGGGGCGGGGCCTGCGGGCCCGATCGTTTTTTTTTTTTGTCCCCTGAAGGGGGCTGTGTGGCCCCCCTTCCTTTTTCCTGTTTTTATGCCCTGGGGACCCCATCCCCCAGGGCCTTACCCCTTTTTTAATTTTTAATTTAAAAAAAAAAAGGGAAGAGGGCCGTGTGGCCCCCTTCCCTGGGCCTGTATTGGCCCGGGGACCCCATCCCCGGGGCATGGCCTTTTAATTTTTATTCTTTGGAGGGGGCTGCGTGGCCCCCTCCTCTGGCCATTTAAGGCCCCGGGGACCCCATCCCCCGGGGCCGGCCTTTCCATTTTTTTTTAATTTTTAAATTTTTTCTTTTTTGGGGAGGGGGCCGCGTGGCCCCATCCTAGGCCACTACGTGCCCCGGGGACCCCATCCCCCGGGGCTGGCCCTCTCCGTTAGGGGACTGTGGGGGGTCCCCAATCCCCCACAGTCCCGCCGGCTCCCCACGTCCCTTGGGAGGCGGCATTGCTTTCCACATGGGGAGCAGCTGACATGCTGCTCCCCATGTGGAAAGCAATGTGCTTTGGATATTGGAAGAGAGAGCAGGTTTCCCTGCTCTCTCTTCCAATATCCAAAGCAGTTTGCTATGGCAGGACGGGAGCCGCGAGGCTCCCGTCCTGCCATAGCAAACTACAGTGTCCCGGGGTAGGCACCCCGGGACACTGCAGGAGCCGGCCCTGGGGGTGGTGGTCCCCAGGGCCATCAAGGGCTCCAGGAGGGGGCCGCGCGGCCCCCTCCCTACATCAGCACAGCACCGGGGAGGTGGTGGTCCCCGGGGCTTCGGGGGTCCAAAACGGACCCCCATTTTAATTTGTTAGTGCCCGGGGAGGTGGCAGTCCCGGGCGTGTGGGGGGCTGGAGCCCCCCACACAGGTTGTTAAATTAATTAAAAAAAGCCCCGGGGAGGTGGTGGTCCTCGGGGCTGCGGGAGGGCTCAGAGCCCTCCCGCACCATTTTTAAAAAGCCCCGGGGGTGGCGGTCCCCGGGGCTTGAGGGGCCCTTTGAGGCCCCCACACATTAAATTATCCCCCCACCATGCCCCCGGGACTTGGGCCACCCGAGGGCCAATTAACTATCGAGCGCGGAGACCGCGCTTCGATTTCTTCGGCAGGATTCGCGCACCCTGAGCGCATCCTGCCGTTTTTAAAAAAAAAAAATGCTTTTTGCCCAGGGGTCCTTGTGGGACCCCTGAGCAGGCCTAGGGGTTAGGGTGTTTCTACCCTGCCCCCTTTGTGCGTTTGCGCACTTGTTTCTGTCCCTCGGTTCTACCGAGGGACAAAATGGCTGCCAACACTTCCTGAATCAGAATGTTGACATCCAGCTGACAGCCAATTAGCATGCAGCTCGTGATCGGGACGGTGCGCGCAGGGTGCGCTGAGGGTACGCGTATCCGACGCGCCCATAGATATATATGTGACTTTACTTGTGAATTTCTCAGGAACTACTGAACGGATTTACACCATTTAAGCAAAAGGCACCAGTCTGAACCAAGAACTACCTCTTTGCCAAATTTGGTGTAATTCCGTTCAGCAGTTCGGGCTGTAGCTGCGACTAAAGGTTCCTATGGAAAAATGAATGGGGAAAACGTGTTTTGGGACCCCCTTTTTCTCGGCCCCGCTTCACGTATCACCCGAGACTTTCAGGGTAGGAGCGGAGCGGAGCGCTCCAACAAGTTGGAAACTTTCACGAAGATTCGTCAACCGGCGCCAACGTTATTTCAAATAGAATGTCGCGGATTTCCTATGGATAATAGGTTGTAACTATAACTATCTACTGGCGACCGCCAGTAGATATATATATATATATATATATATATATATATATATATATATATATATATATATATATATATATACTACTGGCGGTCGCCAGTAGATAGTTATAGTTAAAACCTATTATCCATAGGAAATCCGCGACATTCTATTTGAAATAACGTTGACGCCGGTTGACGAATCTTCGCGAAAGTTTCCAACTTGTTGGGGCGCTCCGGTCCGCTCCTATCCTGAAAGTCTCGGGTGATACGTCAAGCGGGGGCCGAGAAAAAGGGGGTCCCAAAACGCATTTTCCCCATTCATTTTTCCATAGGAACCTTTAGTCGCAGCTACAGCCCGAACTGCTGAACGGAATTACACCAGATTTGGCAAAGAGGTAGCCCTTGGTTCAGTGTCGTGCCTTTTGCTTAAATGGTGTAAATCCGTTCAGTAGTTCCTGAGAAAATCAAAAGTAAAGTCACATATATATCTGGGCGGAGCCTAACCACACATGTCATCGTGAGATCTGATTGGCTGTCAGCACTTCATCCTGGAATTGCTGGCAGCCATCTTGGGACCAATATAAATGATAGTACCTCATTGAAATGCATTGTAGTGAATAGAAGATTTTGAGGGTCACCAAAAGGAGAACTATAAAGGGTGATAACAGGCTTTAGTTACATTAGAATTTATTTGTTGATGGTACCATACTAATTTTAGGAATTGTGGTGTATTCTAAGGTGATTTTACCATGTGAAAAACCTTCTGCTGGGATATCATGAATCATGTTTGAGAGAACACTATTTTCTCATGCTTGTCCCATGGAGGTTTGGAAGGTGCTCCAGAAGCTAAAATGAGAGCATATTTTCTGTAAATTCACATTATCTTTCTCACTCATGTGAGAATGAAGTCTGACATTCTCAGTAAAACATGTACATCCAACAAGGGCAGAGACTGTCAGTTGATTCCTTTGTGTTCTACTGCAGCTTCCCAGAGTGTTCTAAAGAACAACTAGAGTGCTAACAGCCTTACTTATGACAAAAGTATGGCACACCTGAAGCCATCTTGATTGGAATAAACTGGTACCACTTAAACAATTTAATTTAAAAAGGAACAAAATGATGGGGTTCATTTTGTCATAGAAATTATGGTTAGTGCTGTAGAAAGAAAAATTAGGACATGTTTCAAGTGTGATCTCAAATATCTTCCTGTTATATTTCAACAGGAGCAGCCTGCCAGTTGATGCCTTTGTGTTCTACTGCAGCTTCCCAGAGTGTTCTAAAGAACAACTAGAGTGCTAACAGCCTTACTTATGACAAAAGTATGGCACACCTGAAACCATCTTGATTGGAATAAACTGGTAACACTTAAAACATTTAATTTAAAAAGGAACAAAATGAGGGGGTTCATTTTGTCATAGAAATTATGGTTAGTGCTGTAGAAAGAAAAATTAGGACATATTTCGAGTGTGATCTCAAATATCTTCCTGTTATATTTCAACAGGAGCAGCCTGCCAGTTGATGCCTTTGTGTTCTACTGCAGCTTCCCAGAGTGTTCTAAAGAACAACTAGAGCGCTAACAGCCTTACTTATGACAAAAGTATGGCACACCTGAAGCCATCTTGATTGGAATAAACCGGTAACACTTAAAACATTTAATTTAAAAAGGAACAAAATGAGGGGTTCTTTTTGAAATAGAAATTATGGTTAGTGCTGCAGAAAGAAAAATTAGGGCATGTTTTAAGTGAGATCTCATATCCTCTTCTATTTCATTAGAAAATTCTGACATGCAGACTGAAACAATCACTTTCAATACCAGCAGCAGACTACCAGTTAACTCCCTGGTGAGCAGTAGCTTTACTCCAGTGATCTAATGAGCAACTAGAGTGCTAACATTCTGAATTTATGGCAGATGTGAGACACATCTGAATGCCTTCTTGATGGAATCAAAGTAAAAACTGAAAGCATTTCCTACTGAGAAGACTGCAGTAAATGAAGAAATTAGGAAACTTCATAACAAAGAAGTCTTCCAAGATGGCCACCAGTGAAAAAAGAGCCCAAATGTAGCACAAATATTACCCAGATGTAGCCCACATATAGCCCAATGACAAAAGTGTGCAAAACACTTTTTAGTTTTAGTTTTTTTGCAGTTTTATGTAGTGCAGACTGGTCAGGTATTGGAGCATTGCATCTTAAAACATGACCCCACTACACTACAAAAACACCACTGCACTACCTTAAACCCTAAAACACTACCCCTAGCATGACCCCCTACACTACACAAGCACCACTGCACTATCCTAAACCCTAAAACACTACCCCCAGCACGACCCCCTACACTACCCAAACACCACTGCACTAACTTAAATCCTAAAACACTACCACCAGCACGACCCCCTACACTACCCAAACACCACTGCACTACCCTAAAACATGACCCCCTACACTACACAAACACCACTGCACTACCCTAAACCCTAAAACACTACCCCCAGCACGACCCCCTACACTACACAAGCACCACTGCACTACCCTAAACCCTAAAACACTACCCCCAGCACGACCCCCTACACTGCCCGAACACCACTGCACTGCCCTAAACCCTGAAACACCAGCCCCTGCATGACCCCCTACACTGCCCGAACACCACTGCACTGCCCTAAACCCTGAAACACCACCCCTAGCATGACCCCCTACACTGCCCGAACACCACTGCACTGCCCTAAACCCTGAAACACCACCCCCAGCATGACCCCCTACACTGCCCGAACACCACTGCACTGCCCTAAACCCTGAAACACTACCCCCAGCAAGACCCCCTACACTGCCCGAACACCACTGCACTGCCCTAAACCCTGAAACATCACCCCCAGCACGACCCCCTACACTGCCCGAACACCACTGACCTAAACCCTGAAACACCACCCCCAGCACGACCCCCTACACTGCCCGAACACCACTGCACTGCCCTAAACCCTGAAACACTACCCCCAGCATGACCCCCTACACTGCCCGAACACCACTGCTCTGCCTAAAACCCTGAAACACCAGCCCCAGCACGACCCCCTACACTGCCCGAACACCACTGCACTGCCCTAAACCCTGAAACACCAGCCCCAGCACGACCCCCTACACTGCCCGAACACCACTGCACTGCCCTAAACCCTGAAACACCAGCCCCAGCACGACCGCCTACACTGCCCGAACACCACTGCACTGCCCTAAACCCTGAAACACCAGCCCCAGCACGACCCCCTACACTGCCCGAACACCACTGCACTGCCCTAAACCGTGAAACACCAGCCTCAGCACGACCCCCTACACCGCCTGAACACCACTGCACTGCCCTGAACCCTGAAACACCAGCCCCAGCACAACACCCTACACTGCCCGAACACCACTGCACTGCCCTAAACCCTGAAACACTAGCCCCAGCACAACCCCGTACACTGCCCGCACACCACTGCACTGATAACAGGGTGATAACAGGCTTTAGTTACATTAGAATTTATTTGTTGATGGTACCATACTAATTTTAGGAATTGTGGTGTATTCTAAGGTGATTTTACCATGTGAAAAACCTTCTGCTGGGATATCATGAATCATGTTTGAGAGAACACTATTTTCTCATGCTTGTCCCATGGAGGTTTGGAAGGTGCTCCAGAAGCTAAAATGAGAGCATATTTTCTGTAAATTCACATTATCTTTCTCACTCATGTGAGAATGAAGTCTGACATTCTCAGTAAAACATGTACATCCAACAAGGGCAGAGACTGTCAGTTGATTCCTTTGTGTTCTACTGCAGCTTCCCAGAGTGTTCTAAAGAACAACTAGAGTGCTAACAGCCTTACTTATGACAAAAGTATGGCACACCTGAAGCCATCTTGATTGGAATAAACTGGTAACACTTAAACAATTTAATTTAAAAAGGAACAAAATGATGGGGTTCATTTTGTCATAGAAATTATGGTTAGTGCTGTAGAAAGAAAAATTAGGACATGTTTCAAGTGTGATCTCAAATATCTTCCTGTTATATTTCAACAGGAGCAGCCTGCCAGTTGATGCCTTTGTGTTCTACTGCAGCTTCCCAGAGTGTTCTAAAGAACAACTAGAGCGTTAACAGCCTTACTTATGACAAAAGTATGGCACACCTGAAGCCATCTTGATTGGAATAAACCGGTAACACTTAAAACATTTAATTTAAAAAGGAACAAAATGAGGGGTTCGTTTTGAAATAGAAATTATGGTTAGTGCTGCAGAAAGAATAATTAGGGCATGTTTTAAGTGAGATCTCATATCCTCTTCTATTTCATTAGAAAATTCTGACATGCAGACTGAAACAATCACTTTCAATACCAGCAGCAGACTACCAGTTAACTCCCTGGTGAGCAGTAGCTTTACTCCAGTGATCTAATGAGCAACTAGAGTGCTAACATTCTGAATTTATAGCAGATGTGAGACACATCTGAATGCCTTCTTGATGGAATCAAAGTAAAAAACTGAAAGCATTTCCTACTGAGAAGACTGCAGTAAATGAAGAAATTAGGAAACTTCATAACAAAGAAGTCTTCCAAGATGGCCACCAGTGAAAAAAGAGCCCAAATGTAGCACAAATATTACCCAGATGTAGCCCACATATAGCCCAATGACAAAAGTGTGCAAAACACTTTTTATTTTTAGTTTTTTTGCAGTTTTATGTAGTGCAGACTGGTCAGGTATTGGAGCATTGCATCTTAAAACATGACCCCCTACACTACAAAAACACCACTGCACTACCTTAAACCCTAAAACACTACCCCCAGCACGACCCCCTACACTACACAAGCACCACTGCACTATCCTAAACCCTAAAACACTACCCCCAGCACGACCCCCTACACTGCCCGAACACCACTGCACTGCCCTAAACCCTGAAACACTACCCCCAGCATGACCCCCTACACTGCCCAAACACCACTGCTCTGCCCAAAACCCTGAAACACCAGCCCCAGCACGACCCCCTACACTGCCCGAACACCACTGCACTGCCCTAAACCTTGAAACACCAGCCCCTGCACGACCCCCTACACTGCCCGAACACCACTGCACTACCCTAAACCCTGAAACATCACCCCCAGCACGACCCCCTACACTGCCCGAGCACCACTGCACTGCCCTAAACCCTGAAACACCAGCCCCAGCACGACCCCCTACACTGCCCGAACAGCACTGCACTGCCCTAAACCCTGAAACACCAGCCCCAGCACGACCCCCTACACTGCCCGAACACCAGTGCACTGCCCTAAACCGTGAAACACCAGCCTCAGCACGACCCCCTACACTGCCTGAACACCACTGCAGTGCCCTGAACCCTGAAACACCAGCCCCAGCACAACACCCTACACTGCCCGAACACCACTGCACTGCCCAGAACCCTGAAACACCACCCCGTGCATGACCCCCTACACTGCCCGAACACCACTGCACTGCCCTAAACCCTGAAACACCACCCCCAGCGCGACCCCCTACACTGCCCGAACACCACTGCCCTAAACCCTGAAACACCACCCCCTGCACAACTCCCTACACTGCTCGAACACTACTGCACTGCCCTAAACCCAGAAACACCATCCCCAGCACGACCTCCTATACTGCACGAACACCACTGCACTGCCCTAAACCCTGAAACACCAGCCCCAGGACGACCCCCTACACTGCCCGAACACCACTGCACTACCCTGAAACACCACCCCCTGCACGACCCCCTACATTGCCCGAACACCACTGTACTGCCCTAAACCCTGAAACCCCACCCCCAGCATGACCCCCTACACTGCCAGAACACCAATGCACTGCCCTAAACCCTGAAACACCACCCCCTGCATGACATCCTACACTGCCCGAACACTACTGCACTGCCCTAAACCCTGAAACACCACCCCCAGCACGACCCCCTACACTGCACGAACACCACTGCACCGCCCTAAACCCTGAAACACTACCCCCAGCAAGACCCCCTACACTGCCCGAACACCACTGCACTGCCCTAAACCCTGAAACATCACCCCCAGCAAGACCCCCTACACTGCCCGAACACCACTGCCCTAAACCCTGAAACACCACCCCCAGCAAGACCCCCTACACTGCCCGAACACCACTGCACTGCCCTAAACCCTGAAACACCACCCCCAGCAAGACCCCCTACACTGCCCAAACACCACTGCACTGCTCTAAACCCTGAAACACCACCCCCAGCACGACCCCCTACACTGCCCGAACACCACTGCTCTGCCCAAAACCCTAAAACACCAGCCCCAGCACGACCCCCTACACTGCCCGAACACCACTGCACTGCCCTAAACCCTGAAACACCAGCCCCAGCACGACCCCCTACAGTGCCCGAACACCACTGCACTGCCCTAAACCCTGAAACACCACCCCCAGCACGACCCCCTACACTGCCCGAACACCACTGCACTGCCCTAAACCCTGAAACACCAGCCCCAGCACGACCCCGTACACTGCCCGCACACCACTGCACTGCCCTAAACCCTGAAACACCAGCCCCAGCACAACCCCGTACACTGCCCGAACACCACTGCACTGCCCTAAACCCTGAAACACCAGCCCCAGCACGACCGCCTACACTGCCCGAAAACTACTGCACTGCCCTAAACCCTGAAACACCACCCCCAGCAAGACTACCTACACTGGCCGAACACCACTGCACTGCCCTAAACCCTGAAACACCACCCCCTGCACGACCCCCTACACTGCCCAAACACTACTGCACTGCCCTAAACCCTGAAACACCACCCCTCAGCACAACACCCTACACTGCCCGAACACCACTGCACTGCCCTAAACCCTGAAACACCACCCCAGCACGACCCCCTACACTGCACGAACACCACTGCACTAAACCCTGAAACACCACCCCCTGCACGACCCCCTACACTGCCGGAACACCACTGCACTGCCCTAAACCCTGAAACACCACCCCCAGCACGACCCCCTACACTGCCCTAACACCACTGCACTGCCATAAACCCTGAAACATCACCCCCAGCACAACCCCCTACATTGCCTGAGCACCATTGCTCTGCCCTGAAACACTAGCCCCAGCACGACCCCCTACACTGCCCGAATACCACTGCACTGCCCTAAACACTAAAACACCACCCCCAGCACGACCCCCTACACTGCCCGAACACCACTGCACTGCCCTAAACCCTGAAACACCAGCCCCAGCAAGACCCCCTACACTGCCCGAACACCACTGCATTGCCCTAGACTCTGAAACACCAGCCCCAGCAAGACCCCCTGCACTGCCCGAACACCACTGCACTGCCCTAAACCCTGAAACACCAGCCCCAGCATGACCCCCTACACTGCCCGAACACCACTGCACTGCCCTAAACCCTGAAACACCAGCCCCAGCACGACCCCCTACACTGCCCGAACACCACTGCACTGCCCTAAACCCTGAAACACCAGCCCCAGCACGACCCCCTACACTGCCCGAACACCACTGCACTGCCCTAAACCCTGAAACACCAGCCCCAGCAAGACCCCCTACACTGCCCGAACACCACTGCATTGCCCTAGACTCTGAAACACCAGCCCCAGCAAGACCCCCTACACTGCCTGAACACCACTGCACTGCCCTAAACCCTGAAACACCAGCCCCAGCATGACCCCCTACACTGCCCGAACACCACTGCACTGCCCTAAACCCTGAAACACCAGCCCCAGCACGACCCCCTACACTGCCGGAACACCACTGCACTGCCCTAAACCCTGAAACACTAGCCCCAGCACGACCCCCTACACTGCCCGAACACCACTGCACTGCCCTAAACCCTGAAACACCAGCCCCAGCACCACCCCCTACAATGCCCGAACACCACTGTACTGCCCTAAACCCTGAAACACCACCCCCTGCACCGCCCCCTACACTGCCCGAACACCACTGCACTACCCTAAACCCTGAAACACCATCCCCTGCACAACACCCTACACTGCCCGAACACCACTGCACTGCCCTAAACCCTGAAACACCACCCCCTGCACCACCCCCTACACTGCCCGAACACCACAGCACTGCCCTAAACCCTGAAACACCACCCCCTGCACCGCCCCCTACACTGCCCGAACACCACTGCACTGCCCTAAACCCTGAAACACCACCCCCAGCATGACCCCCTACACTGCCCGAACACCACTGCCCTAAACCCTGAAACACCACCCCTGCACGACCCCCTACACTGCCCGAACACCACTGCACTGCCCTAAACCCTGAAACACCACCCCCTGCACGACCCCCTACACTGCCCGAACACCACTGCACTGCCCTAAACCCTAAAACACCACCCCCAGCATGACCCCCTACACTGCCCGAACACCACTGCACTGCCCTAAACCCTAGAACACTACCCCCAGCATGACCCCCTACACTACCCGAACACCACTGCACTACCCTAAACCCTAAAATACTCCCCCAGCACGACCCCCTACACTACCCAAACACGACTGCACTGCCCTAAACCCTAAAACACTCCCCCAGCACGACCCCTACACTGCCCAAACACTACTGCACTGCCCTAAACCCTGAAACACCACCCCTCAGCACGACACCCTACACTGCCCGAACACCACTGCACTGCCCTAAACCCTGAAACACCACCCCAGCACGACCCCCTACACTGCCCGAACACCACTGCACTAAACCCTGAAACACCACCCCCTGCACGACCCCCTACACTGCCGGAACACCACTGCACTGCCCTAAACCCTGAAACACCACCCCCAGCAAGACCCCCTTTACTGCTCGAACACAACTGCACTGCCCCAAACCCTGAAACACCACCCCCAGCATGACCCCCTACACTGCCCGAACACCACTGCCCTAAACCCTGAAACACCACCCCTGCACGACCCCCTACACTGCCCGAACACCACTGCAATGCCCTAAACCCTGAAACACCACCCCCTGCACGACCCCCTACACTGCCCGAACACCACTGCACTGCCCTAAACCCTGAAACACCACCCCCAGCACGACCCCCTACACTGTCCGAACACCACTGCACTGCCCTAAACCCTAAAACACCACCCCCAGCACGACCCCCTACACTGCCCGAACACCACTGCACTGCCCTAAACCCTAGAACACTACCCCCAGCATGACCCCCTACACTACCCGAACACCACTGCACTACCCTAAACCCTAAAATACTCCCCCAGCACGACCCCCTACACTACCCGAACACGACTGCACTGCCCTAAACCCTAAAACACTCCCCCAGCACGACCCCCTACACTACCCGAACACCACTGCACTGCCCTAAACCCTAAAACACTCCCCCAGCACGACCCCCTACACTACCTAAACACCACTGCACTGCCCTAAACCCTAAAACACTACCCCCGCATGACCCCCTACACTACCCAAATACCAATGCACTACCCTAATCCCTAAAACACTACCCCTGCACAACCCCCTACACTACCCAAAGACCACTGCACTACCCTAAACTCTAAAACAATACCCCCGCACGACTCCCTACACTACCCAAAGACCACTGCACTACCCTAAACCCTAAAACACGACCTCCTACACTACACAAACACCACTGCACTACCCTAAACCCTAAAAAACTACCCCAGCACGAACCCCTACACTACCCAAACACCACTGCACTACCCTAAACCATAAAACACTACCCCCAGCAGTACCCCCTACGCTACCCAAACACCACTGCACTACCCTAAACCCTAAAACACTACCCCCAGCAGTACCCCATGCACTACCCAAACACCATTGCACTACCCTAAACCCTAAAACACTACCCCCAGCAGTATCCCCTACACTACCCAAACACCACTGCACTACCCTAAACCCTAAAACCCTAAAACACTAACCCCCAGCACGACCCCCTACACTACCCAAACACCACTGTACTACCCTAAACCCTAAAACACTCCCCCAGCACGACTCCCTACACTACCCAAACACCACTGCACTACCCTAAACCCTAAATCTACCCCCAGCATGACCCCCTACACTACACAAACACCACTGCACTACCCTAAACCCTAAAACACTACCCCCAGCACGACCCTCTTCACTACCTAAACACAACTGCACAATTTGTTACAGGCGTTGCAACGCAGGCCTGTGGTGCTTACTGGAAGTACCTGGTGGGCTAGTTGGGCCCCAGGGACTCTCAGGATTCAAGGTGACCTAATCCCCCAACTTAAAACACGCCACGGGGCGCGTTTGCACAGTGGTGAAGGGAGGGGGCGGGGCCTCAGGTGACATGTGCGCAAACACGCCCTGTGGTGCGTTTTAAGTTGGGGAGTTAATTCCCTTTGAATTCTGGGGGCCAGCTAGCCCACCAAGTACCTTCAGTAAGCACAACAGAGTTGCGTTGCAGAGAGGTGAAAAAGGTGCGTGGCCTCGGAACGCCTCTCTGCAACTCAGCTCTGTGGTCCTAACTGTAGGTACCTGGGGGCTAGTTGGGCCCCAGGGACCCTCAGGATTCAAGGGGACTTAATCCCGCAACTTAAAACGCGCCACGGGGCGCGTTTGCACAAATGTCACCTCAGGCCCCCCCCTCCCTTCACCACTGTGCAAACGCGCACTGGCTCTGGTTAGTCAGAGTCAGTTACCACCAGTACCCGTCTGAAAAAGTTGTGGGCACAGGATGATTTTGCAACAAGGCCTCTTTCTGCTCCTCTGTTGGTTCTTTCTGCACATCTTTTGCTTCTTTCTGTGCATTTTTTCTTCTTTCTTCACATGTCCTACCTCCGTTGGCATAGTTAGAAATTAGCATATAAAAAACCTTTGAAATTCACTTAAAAAACCATAGGTTTCAGGCACGTTATAGTTAGAAATTAGCATTTAAAAAACCTTTGAAATTCACTGAAAAAACCATAGGTTTCAGGCACGTTATAGTTAGAAATTAGCATTTAAAAAACCTTTGAAATTCACTGAAAAAACCATAGGTTTCAGGCACGTTATAGTTAGAAATTAGCATTTAAAAAACCTTTGAAATTCACTGAAAAAACCATAGGTTTCAGACACATTATAGTTAGAAATTAGCATTTAAAAAACCTTTGAAATTCACTGAAAAAACCATAAGTTTTAGGGACAGTTATAGTTAGTTGGACATTGCACTCGTACAAAACCCGTGAAATTCCCCTGTTATAGTTAGTTCAGCTAACTATAACTCGCGCCCCGCAATGCACTGCTGATGACGTCACATATTACATCACTCATGACATGGTCAGTGACATCACTGATGACATCACTGATGACATCTCAAATGACATCACTGATGACATCATCCATGTGATAATTTCATGCATCTTCTCACACCCTAATATAACTTTTGATACACCCACTCTAAATTACAGACTGCCATTCTCAAAACCATAGACACTCCAACACCAAAAACTACATACCCACTCACTGATTCTTAGGTCTACACACACATCCACTCACTCACCTGTACAGTCATTCATACTTACAGTCACTCAGTACAGGACTATCATATGCACTCATACACCTATATAAACACACACACACCGCCACTCATCCATAGAGGTACTCACACACCTAGTCAGTCATGCAAAAAATTAATCACACACCCATTTACTCACCTATACAGTTATACACACACCAGCTCACTTACTCATACAAATACTAGCACATTCTTACGCTCTTATACAATAACTGATACAAGCACACACGCATCCATACAGCCACTCTCACAATAACACACTCTCACTTATAGACATTTAAATACTCTAACACACATATATACTGCCTTTTACATATGTAGTTACTCGCACATGTACCACTGAGATATACATTCACTCACTAACACACCCATACACACACTCACCCACCCAAGCAGTCCATCACAGATGCACTCTTGAAATCATGCACCCAGTGAATCACCCACTCACATCTATGTATAGAGTCACACACACCCCACCCACACAAACACTCAGGCAGCCATACAGATACTCAGAGAACCAATCAATAACCCATATAGACACTCATGTAGCTATTCGCAAATCCATGCATCCACTTACACACCAACAAACAGACGGATACAGACATTCACACAGTTTAGTCACTAACCCATGCATTCAGTAAGATACGTTTAATCACTCACTTGTAGAGTCAGTCACTCACGTACTAAATCATCCATTCAGACACATACACCCACTCATTCTTCAATACGCCTTTCCCTATATATATTAAACATATTTAAACTTTACAGAAACACAGTCACTGGATGATGTCATCAGTGATGTCATTTGAGATGTCATCAGTGATGTCATCAGTGATGTCACTGACCATGTCATGAGTGATGTAATATGTGACGTCATCAGCAGTGCATTGCGGGGCGCGAGTTATAGTTAGCTGAACTAACTATAACAGGGGAATTTCACGGGTTTTGTACGAGTGCAATGTCCAACTAACTATAACTGTCCCTAAAACTTATGGTTTTTTCAGTGAATATATATATATCCATACGTTGCCCTGTAATTGAGAGCGCACTCCATGTCAGATGATTTTCCAAATCATTTAATTGCAGAGAAACAGGCATGTCATCCCGAGCGTCATCTCCTTCTGCCTGACGCGTTTCAGGGCCTCTCGCCCCTTCCTCATAGGCAAACCGGACATGCACAATTGACTTTAGGCTCCCACAATCCTCTGCATGCTAAATACTTTTACTGGCCTCAGGCGAGAGGCCCTGAAACGCGTCAGGCAGAAGGAGATGACGCTTGGGATGACATGCCTGTTTCTTTGCAATGAAATGATTTGGAAAATCATCTGACATGGAGTGCGCTCTCAATTGCAGGGCAACGTATGGAAACATGATACACGGCAGCTCCGGCCGTGGAGAGCTGCACCCCCTAAAGAATGAATGGGGCCATCAGGAAGTGAAAAATGCTTTAATCCTGGTGCGGCATGTCAGAGCAGTGAACGTGAAACCAGGATTTAATTCTGAGGCCCACTGGAGGGCAATGGATTGATCCTTTTAATTATCCGGATGCACATAACCCACTGGAGGGTAGAAATCGGCATTAATGAACCACAATTCCCAGCATGCATTGAAACGGACAGACCCATCTGGGAGGCACACCTAAGGCCAGTAAAAGTATTTAGCATGCAGTGGATTGTGGGAGCCTAAAGTCAATTGTGCATGTCCGGTTTGCCTATGAGGAAGGGGCGAGAGGCCCTGAAACGCGTCAGGCAGAAGGAGATGATGCTCGGGATGACATGCCTGTTTCTTTGCAATGAAATGATTTGGAAAATCATCTGACATGGAGTGCGCTCTCAATTACAGGGCAACGTATGGAAACATATATATATATATATATATATATATATATATATATATATATATATATATATATATATATATATATATATATATATATATATATATATATATATATGAACGCATACATCTGATTCTCCACACAATGAACCGGACACCGACACGGGGAGGTTTCTGGAAATAAGATGTTTATTCCACAATTACGCTGCAACGCGTTTCGGCATTCACTGCCTTGATCACACAGTGATCACTTCCTGTTTAGCGCGCATTTAAATTAAAAGCCAGCAGAGTAACTCGATCACATGATCGGAACCTTTTCCATTGAGCATGAAAACAGACTTTGTTATCGGCACATCTCACAAGTTTCAGTCACTTTTTGTAAATTTCAATATTTGCGTTAGTGTGCTCGATATTTGTAGGCAAGGTCTCATAATTAATTCTATACACTGGGGTTAATTACAAATCCATAAAAGCAGTTAGCAGTTAAAATATACAATATTTAACTATTTACAATGTCGGATTCCAGTAAAGTGCAAGTGCAAGAGTTCATTAATAAATCCTCATTAATTCATGAGCTTCTTTCACAATTCTATGCACTTCTTCAAAAGTCCAATAGCAGGCAAGTGCCCGTAAATCCATGTTAAAACCTCACACTGGGGGCACTTATCCTATTGTATTCTGTGCATCAATCACAATACAACTAAGCTTGCAATAAACAAAGCATTGTCATTTGAACGTCATAAATCATCATGCAATGTAATATTCAATAATAATGATAAAAACACTTATTTTATCATTAAAAAAGCATCAAAACCCAACATGTAACTGCTTCATACTGTAATATAATAAAGGACAAGGTTATGTTTATGACAGTTTCAATTATCAGACCCTCATACCCAGAAGCGTTTGGATGTTAATCTTATTTCCATCTGAACAGTTTTCTCAATATTTTCTTGAGGACATTTTCAATATTCTTATGCGATGTCAGTTACTGCGATCTAAAATGAGAGATTTTTTTATATATATATATCCATCAACATTTCACCACGCAGGGAGCCCACGACCTTGGCAGGGCGGCTAGTATTTTAGCGCAGGAATACTAAAATGACATTGATCTAATTGCGCTGTCTATGTTCCTTTGAAAGTTGGTTACTTTTCCCTGCGCACTTTGTAAAAGAATACGGCCTGCGTTTAAAGAGAACCATGTGGGCAATTCAAAATTCAAAGAGACTCTCTCCCGTGATCAAGGCTCTACGGAGAAGAAACGCTGGGACAGTGAGCCTCCTGCCTCTGTACATTTTCCATGAATTAAACGGTTTTGAAGGCAACACAACCAGAGTCGGTGCACCTCTTTTGATGTTGAAAGGAGGGATTGGGTGGATATATATATATACATATCAAACCAAGGTTGCCCCTCGTGAAGACGCCACTCACGGGTAATTTTCTCCTCCTTTATTGAAGACCACAGAGAGTCAGTTTCATGCCGCATTCCAAATATAAAAAGCCTGACGCGTTTCGGACATCCATCGTCCTTGTTCACAGGCACCTCATTCAGGAAACAGCAACCGCGTTGTTCAACGTCTGCATATAATATATAAGTCCAGCCCCAGTGGGCGTAGGCAAAGTTCCCTGCTGGTATTTGCAGTTTTACAATGATCCTTCCCATGTGGGTGCTGCCGGTCCTGGTCAATAAAATAATGTCATTACCCCAGTGGGTTGGTATGTGGCCTGAACACCTGCTAGCTGTCCATAATCTGGCATTCAATAAGCGGAGCCCCCGTTCCATCAGCGTGGCCCATCTGGGTCACAGCAGGATCCGCATTCTCAGCAGCGGGGCATCCTCGAGGCCGGGCCAGCCGCTACTAATCCAACAAAACAAGGTTGCCCCTCGTGAAGACGCCACTCACGGGGAGTTTTCTCCTCCTTTATTGAAGACCACAGAGAGTCAGTTTCACGCCGCATTCCAAATATAAAAAGCCTGACGTGTTTCGGACGTCCATCGTCCTGCTATTTCACAGGCAACTCATTCAGGAAACAGCAACCACGTTGTTCAACGTCTGCATATAATATATAAGTCCCGCCCCAGTGGGCGTAGGCAAAGTTGCCTGCTGGTATTTGCAGTTTTACAACGATCCTTCCCATGTGGGTGCTGCCGGTCCTGGTCAATAAAAGGCGTCTTCATGAGGGGCAACCTTGTTTTGTTGGATATATATATATTACATTATCTACTGGCAGTCGCCAGTAGGTAGTTATAGTTAGGACCTATTTTCCATACGAAAAGCGTTTTTTCTTTTGCCAATATCTTTGGTGCCGGTTGATGCATCGAAATTTTCAAAACTAATGGGGCGCTCCAGTCAGCTCCTGTCTTGAAAGTTTCGGGGTGAGTCGTCAAGCGGGTCCCGAGAAAAAAGGGGAGTCCCAAAACGCATTTTCTCCATGTTAATTTCCATAAGAAACTTTAGACAAAGCTACAGCCCGAACTGCTGAACGCAATTACACCATATTTGGCAAAGAGTTAGCTCTTTTTTTTAAATAGTGTAAATCCGTTCAGTAGTTTTTTTGAGAAATTCAAAAATAAATAAAATATCATTATCTGGTTACCGCTGTGGATCCGCGAACTCTTCCGAGCATGAGCTTTATTCTGATTAGCTGCCAACACTTCAAACCAGAAAGTGTTGGCACCCATCTTGTGACTTGGTTGAACCGAGTCACAAGAAAAAAGGTCAAAAAAGAAGATAAGGGGGCGTGGCCAAGATGGCGAGCGGGTAAGACATGTCCCGTTCGTCTCCCCACTCCCGTCGGCCGCCAATGGTCTTCCCGGCAGTAAATCGGAGTGCCGGACCCCTGACTTGGAGAGCAGGCAGAGCACGAACCCCGGGAGTTGACCGGCAGCGACTTTCAAGCTCCGGGAAAGCGGTGGTGCGGAGGACGGCGGCAGCTCCTGGCAGGCCAAGATGGTGGCCGCAACAACCTAAGCGGCGCAGAGGGGAGGCCTGGTGCCTGTGGACTGCGGGATCGGTGGCCTGGGGCACCGCAGGGAACTAGAGCTGGTAGGCCGTACTGCAGTACGGGCGGAGAGAGGAGCCCCCTCCCGGGCGACCCCAGCAACAAATACGGAGGCTGCAGCGGGACTGTACTGGGGAGAGTGCGGCCCCACGCAGAGGCGCATAACGGAGGTGTGCACGGCGGGCTGGCAGAGATCAAAGACCCCAAGCACACCTGGAGGAACGCCTGGGCCGCCGGGACGGAGCGGAGCCGGGGCGAGCCGCAGCGAGGCTGGCCACACTGCCTGCAGTGGAAATAGCGGAACAAGGACCAGGCTCAGCCCAGAACTGTTGGAAGCGGGAGCCGTGGGGGGCAGCCTACCAGCCCACGAGGTGAGCAAGCGGGGGAGCACCTCCTCAATCGGAGCCCCCACACTCTGCCACGCCAGAAGAACGGGCCCAGGCCTGTTTCCTGTGCCCCGCGGGCCCTAGCTAGCCACTGCCGGTAGGAGGGAACCACACCCAGAGTCCCGGGGCACGGAAGGAGAAGATCTGGGTTGGAGAGGGCTCCGGAGGACTTCGCGGACCGCCGGCGACCCTGACCCACCGCCGCGGACCGGGAACGGCCCTTAGAGGCAGAGTGGCCCCACGGAGCGTGACGAGCAGCTAAGTGGGAGAGGGCGCAGAGGGCACGATCGGGAGGCCTAGGACACGCCGACAGAGAGCTGGGCCAACATCGGAGGAAGGGGTGCCAGTCCAGAAGAGGTACTCGTACAGGGGGCAGGGTGCCCGTTGGCGGGAGAGAAGAAGGGATTGAAGCCTGGCAGCGCAAACCTTGGTGCCAGGGCCTGCCCTGAAGGTGAGAAGAGAGGACCGGGTGGGGGACCCGGCGCCACCCGCGGTGAATAGAGACACCACTACACGACTCCCACCCGGCCCGGAGCCACATCGGCGACAGGGGCCAACGCTGATGAGGAAGGACAGGCTCCCTAAGGGGCACGAGAGGTGGGGCACCCCTGGGGCTGCCGGTGGATTGAAGGGCGCACCATCAAGTAGCGGACAGGGCTGCCCCAGAGCCCGGAGTACTGAGGACCCTTGCTGGCAAGGCTCGACAAAAGAAAGGGCGGCTCAACACAATGCAGCTGCGGACGTGAGAGAGCAGAGATGCCCCGGGATAGTGGCCTGGCCAGTCATCGCACGCTGCAGCCTAGAGAGACTGGTTATCAACTGGTCATGTCCTCGACCAGGGGTAAGAAGGACAGGAACGTCAAGGACATGTTCGCCAAGATCGCAGGGCCGGCTGGAGGAGATAGCCGGGCACCATCACCCACGACAGGGGGGCAAGAGTCGGGAAATACGGAGGAGCCGGTAACCCGCGTCTTCCTCACTCAACTGTTCTCGACCCTACGAGACAATATACAGACCCTCCGCCAAGAGCTCTCCACCGAGGTCAAAGAGGTATGCCAGGACTTGGACGCAATAGGGGAAAGGGTGGCCTCGATGGAAGACAAAGAGGACTCACGGGAGGAAGAAATAGAACACTTAAAGCAAGAAGTGCTACGGCTCCAGGGTCAGCAAATAGACCTCCAAGCCCACTCTGAAGACTTAGAAAATCGCTCCCGAAGAAATAATATACGGGTGAAGGGTGTTCCGTGGCAAGAAGAAGGTTCGGACATCACGCAATATCTACAGGGGCTTTTCCGCCACATCCTGCAGGAATCAACCGATTTCCCCATTAAAATCGACAGGGCCCACAGGGTAGGCTTGCCAAGGAGGGCCCCTGCTCCTCTGTCCGACATCCTGGCCTACCTCCCGGACTACCAGCTGAAGGAGCACATCATGAGGAAAGCCAGAGAGTCGCAGCCTCTGCACTATGGAGGCCATGACATCGCCCTCTATCAGGATCTGGCGGCGATCATGCTGCAAAAGCGGAGGGCCTTCCGGCCCGTCACGACGCACCTCCGCAATCAGGGAATCAACTACTTGTGGGGCCACCCATTTCGTATCATCTTTAGGTGGGACGACAAACTGCGCCAAGTCCGATCGTTACAAGAGGCCTGCAAAATCCTTGGCATTGATACTCCACACGAGTCTGAGAAGGAAGACGAGGCGGGCAGAGACCCGGGAGAACGCTGGCAGCGGGTAAGCCGCCACAGGAGGAGGCGGGGGACCCTGTCTAAGCCTGACCCAGAAACAATGGCACAGGAAAGAAAGGGAGTGCTGGACTCGCTGGCCGCAGACCCGACACAATGAAATGGTGAACGAGTGACCAGGAGGGGCAGATAAGTGGTTCAGAGCTTGCCGGGGGCGGCGGGGCGGGGGGGGAATCATCGGCCACAAGAGGCACCCCACTAACTTTTTCACTAGGGAGATGTGGAGACATCCTGCACTTCCCGGACAATCTGTTATAGTTCCTTTTGTTTGGTTTATTGTTGTTGTTGGGGTTCGGGTGGGAAAGGGGGGGTGCCGGTAAATCTCAGTCCTTACACAAACGGGCCCCGAGGGCATGAGGCGACTTAGACATAGGCCTTCCATAAGTGCACGTGGCCATGGTGGGGGAGGGTGCCACCTGGGCTGGGTCTGCGACGAGCCTCGCCCTGAGGGCTGTTACAGCGCTGCGTCCACTACACTATCATGGCTAAAGGAGAAGTGAAAGTTCTTACACTGAATGTTAAAGGCCTCAACAACCCTGTTAAGCAGCGAGCAGTGTTCTCCTTCCTAGAGAACACGGAGGCGGACATATGCCTCCTCCAGGAGACGCATCTGCTCACCAAAGACTGTCACCTCATGCGCTCCTGGGCATTTCCGCAGCAATACTTCTCATGCACAGGGGACAAGAAGGCAGGGGTGGCCCTGTTAATCTCCCACAGATGTAAGGGGGTAGTGAAGGATAAGATAGCCGAATTAAAGGGGAGACTGCTTGCTTACACAATCCAATTTGGCTCCCAGACTATAGTGGTCGGTTCCCTATACGCTCCTAACTCGGGGCAAGAGAGCTTTCTTAAATCAGCATTGTCCGATGTTATGACCCTGCAGCACCGCATGACCCTTATTGGGGGGGACTTGAACATGGTCATGGACGCTAGCAAAGATAGATCACAGACTTCATACTGGCATAAAGGTGAAATCTCCAGGGAGGGCAGGGCATGGCTCACAGAAATGGGCTTCTTGGACTTATGGAGGGAGGCTCACCCCAGCTCGAATCAGTATACATTCTTCTCACACGCACACAGGTCCTACGCTCGCATTGACTATTTCTTGGGCACCGGGGACGTCCAAAAGAGAGTGACCGCAATAGAGATTGAACCTATGGCCCTCTCAGACCACGACGCAGTGCTAACCTGACTCACTCTGCCACCTGGACCATGTCAAGCGAGCTGCTGGAGACTCAGGGAGGCAATGCTCCATAAGGAAATGGTCACCCAGCAACTCGCCAAGTGCATTCAGGAATACTTCACCCTCAATGACACGCCCGACATCCAAATTACTACACTTTGGGAGGCAATGAAGACAGTAGTACGGGGGGAGCTTATTGCACTCGCGGCAGCTGAGAACAAAGAGCGTAAGGAGCAGCGATCTGCACTAGTAGCCCAGGTACAGGAACTGGAGAGAGTCCATAGCAGGACGGGTGCACCGAGGTCTGGAGACAGCCTCAAGCAGCCAGGGCGCAATTAGCTGGTATAGACTTAGACAGGGCAGATTATGCCGCGGTGCGCTTAAAACACTCATACTATGTCGGAGGCGACTGCACAGGACGTCTTCTGGCCAATAGACTGCGGGCTCAAAGGCAAAAGTCGAAGGTTTCCTCCTTGCAGGGAACGGGGCAGAGCGAGGTTACGGGAGACCAAGAAATAGCTAATACTTTCGTGGAGTTTTATGAGAAACTGTACGCGGCGGAGCCGGCCCCGGAGTCCGACGTCACTGACTACCTCCAATCAGTCACTATGTCTGTGCTTACTCCCGACCAGACAGTGACGCTCGATGCCCCCATCCGGGTGGAGGAGGTAATCGCAGCAATCTCGCGCCTCAAAGTGCTCAAGTCCCCGGGCCCGGACGGGTTCCCAGCCCTTTTTTATAAGAAATTCTGCCATATATTAGCTCCGGTCTTGACGAGACTTTTTAACGCATTCGGGGAAACGACGCCTATACCGGCCACGATGCTGGCGGCAGCAATAGTGGTATTACCTAAGCCCGGCAAAGACAGACAGCAATGCGGGTCGTATCGCCCCATTTCTCTACTGAATGTCGATTTTAAAATCTTCACAGGGATTCTGGCCACTCGCCTTGGCCCTAGCATGCTAAGCTTGATTGAACCTGATCAAGCGGTATTTATCCAGTACCGCCAGTGCGCAGACAATACAAAGAGAGTACTCCACCTGATAGACAAAGCCCATCAAATGGGCATGGACGCCTTGCTACTGACAGTAGACGCTGAAAAAGCGTTTGATCGAGTAGACTGGGGCTTCTTAGGCCAAACCCTGTCCAAAGTCGGTCTAGGGGAGAGATTCAGGGGGTGGGTGGGCTGCTGCTACAAGGACCCCACTGCGACTATAATGGTAAACGGGGTCTCCTCACGGGCATTCCCTATCCAAGGGGGCACCCGGCAGGGATGCCCGTTGTCTCCCCTGCTGTTTGCTCTCTACATCGAACCCCTGGCGCAAAAGGTGCGGGAAAACTTACAGATCAAGGGGATCCCGTTCGGGGGAGAGACACATCCCATTAGTCTGTATGCGGACGATGTAATTGCGGCGTTGACAGACCCAACGGATTCGATTCCCGCTTTCCTTGGCGAACTCTCCATTTTTGGCCGGGTCTCGGGTTATCGAGTGAACGTGGGTAAATCCATGATTCTACATCTAAATCCTAATCTCGACCCACGGGGCAGGGGGGAGGCAAGACTACAGGGGATCCAACTAATGGACTCCATCCCCTATCTGGGATTGGACTTAGCGGCCTCCGTACATCAAATGACCCAACTGAACTACGCTAGGCTGGCCCGACAGGCAAAAAAGGACTTGGGTACATGGAGTAAATACCATCTTTCCCTATTAGGGAGGATCGCAGCGGTTAAGATGTCCCTTCTACCAAAGGCCCTCTATCTATTTCAGACTTTGCCTGCGCCACCGCCGACGGGAGCGCTTGCGGCACTACAGCGGGATATCAACCAATTCGTCTGGGCGGGGGCACGACCAAGGATGAGCAAGGCACTGGGATATATGCGGCCGGAAGAGGGAGGCTGGGGATTCCCGACCTGCTTAACTAACTATTACCGAGCGGCACAACTGAGATACTTGGTGGAGTGGGCAAGGACCGAGTCTGAGAAGAGATGGCTCTTCCAAGACAGGGCACTTGCACGGATCCCACTGTGAAAGGTCCCCTTCTTGAAGAAAACCCAATGCCCGAAGGGGTTGATGAGATCACCCATAGCCAAATCAGTACTGTCAGTCTGGGATGCAGTAGCGACGAAGAGTAAGCTTACCACCTTGCCCTATCCATTGACTCCTCTATTTGGCAACAGTGAGTTTATACCGGGGATACCCGTTGCCGCCTTCCCGGCATGGAGGGACACTTCCTGCCGCTCAGTGGGCCACTTATTCGATTTAGCTGGCATCATTCCGTTCCCCCAAATGAAGCTCAAATATGGGATTCCTGAGACCGAAAGGTTGAGATATTTGCAACTAAGACACTGGGTACTCCAAGACAAGGTCAGGACGCAAGGGTCACGCCGGTTAACTACATATGAGAAATGGATAATCTCCAAAACTTCCGATAAAGGGTTAATCACAGATATGTACAATATGATTAGACAAGGCCCATCAGCGCAGGTTACTCCGAGCCAGAGAAGATGGGAGAGGGAGTTGGGAGGGGAACTCACGCGAAAGGACTGGGAAGGAATCTATTATAGAGCGAAACACACAGCGCGTAATGTGGCCAGTGTAGAGTCCGCCATGAAGATTGCGACCTACTGGTACCTCACGCCTGCACGCCTGCATAGGGGTAACGCACAGAGGAGTCCTACCTGCTGGAGGGGATGTGATAATGAGGGTACACTGCTACACATACTATGGGAGTGCCCTATATTAACAGACTACTGGTCTAGAATCCTGGACACGGTAGACGCGCTCTTTGATACACAGATACCGAGACTCCCGTTCTATGTCATCTTGGGACTGCCTAACCCAATCACGTATCCACTCAAAAGTGTGCGAGGTCGCCAGATGGGGATGGCATTAGGGGCGGTACTGCAAAACACACTGGCACACTGGGGCACCTCTACACACCCCACCCACACAGGCTGGCTCCACAGGTTATGGTTCATCCTGGGAATGGAACGGATTTCATCCACCTTACACAACACCACAGACTCCTTCCAGAAGACATGGAGCCCCTTCATATCGTTACTCTCGTCCGAGTTCAATGAACTCACCCAACCTAAATACTTACGTGTACTACGTTTGTCTAGCTTATGGAAAGTACAGACACCAATGCCCGAGTTGTAGGGCCTGAAGGCCGGGGTGGAGAGAGGGGACTGGCTGACAGGGCTAGGGAGATTACCGGCACTGGGAAGGGTGGGGGAGGGAGTTCATCTCTTTTTTCTTTTTCCTTTTTTTCCTATTTTTATTAGACCTTGCTATTCTTCCCTTTTTTACATTGCATAAAGGCAAATGCACAGAGGTGAAATCCGGCATGATTATGTTGTATTCTACCCGGAGACCACAGACGTTTGCATTAGATTTGGTACTACAGAGGAGACTCCCACCATTGATCGATCGCAGCTGGATCAGGGGCTCCAGGCCAAAGTGTCTTTTGTATTTTTGCGCTGTAGTGGTATTATTAAAAATGTCAATACAAACATTTAAACATTAAAAAAATGAAGATAAGGGGGCAGGGTAGAAACACCCTGACCCCCTAGGCTTGCAGGGTCAAAAAAAGCATTTTTTTTAATTTACGGTGAGATTTGCATAGGGTGCGCGAATCCAACAGAAAAAAAATGAAGCACGGTCTCCCGCGCTTCGTTTGTTTTATTCCCCCGGGTGGGCCAGGTCCCGGGGGCAATCCAGAATTATGTAGCGTGGGCCCATGGGTGCCCCCGTAGGCCCTGGGTCCGCCAGCTCCCAGGGGCTTAGTGAAAAAAAGTACGTGGGGGCTCCTCCCCCCCACGCTGTCCCGGGGACTGCCACCCCCCCTGGGCTTCAATTTATTATGGGCAGGGGGGACCGCCATCTCCATGGGGCTACTTGTAAAAATGGAGTGTGGGGGACTCCAGCCCCACCACACTGCCCCAGGGACCACCACCTCCCGGGGCAAACTTCATTTAAATATGGGGGTCCGTTGCGGACCCCCGGTCCCGGGGACCACCACCTCCTCAGGGCTTCACATCAGTTGGGAGGGGGGCCACGTGGCCCGCCCGCCTCCTGGAGCCCTCTATGGCCCTGGGGACAGCCACCCCCCAGGGCTGGCTCCAGCAATCTCCTGGGGTGCCCACCCCCGGGACATTGCAGTTTGCTCCCACCCTGTCATTGCAAACTCCTCCTTCGCTTCATGGAAGCAAGAGTAGGATAACTGCTCTTGCTTTAATCAAGCGAAGCAAATTGCTTTTGGACAAGGGGAGCTGCATGTTAGCAGCTCCCCTTGTCCAAAAGTAATGCCAGCTCCAGCAGGAGGTGGGAAGCTGGCAGGCAATGCGGGGGCATTTAGGCTCCCCCCGCGGTCTCCAACGTGACGGCTTGCCCCATGGGATGGGGTCCCCGGGGCGGACACCGAGTAATGAAAGTGGGGCGGTTTTTATTCTCTCGATTTTGAAGTTGCGACCCCATCGTGGCTCTCCCCCACGTGTAACGTCGCGGTGGATTCGTGGATTCACCTTAAAGAAATAATTTAATAGTATTTAATTTAGAAGGTACTGTTGCATTTGTGAACTTTTTTTATAGAGTTAGTGAGATTGAAGTTCATAATCATGTTAAATTTCATTGAATTAGTAGTAATATAAAAAAAAATTAAAAAGCTAAACTTGACACGTGTATTGTGTTGTAGTTAGGGGTGGGCGGAATTTGCGTAGTCGCGCTACGCAAAGCTCCGCGAAACGGTAAAACATCTCCGCGAGCACGCAAAAGTTCCGCGGACACGCGGAATTGCTTGTTCCGCCCGTTTGCAATGCTTTTTTCCTGTTCGCGAACGCTGTTTGCGTGCTCGGGGAGAAATATCTCGCGAACACGCATTTTGAAAGCGCGAACAAGCAAAAAATTCCGAGAAAGCCGCGGATCGCGGAATTTTGGGCAATTTCGCGTTCTCCGCGGAACGTGAAATTCCGCAAATTCCGCGAGCGGAACGGAATTTACCGCCCAGGCCTAGTTGTAGTACATTGAATTTGTGCTTTTGTTTTGCAGAATCGCGATGGGTTCACGAATCCGCAATTTAAAAAAAAAAAAAAAGTTTGTATGTTTTTAAAAAAAGTACGTTTTACTGTTGGGTTATAGGGTGGCTCTAAAAAGAGCCCTTGTTCTCATTCTGACTTTGTTGAAGCTACATGTAAGTGCGGACGCACAGCTTAAGGTTGTTGTGAAACACTCTGTTTCCTTCATCTGTGAAGTGAACTCCATATCAAAATGTAAATTGTTGTTATAGATGGAGCCCATCCTATGGTCTCTGAGGTAAGCAGAAACAGCTTTATTGACATTCTTCCTAGCTTTCTCAAAATGTGGACAGAATTGATTTGACCACTTCCATTTCTGTCTCTGGCATATGTTAGAGTATACTAATACAGTTTGAGGCAAAAGCAACATCAATTGTGTAAAGGTATCTGTTAGACCTGGTACCATTGGCGTGAGTCTCCCTTCCACTTTTTTCTGATTGCCTCCTCTGTTTTTGATCTGTTTGCTGGTTTTAGATGCTTTGAGCATTGTGCCACTGCTATTCAGTGCCACAGTGCAAGTGCTCCCTATGTTAAATTGATGTATTGATTAGTGACTCCATGATTGGATCATTTGATTTACTTGTCAGACCCTAGTATAGTGCACCAGGTGTGCCCAGGGCCTGTAAATCAAATGCTGCTGGTGGGCTTGCAGCACTGGTTGTGCCACCCACAGAAGCAGCCTGTAAAATGTGTCTCAGGCCTGCCATTGCAGAGCCTGTGTGCAGTCTGTGACTGCCATGTCGACTTGGCAAGTGCACCCACTTGCCAGTCCCTAAACCTTCCCCTATCTTCATATCAGACACCCCTAAGGTAGGCCCAAGGGCAGGGTGCATTGTAAGTATAAGGTAGGACATGCCCTGGTGTGGGTGGCATGTCCTAATAGTGAATTACAGCCATTTTCGTTTTTCACTATTGCAAGGCTACCTGTCCCCATAGGCCAGAATGGGCAGTTTGATTATAACATCTTATAATCCTAACTGACCCAGGGAACATGGTAGAAATTCGAGTTTATTATGCCTGAACTCAGAATGATAAAATACATCTTTTAGTAAAGTTGGTTTTAACATTCTGTGTTTGAAAATACCACTTTTAGAAAGTAGGTATTTTCTTGCCTAACTGTCCAAGCCTGCCTCTGCTAGGTTGTGTATTGTGTGTCTGGTTTTGTGAGTGACAGGGGCTGGGGGATTCCAGGAGACAGGGTGAGTCAGCACAGGGCTGAATAGACCTATCTGCATGTAGAGTGGTGGGAGGAGTTGCACCTGGGTCTGAATAGGGCTGTGCCTGCCTTCTACAATGCTGGCTCCACCTCCTGTGGTGCGTCTGAGGTCCCTGGCCCACACTGTCAAAGGAAAGAATGAGTCCTGTAAACAAAGTGCTCCAGGACTGCAGAGAACTGGTTTGGACTAGGTACAGGCCCCTCTGCCTTCAGAGGACAAAGGATTTTGCAGTATAAATATGGGGACCCAGACCCCAAGACTTTAGATCACTTCTGGAACAACAAGACGAACCTCTGCCAAGGAGAAGAACCAAGGAAGCTGTAAGAGTTGGACTGCCCCCCCTGCCAGTGTGCTGTGTTGCTGGGTTGGCCTACAGTGGTGTCTTCAGTGCCAAGGAGAGGAGAAGGAACTTTTAAAGAACTTTCATCATCTTGCAGAATATTACTCCAAGGGCTTGAACTTGTGCTTGCCTCCTGCTGAAGTCTCAGGGACAAAAGACTTCACCACCAGCTCCCCTCTGAATTCCCTTGCTGCGAATTCTGTCTGCAGAAGCCTGCGTGTCGCTGGGAGCTGGAAGCGCGACTCAACGAGAAGAAGCATGTCGCAGCCGCAGCTGTTGCCGCCGCATCGCCGGAGAAGCGTGTCGCCGCCGCAGAGGTCGCCGCCGCATCACCAGAGAAGTGAGCCTTCGTCAAATCTGTTACCCTACGCATCACCGGAGAAGCGTGTCGCCACCGCAGAGGTCGCCGGTGCATCACCGGAGAAGCGTGTCGCAGGGCCTGCCGTGGCTCCAAAGTTACAGAGTCGCCGCACGGCCGCCGGGCGTGCACGCATCGTCTTCACGTCATTGCATCAAGGGCGCCATCTTATCACATCGCACCGGATCGTCGCATCGCATCGAGGCGCCATCTTGTCGCATCGCAACCGGAACGCAGTACGAGAATCTACGCATCACCTCCTCTACGGTAAGGACCAAGACGCATCCCCTACTCTGCGCAAGCATTGAGGCGCGATGCATCGTCTCCCCCGAAGCAAGGAACCGACGCATCTACATCCCTGCGAACCTTTTTGTTTGTTTTGCGTTATGCATCCAGGTACTTTTGTGAGAACTTTGTTGCATTTACCATCAACTTGAACTAAGTTACTTCTACCATCTTTAAGTTTATTTTGAGTACAGTATTGTGGATTTTTGTCGTTTGTGGTCTTGTGTTAAGTCTATATAAAGAATACTTATTTTTATAAAACCTGCGTGGTGTCCATCTGTAGTGTTTTCACTGTATTACTGTATGTGTTCACAAATGCTTAACAAACTGCCTCTGAGATAAGCCTGTCTGCTCGTGCCAAGCTACCAAGGGGGTGAGCAGGGGTTATCCAGTAGTGTAACTCCCTTGCCCTGACGTAGAAGCAAGGGTCCCTATTTGGTCAAAGGTACCTACCTCTGCCAACTAGAGACCCCCAGGTCTAACATTGGTGGTCAGCGGTGGGGATTCTGGACTTGCATTTGTGACTCATATACAGTAATTGGTGTACACTACTAGTGAGTGCAGACCAAACGCGACCACATACTTTTTGGTAGAATTTTTTTTTCCTTGGACTGTTATTTTTCCTGAGAACTGCCAATTCTTACTGCCATGAGTAGACCAGCATCTGTTGCATCTATGGATCTAGATTTTGAGGAAGAGAGGTTGGAAACCTACACTTGGAAACAGCTCAAGCACCTCTGCAAGAAATTGAAAGTTGCTACACCAGGCATTTCCAAAAAGGATGACTACCAAAAGGCGCTGAGGGCCTGGGTAGAAGCAAGAAATGCCCCTGAGTTGGTGGTGGAGCCAGCTGGGGATGCAGATGGGCAACTGGATAGGCCAGAGTTTCCAGCCAGGGGAGGGGTACCGTCCCCACCTGGCAGTAGCATCTCTTCCAAAGACCTGTCCCCCAGAGAGTTGGAAGGCAGGGAGAGAAATAGGGCGCACAAGCTGGAGATGGCTAAGCTTAAGATGGAGGGTCAGAGGGAAATAGAGAATAACAAGTTGTACGTGGTGAGAGAGAGAATGAGAATGGAGCATGAGAAGATGTTGAGGGAGTTAGAGATCAAGGCGAAGGTTCTAGAGATCAATCCCTCTGGTGGCAGCGCACCATCTGTGCCTTCAGAAGGCAGGGTATATATCCCCAAAGATGTCATCAAAGATTTCCATAAGCATGAGGATATTGGGCAGTGGTTTGCAGCCTATGAGATAGCAATGTTGGCCCACCGGGTCCCTGAGAAGGATTGGGGAGCTGGGTTGTGGGGTCGCTTTGTGAGTGAGGGGAGGGATACTTTGTTAGACCTACCCTGTGTAAATAGGATGTCTTATGCCCACATGAAGGAAGCCCTGATGACAAGGTATGGTTTGACCCCAGAACTCTATAGACAGAGGTTCAGGAATTGTAAGAAACTGGAGGCAACCACTTGGGTAGAATATGTATCTTTCTTTTGCAGAGCTATGGATGGTTGTGTGAAGGGTAGCAAAGTGGATACTTTTGAAGCGCTCTATGATTTGTTTGCATGGGAGCACTTGTCTACTAATTGTTTTCCAGAGCTACGCCAGCACCTTATTGATAGCAAGTTAACTAACCCTAGGAAGCTTGCTGAGGAGGCGGACCGCTGGGTCAGTACCAGGGTCCACAAGGGTCATGTGGGAGATTCCGCCAAAGGTGGGCAGGGTCCCCAGCAGAAGAGTGGGGGGGACAAGGGTAAACAGAGGGAGTTCCAGAAAGGGCCCCAAAGTAATTCCCAAGGGAACCAAGAGAAGGGTTCCCAGGATCCCCCTGAGAAGAAGCAAGAAGCCCCGACAGGTAAACCTGTTCAGAGGGGCCCCTACAAGTGCTTTATGTGTGGTCAAGTGGGCCACCGTTGGTATGATGCACAATGTCCCATGAAGGATTCCAAAGCACCACCACGTGCACCACCCCGTCAGATGGCGAGTGTAGCCCTGGGAGGGGAGGAGATGGGTGCCTAAGGTGGGTGGGGTCCCGCAGAAATGTCCCTTGTCTCTTTAGGAGACTTTGAGATGGTCCCTAAGACCCAGCTGCCTGATAACACTAAGAAATACAGGCAGTGGATGACCATCAATGGCCATAGGGTGGAGGCTCTGAGGGACACCGGGGCTAGTGTGACAGCTGGCAATTGCCGGTTGGTGTCCAAGGAGCAGGTTATCCCTCATGCATTCTTCCCTGTAGTTGCCGCGGACAACTCGCAGAGCCAGTGTGAGGTGGCTCAAGTTCCCTTTGAGTGGGGGGGTCTCAGGTACTCTCCAAGTTGCTGTGAGGCCAGCCATGCCTGTGGATTGTTGTCTGTTGGGCAATGATTTAGAGAGCTCCCCTTGGGCTAAGGTGGAGAAGAAGTCTCATTTGGAGATGTTGGGTCTGAGTTGACTACCACCTCCCTGGGGCAAACTTCGTTTAAATATGGGGGTCCGTTGCGGACCCCCGGTCCCGGGGACCACCACCTCCCCAGGGCTTCACATCAGTTGGGAGGGGGGCCACGTGGCCTGCCCCCCTCCTGGAGCCCTCTATGGCCCTGGGGACCACCACCCCCCAGGGCTGGCTCCAGCAATGTCCCGGGGTGCCCACCCCCGGGACATTGCAGTTTGCAATGGCAGGGCGGAAGCACTGCTCCCGCCCTGTCATTGCAAACTCCTCCTTCGCTTCATGGACGATTCGGTCTATGGCAGCCAGTAAGGGTGTTCAAGAGTTCCTGGAGCCTGAAAGTATGGCCCAGGAACCTGCCTTAAAGAGAAGAGGTAGGGGGCGCGGGAAACCAGCTCCCATTGTTCCCACAGTCCAGGAGGAGGCAGACCTTGAGGGGGATGCCCTGGAACCTACAGGGGAGCAAGTTGCTGAACTGGGGGACCTGCCTGAGCTGACCCATTGGCAGCAAGAAGGAGGACCCTCCAGGGAGGAGTTTTGTGCAGAACAAAGGAAGTGCCCTTCTCTTGAGGGTTTGCGGCAACAGGCCACAGCCCAAGCAGCATGTGATCAGTCTGGATGACATTGGATCTACTGGGAGAACGACCTTCTGTATAGTGAGCCTAAGGTTGCTGAGCCTGGGTCAGCCCATGTGCTGGTGGTACCCCAGCGCTTCAGAGCCTTCCTACTGGGTTTGGCTCATGATGTACCTTTAGCTGGACCTCTGGGGCAGAACAAGACCTTTGAAAGGCTTGTCCCCCACTTTCATTGGCCTCAGATGCAGAAGAGTTCAGACACTCATTGTAGGACTCGTCAAACTTGCCAGGCAAGTGGGAAAAGTGGAAGGAAGCACAAGGCTCCTCTCCAACCTTTCCCTGTGGTCAGTGCCCCCTTTGAATGGGTGAGCATTGACATTGTGGGGCCACTGGACCCCAAGACAGCCATGGGCAACAGGCTTATCCTGGTCTTGGTGGACCATGCTACCCGGTACCCAGAAGCCATCCCGCTCAGGACAGTGACGGCCCCCGTGGTGGGACGTGCACTGATGGGGATTTTCTCCTGTGTGGGGTTCCCCAGAGAGGTGGTGTCAGACCGTGGTACAAACTTCATATCCAACTATATGAAGTCCCTGTGGCAGGAGTGCGGTGTTACTTATACGTTCACCACTCCTTACCACCCCCAAGGTAATGGGCTGGTTGAGAGATTCAACCGGACCCTCAAAGGCATGATAATGGGTGTTGAGGAACCTATGAGGCATAAGTGGGATGTCCTCTTACCATGCCTTCTGTTTGCTTACCGTGAGGTGCCACAGAATTCATTAGGGTTCAGTCCCTTTGAACTGCTCTATGGTCACCCGGTAAGAGAACCTTTGAGTCTGGTCAATGAAGGCTGGGAGCAATCTCCCAGGAAACCTCCCCAGGATGTATACAGTTACATGCTGGCCTTCAGGAACCAGACCAGGCGCTTCAGGCAACTCACTGAGGCGAATCTGGAAGCCAGCCAGGAAGAGATGAAGCGGTGGTACGATCAGAATGCCACTCTGATTGAGCTTCAACCTGGACAGAAAGTTTGGGTCATGGCCCCTGTAGAGCCTTGTGCGCTCCAGGACAGGTGGACCGGACCATTTGAGGTGGTGGAGTGCAAGAGTGATGTCACCTGCCTGGTGAACTTGCGGTCTCCAAGGAACCCTTTGCGGGTCCTGCATGTTAACCGCCTGAAGCCCCACTTAGAAAGGTCCGAAGTGGGCATGCTCCTAGCGACAGATGATGGAATGGAGGAGGAGACTGAGCCTCTTCCTGACCTCCTGTCTGCAACAGAGCAAGATGGGTCAGTGGATGGTGTCAGCCTCTCTGCCACACTGACCCCTGATCAGCAGCAAGATTGTCGCCAACTGTTGGGACAATTCTCTGATTTGTTTTCCCTGATTCCTGGTGTCACTGAGTGGTGCGTCCATGATGTGGACACTGGAGACAGTCCTCCTGTGAAGCACAAGGCTTACAGAGTGACTGACAAGGTCAGAGCTTACATCAAGGAGGAAGTCTCCAAGATGTTTGCCTAAGGGGTGATTGAGTCCTCTCACAGTCCTTGGGCCAGCCCAGTGGTCTTGGTCCCAAAGGCTGCCGCGCCTGGTGCCACACCCGAACTCCAGTTCTGTGTGGACTACCGAGGACTCAATTCAGTCACCAGGACTGACGTGCACCCCATCCCCAGAGCTGATGAGCTCATTGATCGGCTAGGGGCTGCACGGTACCTCAGCACGTTTGATTTGACGTCTGGGTACTGGCAGATCGCCTTAACTGATGGGGCCAAAGAGAAGTCAGCATTCTCCACACCAGATGGGCACTACCAATTCTGGGTTATGCCCTTTGAGATGAAGAATGCCCGTGCCACCTTTCAGAGGTTGGTCAACCAGGTGTTGGCAGGACTGGAGGATTTCAGTGCCGCCTACCTGGGTGACATTGCAGTGTTCAGCGCCAGTTGGGAAGAACATCTGCGCCACCTCTGGGAAGTGTTGATGGCACTGCGAAAGGCAGGCCTCACGATCAAGGCGAGTAAGTGCCAGATCGGGCAGGGTTCCGTGGTGTACTTGGGGCACCAGGTAGGGAGCAGCCAGGTGGCGCCCCTACAACCCAAGATTGATACCATCCTGGCATGGGAACCCCCAAAGACTAAGACATAGGTGAGAGCCTTTTTAGGACTCACGGGGTACTACAGGAGGTTTGTCAAGGGATATGGCAACATTGTTGCACCCTTGACTGAGCTGACTTCCAGGAAGCAGCCCAAGAAAGTGAACTGGACTGATACCTGTCAGAAAGCTTTTGACGCCCTGAAGACGGCCATGTGTACAGCACCTGTGCTTCAGGCGCCCAACTTCTCAAAGGAATTCATTATTCAAACAGACGCTTCAGAGCATGGTGTGGGGGCTGTTCTATCACAGATTAATGAGGAGGGCCTAGACCAACCTGTAGCCTTCATCAGTAGGAGGTTACTTCCATGGGAGCAGAGGTGGAGTACAATTGAGCGTGAGGCATTTGCTGTGGTCTGGGCACTGAAGAAGTTGAGACCGTACCTGTTTGGGACTCACTTCCGGGTTCAGACAGACCACAGGCCCCTCAGATGGCTGATGCAGATGAGGGGTGAGAACCCAAAGTTGTTGAGGTGGTCCATTTCCCTACAGGGGATGGACTTTACGGTGGAACACCGCCCTGGTACAGAACACGCCAATGCTGATGGTCTGTCCAGATTTTTCCGCCTTAGTGATGAGAACTCCCAAGGGGAAGGGTAGTTCTCCCCACATTTCAGCTTTAGGGGACACGTGTTAGACCTGGTACCATTGGCGTGAGTCTCCCTTCCACTTTTTCTGATTGCCTCCTCTGTTTTTGATCTGTTTGCTGGTTTTAGATGCTTTGGGCACTGTGCCACTGCTATTCAGTGCCACAGTGCAAGTGCTCCCTATGTTAAATTGATGTATTGATTAGTGACTCCATGATTGGATCATTTGATTTACTTGTCAGACCCTAGTATAGTGCACCAGGTGTGCCCAGGGCCTGTAAATCAAATGCTGCTGGTGGGCTTGCAGCACTGGTTGTGCCACCCACAGAAGCAGCCTGGAAAATGTGTCTCAGGCCTGCCATTGCAGAGCCTGTGTGCAGTCTGTGACTGCCATGTCGACTTGGCAAGTGTACCCACTTGCCAGTCCCTAAACCTTCCCCTATCTTCATATCAGACACCCCTAAGGTAGGCCCAAGGGCAGGGTGCATTGTAAGTATAAGGTAGGACATGCCCTGGTGTGGGTGGCATGTCCTAATAGTGAATTACAGCCATTTTCGTTTTTCACTATTGTAAGGCTACCTGTCCCCATAGGCCAGAATGGGCAGTTTGATTATAACATCTTACAATCCTAACTGGCCCAGGGAACATGGTAGAAATTCGAGTTTAGTATGCCTGAACTCAGAATGATGAAATACATCTTTTAGTAAAGTTGGTTTTAACATTCTGTGTTTAAAAATACCACTTTTAGAAAGTAGGTATTTTCTTGCCTAACTGTCCAAGCCTGCCTCTTCTAGGTTGTGTATTGTGTGTCTGGTTTTGTGAGTGACAGGTGCTGGGGATTCCAGGAGACAGGGTGAGTCAGCACAGGGCTGAATAGACCTATCTGCATGTAGAGTGGTGGGAGGAGTTGCACCTGGGTCTGAATAGGGCTTTGCCTACCTTCTACAGTGCTGGCTCCACCTCCTGTGGTGCGTCTGATGTCCCTGGCCCACACTGTCAAAGGAAAGAAGGAGTCCTGTAAACAAAGTGCTCCAGGACTGCAGAGAACTGGTTTGGACTAGGTACAGGCCCCTCTGCCTTCAGAGGACAAAGGATTTTGCAGTATAAATATGGGGACCCAGACCCCAAGACTTTAGATCACTTCTGGAACAACAAGACGAACCTCTGCCAAGGAGAAGAACCAAGGAAGCTGTAGGAGTTGGACTGCCCCCCCTGCCAGTGTGCTGTGTTGCTGGGTTGGCCTACAGTGGTGTCTTCAGTGCCAAGGAGAGGAGAAGGAACTTTTAAAGAACTTTCATCATCCTGCAGAATATTACTCCAAGGGCTTGAACTTGTGCTTGCCTCCAGCTGAAGTCTCAGGGACAAAAGACTTCACCACCAGCTCCCCTCTGAATTCCCTTGCTGGGAATTCTGTCTGCAGAAGCCTGCGTGTCGCTGGGAGCTGGAAGCACGACTCAACGAGAAGAAGCGTGTCGCAGTCGCAGCTGTTGCCGTCGCATCGCCGGAGAAGCGTGTCGCCGCCGCAGAGGTCGCCGCTGCATCACCAGAGAAATGAGCCTTTGTCAAAGCTGTTACCCGACGCATCACCGGAGAAGCGTGTCGCTGCCGCAGAGGTCGCCGGCGCATCACCGGAGAAGCGTGTCGCAGGGCCTGTCGCGGCTCCAAAGTTACAGAGTCGCCGCACGGCCGCCGGGCGTTCACGCATCGTCTTCACGTCGTCGCATCAAGGGCGCCATTTTATCGCATCGCACCGGATCGTCGCATCGCATCGAGGCGCCATCTTGTCGCATCGCAACCGGAACGCAGTGCGAGAATCTACGCATCACCTCCTCTCCGGGAAGGACCAAGACGCATCCCCTACTCTGCGCAAGCATTGAGGCGCGACGCATCGTCTTCCCCGAAGCAAGGAACCGATGCATCTCCATCCCTGCGAACCTTTTTGTTTGTTTTGCGTTACGCAACCAGGTACTTTTGTGAGAACTTTGTCGCATTTACCATCAACTTGAACTAAGTTACTACCATATTTAAGTCTATTTTGAGTAAAGTATTGTGGATTTTTGTCGTTTGTGGTCTTGTGTTAAGTCTATATAAAGAATACTTATTTTTATAAAACCTGTGTGGTCTCCATCTGTAGTGTTTTCACTGTATTACTGTACGTGTTCACAAATGCTTAACACACTGCCTCTGAGATAAGCCTGTCTGCTCGTGCCAAGCTACCAAGGGGGTGTACAGGGGTTATCCAGTAGTGTAACTCCCTTGCACTGACGTAGAAGCAAGGGTCCCTATTTGGTCAAAGCCAAAGGTACCTACCTCTGCCAACTAGAGACCCCCAGGTCTAACAGTATCCTTCATGAGCATTTCCAGTCCTACTCCAGTGAATGTGCCTAGGTCATTGCCACCACAGTGCACAATCATGAGGTCAGGGGGTTGGAGATGCAAAAAGGTTTTAACCAAAGGCATCAATTGGTGCCACTTTAATCCTCTCTGTGCAATCCATTTAATATCCACATTTTGCAAACCTAGGTCTTTGTCAATACCTCTGTGTTCAGCATACCTTTTGCACCAGAAAACATAGCTGTGCCCTACAATCCATACTGTAAGCATCTTGAAGGGATGCCTGAAAGGAATGAAAAGATGTCTGTAGCTCAGGCAGTCAGTTGGTAGAATGAGAGGTTTCTAAAATGGTGGAGAAGTATTTTTGAAAAAGCTGATAAGTGATTGGCTGTTCAATAACATTCTGCACTCACAAGTACGATGCATGTTTCTTTCCTGAACAAGCATGTTTCTTATTGGTTATTAAAAAATGTTTGAAAGGTACAGTAGATAGGATAAGGTAATATTTTTTAAAAGTCAACCACACCTGCTATTTGCATTTGTAAGCTGCTGTGCAGAAGTTTAAAATATGGTGAACGTGTAACCTGCCAGTGCAGTTGAATGTTACAAAAGGGTTGCTATGGAAACTGGAATTAAGGTGAATGGGTGAATGGTTGAAAGTTAAGTGTGGATTTGATATATGAAATGGTAGCCTATATATAAGTGATATGTTTCCAAATTAAGTTTTCCTAAGACAGTAGTATGTGTAGAAGTAGTGTGTTGTTAAAAAAAATACTAGTATTATAAGAAATAGGTTTTTGAACTCCCGTGGGGGTTCGCGGCTCCATCGCGACCCTACCTTGAGGCACCGAGGTGGACTCGCGACTCCAGAAAATTACAGAACCAGTTTGGTCACTTTTAGAAGACAGTTTGAAAGGGTTAATATGTCTAACCAATAGAAATGTGCTTGACAATTGGAAATAATGTAGGAAGCAATTTGACTTGTTACTTACATTTATTTGTGTGCAGAAAGAGAGGGAAAGTTTGACTTTACTCGTTTTACCTTGTTGAGAGGGGTGCATTACATTTATTGTGTGCAAAAGAAAAACTTTTTGGAGTTTCTGATATTTCATATTCTGCAATACTATTTCAAAGGTGAGTTACACATTTTTGAGGTGTATTATGTATTATGTAGTTGTGCTTTACTCTTTGTAGTGATATTTTTATATTTAAAAAGCTTTATTTTCAAACTTTTGAAATTATTCAAGAAATGTGATGTTTGAAATATGCTATGAAATGTAGAGATGTGAATTGTAGTTTATTTTATTGTACTAAAATGATGATTGAAATAGATTGTGCATAGTCATATGTGTACATTGGTAGATGGATTAGTTATTATGGTAGTTTGTATTGGTGTGCGGAAATGTACAATTGAACTACACCGCATAATTTTAGGTATCGCTTTCCAATTGGAAGTGCAGTCTCTCAAGTTTTAAGGTGTGCATGGACTTGTGACTGAGGTATGTCTCTTCTTACACATGTATTCTAATTTGTGTTATTCATGTGAAGATACTAGACATGTAAAACACAGGTATATAACAATTTGTATGTTTCTTTTATATATGGTGTCAGTAGCAAAAGGTACAGATACATGCATGTATGCTTTCAGGAATATGTGGGACTTACATCAGAAACATGTGAAGGTTTGCTGCTTTGTATTTGGCTAGGTCCAACACCCTAAGTATTACTAGAATGGTAAAGCAGCAGCAGAAAAGTGAGGTTTAGGAAATGTTGGTAGAGGAATTACTGATTAGGCTACTTTGTATGAGACTAAGGAAAGGTACGCTTCAAATATACCACATCATTTTCAGTGTCTTCTTGAAATGGGAAGTGCAGTCTCTCAAGTTTTAAGCCCTGCATTGTCTTGTGTCATAGGTATGTCTCTACATAGACATGTATTCTAATAATTGTTATCCATCTGAAGATGATAGACATGTAAAACACATGTATACAACTATTTGTATGTTTCTTTTATCTATGGTGTCAATAGCAAAGGGTACAGAGACATGCAGGCATGCTTTCAGGAATATGGTGAGACTTATATCAGAGACATGTGAAGGGTTGCTGCTTTGTATTTGGCTAGGCCCAACACACTTAGTATTACTAGAATGGCGAAGCAGAAGCACAAAAGTGAAGTTTAAGATATGTTGGTAGAGGAACTACTGATTAGGCTACTATGTATGAGTCTGTGGAAAGGTGCACTTCAAATATACCACATCATTTTCAGTGTCTGCTTGAAATGGGAAGTGCAGTCTCTCAAGTTTTAAGGCCTGCATTGTCTTGTGTCAGAGGTATGTCTCTACTTAGACATGTATTCTAATACGTGTTATCCATCTGAAGATGCTAGACATGTAAAACACAGGTATACAACTATTTGTATGTTTCTTTTATATATGGTGTCAGTAGCAAAAGGTACAGAGACATGCATGCATGCTTTCAGGAATATGGTGAGACTTACATTAGAGACATGTGAAGGGTTGCTGCTTTGTATTTGGCTAAGAAATATGAACATCAACAACACCTGTTAAAGCAATTCCAAACAAAATTATTTATGTTAAACACATTTTACTCATGTGGAACATGGAATCTCATGTTCACAAGCATACCATTTGTTAAATACAGTTCATATAGAGGTGCCCCAACAGGGAGGAGAGGTAAGTGCAGCAATGTGCAGATGTGAGGGTAACTGAGAAAAAGTGGAAGAGAATGTGGAAGAAGTAATAGCAGTGTATAAGTGGTATTGTGGTAGTATTTTTAGTATTCGACAGGAATCTATTGATATAATACAAGTTTTCTAACAAGAATATGCCACAAAAAAGTGTTTAACAGAAGATTAAGATGTTGCAAGGACTAGATCCATGTAAAGTAAGAAAATATACTAAGTTGCAGGGTCATTCTCTGGCTTGTCTTTCTAGAAAAGTGTGTAAAAGTACATTTCATCATTTAAGAATGTTAGCAGTATACCATTCAGAAATGCAGAAGTTAGTAAGGAGATTGTACTACATAAAAAGTCCTGCATTATCTTTAAGTGAAATGAACGCAGCTCTTTTGCAAGGTTCAGTATCAGGTGTAAAAAAAGTTTGTGATGATATAGAGTTTTGTTTCTTTGGTTTACAGGAGGAGTGTAGAGAAAGTGACAGCTTGATAAGCGTAGGTGTTGAAGAACAGGTGGAAGATATTAGTACTGACAAGTTTGCAGAAGAAATTACAAAGTTTAAGATAGTTTCATCTGAAAAACCAAACTACGTTTGTGTTTGTTGTCGACGTACTCACTATAAAAGTCAAACTAGGAATGTTGATGTGTATTTAAAAAGTGAAAAGGAAAACAATGATAAGTGGGAGCAATTTGGTGCTTATTTGTTGGTGGAAGGTCGTTTTGAGTTGGGTACTGATCAATGTATTTGTAAATATTGTTGCAACAAGTTAGAAGAGAACAAAATGCCAGCTAGAGCTGTACATAACAACTTAGGGGCCGATTCCGATCTCGGCCGGTAGGGCTCCGAATCGGATTCGGCTTTACCGGATCCGATTCGGAGCCCTGTTTCCCGACCGAACCGTACGCGGGTCCGGCCGAGCGAGTACGATGCGAAATCGCCGACCGACTCGTCCGGGCGTCCCGACAGCTCCGACCGACTCGCTCCCGGCTCGAACCGCTCCGACCGACTCGCTCGGACTCGACTCGCACCGCGCAATGGAGACGTTTCCCGGCCGGGTAAGTACGATGCGCGCCGCGAGCAGTCCGACCGAGCCGCGCACTCCGGCTCGTAAGAGCTGTCGGAGCCGTACTTTGGGGTCCGTGTCGGACCCCCAGTACGCGTGGCCGCGCGAGTTGCACACAGGGGGGACCCATGGGTCCCCTACCTGTGCGTGTACGGCGCGAATCGCTTCGCCGCGTACCCGCTGTAGGGGGCGCCCTTGTCCGCCTCGCACCCATTGAGTCAATGGGAGCCCGCGTACGCGTTGTACGACCGGCTCCCATTGACATCAATGGGAGTCCGACCGACTCGAGTCCGATAACATACGGACGCATCGCACTCGTTCGGTCGGACTGCACGGGTCCGATTCGGTCGGAAATCTCTCCGGATCCGGCTCGGTCGGAGAGATTTCCGGCCCGAATCGGAATCGACCCCTTAGAGTTGGTAGCTATACCTCCAGGACTGGCTGATTTAAATGCATATGAGTCTATTCTTATTCAATATGTGCACCCATTTCAGGCCTTAGTTCGTATGGAGCCTAAAACAGGTAAGCTGCCTCCAACACATTTACAAAGAGGTCTGAAAGGAAGAGTTGTGTACTTACCTTTAGATTTTAAGAACAATATTAAAACTTTTGGTATAGAGAGAGAGGAAAGTGAGCCTGTAGTTATTCTAGTTAATGGTGTACCAACAAAGAGTCTAAAAATATGGCAAGAGTTAGTAGATGTTACCAAACTTCAAAAGGCTACACTATATCTTGTACAGAACAATATTTATTATAAAACTGTAAATGTGGAAGAACAGGAAATATGTTTAGAAGATGAAACAGAAATTCAAAGTGGAAAAATTGAAAAAGTGGACAAGTCTAGGAGTGAAGAGATTTACGAACATTACAGTATACATCCTCTACATTCAAAACAAGTGATAGGAAACAGTATTGAATTATTTAAAATGAAGAAAGCAAAGGGAACTCCCCTGAGTGTATGGGAAAAAAGTTTAGAAGCTTGTTGTTTTCCACAGCTGTTACCCACTGGAGAAGGTGGACTATAAGATGAACGAGCAGTACAGATTCCAGCTTCAGAATACTGCTCGACAAGATTGTACTCAGAAGATCCAAGATTTCGACAGTGCATTCCATATATATTTCATCTTCTGTTCGAAAGTGACTTGTCAGCACTTTCCGCAGTGAACCACATATTAACAACAGAAGTTCATCTTACCCATGTTTCTGCAAAGGAAATCATGGACAAAGTTCAAGAAAGAGATGATCATTTAGAAACTCAGTTAATTAATTTGATGGCGTGTCAACGTGGTACAAATGAGTATTGGTATCATCGTCACAAAGAACTTAAATGTATGTTAAGAAACTTAGGTACCCCTACGTGGTTTGTAACACTTAGCATGGGATGATTTACTTGAATTTCTACGAGAAGTAAATTCAAATGTAAAAAATATTGAATTGAAAACAGCTGGAGAACTCTGTTCCTTGGATCCTGTAAATGTGTGCAGATATTTTAATCATAGGTTTCAAGCTATGATGTCTATTATCTGCAATAAAAATAATCCACCTCTTGGAGAAGTTACTGATTTCTTTTGGAGAAAGGAGTACCAAGCCAGAGGTGCTTCTCATATACACATGGTATTATGGATCAAGAATGCACCAACATTTGGAACTGAAGAGTATGTTACCTGTGCCATTGCAAAAAAAGGAGGAGAAAACAGCTTGAGACAACAAGTTTTACGGTTTCAAAGTCATCGATGTGGAAAATATTATCGACGAATATACAAGTCAAAGGGAAAATGTTATACAAAATGTTGTTTTGGATTCCCACGTCCAATAATTTCTAAAGGAAGAGGAAATAGTTTTATGTCAGCAGTAAGGCCTACTATAACTCGGAAATCTCCAAAGAATACATACAACTTAAAAAGACCCGAAGATTCAAAGTATATTAATGACTACAATCCAGTGATTTTGACAATGTGGAATGCAAACATGGATATTCAATATGTTGCAGATAATTCAATTGCTGTTGATCGCTAAAATACCTCATATATAACCAAATCTGAAAAGACAGAGTTGAAAGAAATGTTGGAAGAAATTTCACAGGAAAAGAGTCTTAGCAAGAAATTTCACAGCTTTAGCTTGAAAATGCTTTCCCACCGAGAGATTGGATCCTATGAATGTTTGGATCAGTTTATATTCAAAGTCAAGAGGAATCATTTGGGTAAGTCTAGGTCTTGCCGCTACTCAAAATAGAGCATTGAAATCTCTACAAGAAATTGAATACTTAGCATTCAATAAACCAGAAAGTACCGATATTGTTAAAACTAATATGTTGGGTACGTGCTATCCCAAATGGAGTCCACATCTGGAAAACGTATGTCTCTATGAAATACTTCAACATTACAGCTTTAAAAGAAATGTTACAGAAAATATAAATGAAGAAAAATATGCAGTAATTGGATGTGACGGATGTTTGGTAAAACATACCAAAGAAAATCTTATTAAGCACAGAAAACTCAGTTGCAAAAGTCCAGATAAGAGGGAATTTTTCTATTTAGTACTTCTGCAACTCTTCAAGCCTTGGTGTAGTGAAACGGAATTGCTTGGAGATTTTGACTCGTATGAAGATTCTTTCAATGCAAGTAAAGATAGCATTCAGTGCACAATTTTCCCTACATATCTACAAATGTTAAATGATGAGACTGAACAAGAAACTACTATTGCAGCTGAAATAGCCAGAGACAATTCTCAAGATAGTCAAAGTTCGGGTCCACTAAGTCAAGATCCACTGGGACAACCAATTATCGAAAATGGAGCAGCAATTGCCATAAATGAAGTAGAAACTGCAATGCCACAAGCACAACATGATATTATCCAGTTAGAAAAGTTAGAAGAACAAATAAACATCGAACAAAAAGAAATATATCAACAAGTGACACAATAAATACAACATGGTTTGCTGCGCAAAAAAAAGAATGCCAATGTTCATCATTTAAACCTATTTTAATGTACATCAGTGGGAAAGCTGGAACAGGAAAAAGTTTCTTAATTAAAGTTTTGACCAGTTATCTCCACAAAACTACAGAATCACATTTATCTTGTGTTGTAACAGCTCCAACTGGTTTAGCAGCACACAACATTAAAGGGATTACATTACATCGATTACTTATGCTACCAGTTGAGCATGATACCAAATTGGAATATCACAAGCTATCTGGAGAAGCTTCTATGAAGTTTCAAGAGTACTGAAGAAAATGAAACTTCTAATCATTGATGAGGTAAGCATTGTCTCAAACATAATGCTTGCATTTGTACACTTGAGGATACAACAGATTACGATGTACAGTTTGGAGGTAAACATGTAATTGTATTCAGAGATCTACTACAACTTACTCCTGTAAAAGGACAACCTATTTTTAACACTGAGGACACTAGGAAATCTTTGGGAAGTATTGGAAATGTGAACATTTGGTCAACTTTTCAATATAAAAGAACTTATTAAGAATATGCGACAAGCAAGTGATGAACATTATGGAAATATTCTTCAAGATATAAGAATTGGTATATTGACAAAATATGGTAAACAAGCTTTGGAAAGTCAGCTGCTAAGGAACTTGTTTACAACTGGAAACACAGCATCAGAAATAATGTGCAATAAGCTTGAAGAAAACAAGTCTATAGTTTGCCTAATGCCTACACTGCAAGAGTGTTCTACATTTAATCTAGAATTTTTGAAACTGGAAAAACATGAAATAGTTTAGATGAAAGCTATTGATAAAATTGAATACCAGGGAGTGACTATTCTTCTGACAGAGAAACTACAGTGTAAATTGCATTTGGTGGAGAAGTTTGTATCTAAAACAGCAGGCTTTGAAAACACTTTACATGTATGTAGAAACTGTCTGGTAATTTTACGGCGTAATTTGGATGAAGTAAAATGTTTAGTAAATGGAGCAATGGGAAAAGTTGTTGAGTTTGTAAAATTTCAGAACAGAGATAGAATAGAATTTTTGAAGATAAAATTTGATCAGATTAAAGAGGTAACACAGATTGGGCGTTGTGTTGTACGTTTTTTGCTTGTAAAAAACGTGTACGTTTGCAGAAAACAGTTTCCTCTGTCTTTAGCGTATGCAGTAATTATTCATAAATCTCAAGGTTTAAGTGAAGACAGCGCTTTTGTAAATATTGGAAGTACAGTGTTCAAAAGGGAATGGCATATGTTGCATTACCTCGAGTAAGACCATTGTCTTGTTTGTATTTGATAGTTTGATGACAAAAAGTTTAGTGCTGATGCAAACTGTGTAAGAGAGTATAATCGTTTAAGAAGACTTTATGCTCCTGATTTAGGTGAATACCCCATATATGAGAAACGTATAGTCTGTCTACAATGGAAATATGTCAAAGATGGAACTGAGGTTCAAAAAAAGAAAAGAAATGAACAGAAAGTTGAAGGCATAAAGAAAAAGAAAATGGAAACTGTTGATGACATTGGAGGATATCAGTTGGAAAATAGTTCAGGTGTCAACTGCTATGCTAATGTGATTTTGAATGTTGTGTTTTATCTAGAAGAGCTTCATTGTGAAATCATGGGAAATCATGAAAAAAGGTTGTGTTCTTTATTACATCATGTATATCAACAGTTGGTAACTGACAGAACTAAAATCCATACTGCTTCTGGAGTCCATCATCTTTTTGGATATATGTAGTGGTTCACTGACATTTACTCTTAATCTACAACAAGATGCACAAGAATCTTTAATGGTTATGCTTGCAGTGTTAGAAGATGAAGGAATTATGATTGAAAACCTATTTGGACTTAGTTACAGCTGGGATCATAAATGTGAAGAGTGTTCTTTTACTACCATCCCTGAAATAGAAACAGAACGATTCATATACTTGACAATACCAGACTGTGAATCAGTACCTTTTAACAAATTGATTAAAACAGCCAATCACAACAAAAAAAACGCAGGCCTGTTAGGCCTGACAAAACACACACTCCAGGTGTGGCACACAGTGTTGGGAAAGTTAGGTTGGACTAACAAAATCACACAAACAACACCTCTTTGGGAGACTGACCAGCTAGGCATGCTACACAACACCAAAGGGTTCAGACAATGGGACAATATAGGCATATCAAAAGTGGGGGATCTCTGGATCAAGGGGAAGGTAATCACATTCTTGCAACTTCAAGAACAGTATGAGATGGTGCCCACGGAACAATTCCGGTATTTACAGACCAAACATGCATTAGAAGCGACTATTCCACCAGACACTATCCACCCTGAAGCCTCGCCATTGGAAGATAGATTATTGACAGAGTACATGGACAAAAAATCTACCTCCCTCACATATCACAAAATCATTAACAATCAGCCTGACCCTATGCAACCTCTCCGAGATAAGTGGCAGAAAGAAGTGGGAGACTTAGACGATACAGATTGGCAAGAGGCACTGGCATCCCCGAGGGAAGTAGCAATATCATCTAGGCTCCGCCTCAGACAACTTAAAGTACTCCACAGGATATACTTCACTAGGGTCACACTATGCAAGATAGGTAAGATTGACAACCAACTCTGCTTGCGACAATGTGGGGCACCGGGCACTTTTTTTCACACCATATGGGAATGTCCAGAAATAGTGACGTACTGGGAGACAGTTATGTCCACCATAACGAGAGTGAGTGGGGCCCCGGTACCACCAGAGCCCAAGCGCTGTCTTCTGAATATAAGGGAAGCAACAGACCTTAGCACCGCGGCAAAAACCTGGGCGACAATGGGAATCATATTAGCAAAAAGAAATATCGCTAAACTCTGGGGAGCACGTAACACTCCCACTATATCAGAATGGTGCAATGGGGGCGTGGCTAATGCCCGGAGAAGATGGCGGCGGGTCCCTGACTCTGCAGGGGCGGCGGCAACTATCGACGGACCTAGCGCCACTTTCGGCTTCCATGCGGAACCCAGGGTGAAGGAATGACAGTATGAAGAGAGGCGGCACACTTTGAGACTCTTTTCATTTCTCTACTCAACCCGTAAGCTGCCTTTTCCCTGTTTTGCAATGCGAGGCGGCTCCGTTATAGACGCGGCCGCCATTTTCTTTGATCTGCCGCGCTGAGGAGATTCCCTGCATGATGCCTCAGGAAACGCGCATCTGGGATCTTTTATTGCCGTTTTTTTGCCCTGTTTTGCCCTGAGCAATGTTACAAGCTCCATTTGCTTGTCACTTTCGTTTTCTAGTTAAAGATATCAGGGTTGGTATCTTTTTACTCACTGACTTTGCTGATATTTGTTCCTTTCAGTCAGAGGGTCGTCTTGTCTGTCACAGTTAGGCTTCTCCTCTCATGAATGTTGGAACTCTCCCTTTTACACTTGGATTCTACATATAGAAAATGTTTTCCTTTTTGTACCTTGTTACAGAGAAGCCATTATTTCCACTCCTGCATATTTTTTCTTCATGAGATGATTTTCACTACCTCCATGGTGGTTTTTATTGGCTTGCTGTTTTACGCTGCACACTACTGAGTGTATCTTTTGGTTTTTACAGCCTGCAGCCTACAACTAATATTATTTATTTTGCTGATAATTATTTACAGATTTTTTCCACTCGCCACAACTGCCTTAAAGACATTTACTATAGTTTAATGCACCTTTTATGGGGAGGTTGAGGAATGTTAAACTTGCTGCGTCCTCTAAAGCTTCTAAGGTATCTACGTGTTCGGATTCCGACTCAAATCCTAACGGCTCTGAAATGGAGGACCCTCCCCTCAAAAACCTGATATTTCTTCGGGCACTATTTCAAAAGCGCAGTTCTCCAGTAAACTTCCTGCTATCTCTACCAAAAGACCCAAAAAAGATCCACCTTCTCCTGAAAAATCCTCTCCGTCAACCATGGAGGTTATACTTGAAGAGATCCGAGCTCTAAAACCCTTCATAGAGGAAACCAATAAAACTTTACAATTTTTAAATGATAATTGGTCTTCTTTGGAGTCACGGGTGCTCATTGTGGAACAGCGAACAGAATCTCTTGAATCTTCATGCTCACGCATCTCATCTCTGGAATCTGAAGTGTCTCTTCTTAAGAAACAGGCAGAAGATTTGGAAAATAGGAATCGTAGAAACAACCTCCGACTTTATGGACTTCCTGAAAACATTGAAGGCTCCAACCCCACCACCTTTTTTCAGTCCTTCTTGCCCAAACTCTTGGACTTACCTTCTACTACTTCACTCAATATTCAAAGAACTCACAGACTTGGTCCGAAAATCTCAGCGAAACCTTGTGGTGTGATCATGCTTTTTCTGCAGTACACCGATCTTCTTCAAGTTCTTTCAGCGGTCAAGTCCAAGAAACAGGTTTTTTGGGAAGGTCATCGTCTCTTCTTTTCTCAAGTTGTAGCTAAAATCACAGCAGATTGACGGAAAAAATGTCTTGATCTTCGTCCTCAAGTACGTTCACTCAATGCCAAATATGGCCTTCTCCATCCATGTATCTTCAAGGTTACGTATAAAGAACGCACCACAACGTTTGATGACCCCACAGCGCTGCAGAAGTTTCTTACTCTTCATGGAGCTGATACTATGGACACTTCAAGACCTGCTTGAATATTATATATGTTCCATGTTACGCTGTTGTTTTCTTTTACTTGTTCTCAAATTGTCTAAGTGATTGTTAGTTCTGTTTATGTATTTGTAATGCCTCTATAATGTTATACTGTTACTTCTCTTCCTTCACTTTTATCTCTTCATAATTTTCTTATATTTTTTGCCTTATGAATATTTCTTTCCATTAATTCTTTTTCTCACTCACAGGTGTTTTTCCTTCAACAATTTTGTTCCCTTCTGATCCTCCTGTAATGTTGACATCTTTCATTGTGGTCCTTTCTGGATTCGATGGATCTTCAAGCTGACGTTGTCTTCTCCTGGTGTAGTCTCCCCCCAGTCGTGTTGTTTTGTAGGTATGATGTTCAGTCGTCTTTGTAAGACATGTACTGTCCCTTTGTTCTCTATTCTCTTCTTTTTTCTTTTTCTTTTTTGTCTCACCCTTCTCACCTGCTCCGATTTTCCTTCTTTCTTTTCCTCTCTATCTTTTTTACTTATCTCTTCCACCTTCTCTGCTCTTTTCTTCAAACTTAGTATCTTATACATTTTTTACACTTTACATATTTCTAAATTCTCTTTCATCTTGAAAATACTTTTTTCCCTTCCATTTATTTTCCTCTGCGCTTATAAAGTCAATTTAACTGTTTTTCTTGTAAGCATAATGTTTGTTCATACTCTTCTTAATAAATTACATTTTGGGTCACTACCTGGAATATTAAAGGACTGAATAAACCTATTAAAAGGCAACGGGTGTTATCTCACCTAGCAAAGTTGAAAACAGACATTGCGTTACTTCAAGAATCTCACATTTCTGATAATGAAGCTTCCAAGTTAAAAAGATGCTGGGTGGGTCATGTGTTTAATTCCCCAGCCCTAGGTAAGAAAAATGGTGTTTTGATTCTATGTCACAAGAAATTGAATGTTTCTGTAGTTCATCAAGAAGTTGATGCTGAGGGTCGTTGGGTTATTGTGAAGTTGCTTATAGATAAGATTCCTATCGTTATTTTCAATGTATATGTTCCTACTTCGATTGATAAACTTTTTTGGTCTAATTTATCAGACAAATTACTTACATTTGACGATGATTACGTTATACTTGGTGGAGACTGTAATCAAATTCTAGACCCCATTCTTGACCGACATTCTACTGTCAAGTTTACACCTTCTAAAATGCATGCTCAATTTGTTTCCTCCATTTGACGTAAAGCATTAGTTGATATCTGGAGATTATGCCACCCTGACCTTAGAGTGTACAGTTTCTATTCTGCTGCTCACCACTCACAATCCCGTATTGATTACCTTTTCTTAAGTAAATCCCTGTCACAACATGCCATTCACTCAGGGATTGGTTCAATCCTAATATCTGACCATGCCCCTGTTTTTGTTGATATTGACTTCATCCCCTTTTCCCCTCACCCTGGTAGATGGCGTTTTAACAATTCCATATTACTCGACCCTAATTTTTGTCAAAAGTTTAAATCCTTTGCCTTGGAATTTTTCGCCATCAACAACACTCCAGAGTCTCCTTTTGTGATGGTATGGGATTCCTTTAATGCAGCCGCCAGAGGTTTTATTATGAGTTTTGTGTCACAAAAAAAGAAGTCTTTTGAAGCCCAGTCTTCTCAATTACTTAGTAAAATTAAACAATTGGAATACGCGTATTATCAATCCTTCTAACAATGAATCTGATCTGAAAAATCTTCTTGATGCTAAAATTACTTTTAATAAATTGTCTACTGATGCAGATTCCAATTATCTCCTGAAAAGCAGTTCTCGTTACTATGGTGGCCAAAACAAGATGGGTAAACTTTTGGCTAATTATCTAAAAATAAGGAAAGATAGAACCAAAATAGAATTCTTACAAGGCCCTGCGGGTACCCCTATTTATTAAGATAAGGACATCTTAAATGAATTTGTTTCTTTTTATAAAAATCTCTATACTCCTGAATCTACACCGGATAATTCTGATCTTCTTTCTTATTTTCGGTCCATTCCTTCTCCACCATCTAATCACATTGATTTTGATTCTTTAGAAGCTGACATTTCCCTAGCAGATATAACTCAGGCTGTATCAGTACTACGTCGTGGGAAAGCGCCTGGACCTGATGGTTTTACCATTGAATTCTATTCTCATTTTGCAAATAATCTTTTACCTAACCTTTTATGTCTCTTTCAATCCTTTGGGGATGCGGGCATCTCCAGTGGTACCTTTCAGGAAGCATTGATCTGTTTAATTCCCAAAGATGATAAAGATCACTCTTTTTGTAAAAATGACCGACCTATCTCATTAGTCAACACTGATTACAAAATTTTTGCGAAGATTCTGGCTCTACGTATTGATCCTATTTTGCCTTATCTCATTGGTCCTGAGCAAGCGGGCTTTGTCAAAGGCCGACTTGCTTCTGATAATTCTCGAGTCTTTTTTAATATTCTAAGCAAGGCCTCTTCCTTGGATCATCTGATTGCAGCAATTTCCCTAGATGCTGAGAAAGCTTTTGACAGGATTGGTTGGGACTTTATGTTTCAAGCTTTAAGGTGGGCCGGTTTTCCTCCTAAACTGATAGCTTTAATTTCTTTATTTTATTCGGACCCCCGCGCTTCCATATTCGCTAACAGTAACTCTTCTGATTTCGTCTCACTTCATAGGGGGTGAGACAAGGTTGCCCTCTGTCCCCTTTATTATTTGTCATTGACCTAGAACCTTTCCTAACTAAAATTAGACAAGATGATCGAATCACAGGCTTCCAATCTGGATCTCATCAAGTTAAGTTATCAGTTTATGCTGACAATATTCTTCTATATTGCTCTAACCCTGAAACATCCCTTAATCCCTTTCTTCAACAGGTATCCTCCTTTTCGAAACTCTCAGGTTATCGTCTGAACGCTGATAAATGCGAAATTTTGCCTTTAAATTTTCTATGTCAAAAACATCTCTTTGATTCATCTGGTTTTTCCTGGCAGCCTATCAAAATAAAATACCTTGGTTTATGGTTCACACCTTCATTAGCTAACACGCTTAAAAAAGTAAATTTTGATTACATTATTAAAAAATTAAATGATAATATTAGCCGATGGCACCCTCTTTTTCTCTCTTGGTGGGGTTGGTTAGACTCTATTAAAATGATGCTTTCCCCTCTGGTGCTATATATGATATTGATGATTCCTATTCATATCCCTCAATATTACTTCAAAAGAATTGATTCCATTTTGATAACGTTTTTATGGAAGGGTAAATCTTCGCGTATAGCTCTATCTTCTCTCAAAAAAGATAGACCTAGTGGCGGCCTCAAGTTCCCCGACTTTAAGACTTATCATTCTGCATTCTCACTAAAACAAGCTGCTAAATGGATTTCTGTGGATCTTCCCCTACATCCACCTCTCTGGCTACAATTAGAAAAAGATCTTATTACCCCTTTTGGCTTTCAAGAAATTTTAACTTTCACTGCCAAAATTACCTCTTTGCGCTTCCCGGTCATTTCTCACTCTCGTAAACTTTTATCTCCTCTGTTATCTTCGTCATATCCTTCCAGTACCTCCCTCCATAATCAACCTATTTGGCATAATAAATCTTTACGGATTCGTAACCGCTCTATATATACTGGAAAACATGGCATTCTAAAGGCTTATGCTGGATTTCACAACTTATAGATGACACCAAGCCCCTTTCTTTTTCTGATCTTCAATCTAAATTTTCTTTACCATCATCCTTTAGATCGCAATATAATATTCTCCATCTTTCCCTCATCCATTTTCTTCAAAATGTACCTGCTTCTCCTGACTCTCCTATATCTTCTGAATCTCTTCTTTCAATTCTAGAGGGTTCTCCTTCAGCATCAAAAATTTACAAACTTTTACTATTCTCCTCAGAAAGACTTAAATCAAAAACTGAGAAGATGTGGGAAAAGGACTTTTCTCAAGAATGGCCAATTGCTACCTGGGATAAAATTTGGTCTAAACTCCATAAAACCTCTCGAGCTGCAAATACTATGCAAACCCTTTTTTTCATTTACCACAGACTATTATTCTCCCCTATGTCCTTAGCTTCTTTTTCATCTGACTCATCCTCTGCTTGCTGGTCCTGTCCCTGCCCCACTGCAGATTTAAAACATATGTTATTTGAGTGTCCCTCAATCCATCAATTTTGGCAATTAGTCTGGTCCCAAATTTTGGTAATCTTTAAGGTCCAAATCCCATTTTCCTTTACTAATATATTTTTAGGTACTCTATCTCCCCAATGGCCTCAAACACCACTAAGTTTTAAACTTTGGATTTATTAATAGCTATTGCCTTCCATTTAATAACTTCCAACTGGAAACAAGCTGATAAAGTCACTTTTCGAGCATGGTGGAATGCTGTTTGTTTCCACCATAGACTAGATACTAATTATGTCTCCCCCATATCTCTAGCAATTAAAAGAGATCTTTTATGGCTCCCCTTAACAACTTATTTATCTCATTATGCCTCCTCTTTAGTTGCCCTTAAACATATACCTGATGAAGTTCGGAAGCCACCTTAATTTTGCTCGCTTTGCCTTTTTATGCTTATCTGTTTAACTGATTCCTCTTAATTAATGAAAGTCCATTACAGTAGTCTTTTCAGTTTTTCACTCACTGATATGCTTACAATGTTATATTATTTGTATATTTATATGATGTTCTGACTGTTTTATATTGATAACTTATGTTTTCTCCCCTCCCTTGTTCTCTCTTTCCTCCTTTCCCCCCCTTTTTAGTTCTCCCAATATATTTTTCTCTTATTTATATATATAGGTATAAAGTTAATTCCTATATTGTCTTCTTATTTTACTTAATCATTTTATTGTTCAATAGGATGGATTTTGTCACTTTTATTGATGTTGTTTCTCTTGTTATCTTTTAATAAATCAAACTTAAAAAAAAAAAGAATGGTGCAATGATATGGATACGGCTATGGTGGCGGAAAAAGCGGTGTACACACACAGGGGATGCCCTAAAAAGTGGGAACGATTATGGGGGAAATGGAACACGTTCAGGGGTGGTATATGCGCGATACCCACAGTAGACTTCTCAGTGGAAGACAGTTAATATGTTCAAAGTGGCAAACAATGAGACCGATAAATATGCACATGTTACGGAAATGTAAAATTAAGGCTGCACTGGCGTACTGTACAAAAATATGTAATGTATAAGATGCTGATGTTTGATAAGACCAAAGTTATGAGTCGTGTACCAAATAATAATAATAAAAGTTTCGAAAAACAGCCAATCAGGACATGAGATGTTTACATTGTAGATCAGAGATGTTGTCTACATTACATATAGAAAGATATGGAAAATATCTAATTTTAATGCTACAACGTTGTAAGAAAATGGGAGAAAATTGGAGAAAAAAAATATATTGTTGCAAGTCAAATATCTATTTCAGGAAGAACTTTCATAGCAGTGACTATTATTTTCCATGCTGAACCTCCTACCACATCTGGACACTATACTGTATATTTAGAGTGTAATAAAGGATGAACACATTGCAATGCTGCCCACTTGGAATTCAAACCTAGATTGCCTTATGAATTACCAAATTCATATTTAATATTTTTGAAGCCAAAGTTTTGAATACATTATTCGGCCTATTGGGAAGATGTGAACACAAAACAACGAATTTATATTGGATTTTTTTTAAGCAAAAGTTTTAAATTCATTATTCGGCCTATTGGGAAGATGTGAACAGAAAATAGACAACATTGACAGAATTACTATTAATAATTAGACTTCCGATTACTATTTGTGCTAATTGATATTACATTTGGAAAATTGTGTTTAAAAGTAAATAGTTTTTATATTTATTGTCTATATTGTACCAGATGTAAATGAAATAATAGAGTTAATGTACAAGAAGGACGTAATTAAGAAAGTATAGCTAGATAAACACATAGCTATACATATTGCCAATAATTCTCTGCACTGATTTGTTTTTGTTTACAATCTTGTTGATTGTTTTTTTTCCCCGCTTTTCATTGATGATACTACATTGAAATCACTGAGCATGGTGATATTCAGTAGAATCTGAGAACAGCAAAAAAGGGAAATTGAAAAAGTTATGTAATTCTAAAATTATATTTGGTTCTTAAAATATAATATTATATTTTGTATAATACATTCCATTACATACCAGTTTTCTTCTTCTTGTTTGCAGTAGGTAATGGTGAAGTTTGAAAAGAGTTTTAATGCTGTTCATCACAAGACTACTCTAAAACAGTTTGATAGAGTTACAACACATAACATAATATGCATGATAAGTTAATAATGTTTAAAGTTAATTTTAATGTTATTTATTTCTAACAAAAATAATGTTGATCCTATACACTATATAAAAACTTTCAGATAACATCAGCCACGTAGTGATCCTTTCCCACAAACGATGTCCATGCTGTAATGTAATCTCTGTAGGTTAACCTTTGCACTAATAGGATAACTCAAGCATTATCTTTGATTTTTCCTTTCATAGAGTCAAAACCCATGCACTCATACAATAACCCAGACACTATCCCTGCAGCACTACCCATGTAGTCATACAATCACCCAGGCAGTACTGATACACTCATCCATTCACTCAGGCACTACCCATGCACTCCTCCAATCACCCAGGTAGTACCCCTGCAGTCATACAATTAGCCAAGTACTACCCATGCACTCATACATTCACTCACACACTACTGTTGCACTCATTCATTCCCTCAACCAGTACCTATGCACTCATCTGTGCATTCTGATAGTACCCATGCACTCCGCCAATCACCCAGGCAGTAGCCCTGCACTCATACAATCACCCAGATACTACCCATGGACTCCTGTAATCACTCAGGCACTACCCATGCACAGCTCCAATCACCCAGGCAGTATCCTTGCACTCATGCAATCAGCCAAGCACTTCCCATGCACTCATCCATTCACTCAGGCATTATCCTTGCATCCATCCATTCACTCAGGCACTACAGTTGCACTCCTCCAATCACCCAAGTAGTACCCCTGCACTCATGCAATCACCCGTGCACTACCCATACTCTCATGCATGCACTCTTGTATAACCCATGCAGTCTTCCAATCATCCAGGCAGTACCCTTGCACTCATGAAATCAGCCAGGCACTACCCATGCACTCATACAATCACTCAGTCACTACTGTTGCATTCATCCATTCCCTCAAATACTACCCATGCACTCATGCATTCACTCAGGTACTAATATTGCACTTATCCATTTCCTCAAACACTACCCATGCACTCATCCATACACTCAGGCACTACCCATGCACTCCTCCAATCATCCAGGAAGTTCTCTTGCACTCATGCAATCAGCTAGGCCCTATGCATGCACTCATTCTATCACTGACACACTACTGTTGCACTCATCCATTCACTCAAACACTACCTATGAAGTTATCCATGCAGTCAGGCAGTACCTATGCACTCCTCCAATCACCCAGGCAGTACCCCTGCACTCATGCAATCACCTAGGCAGTACTCCTGCACTCATATAATCACTCCGGCACTATTATTGCACTCATTAGTTCTCTGCAACACAACCAATGCACTCATCCATGCACTCAGGCAGTACCCATGCACTCCTCCAATCACCCAGACAGTACCCCTGCAGTCATGCAATCAGCCAAGCACTACCCCTGCACTCTTGTAATCACTCAGGCACTACTGTTGCACTCATCCATACACTCAGGCACTACCAATGCACTCCTCTAATCATCCAGGCAGTACTCTTGCACAAATGCAATCAGCTAGGCACTACCCATGCATGCATCCTATCACTGACACACTACTGTTGCATGTTTTAGTTAGTTGGACATCTCCCTCATACTAAACCAGAGAAATTTGGCCATTATAGTTAGTTGAGCTAACTATAACTCGTGCCCCCCGCAATGCACTGCTGATGATGTCACATATTACATCACTCAAGACATGGTCAGTGACATCACTGATGACATCACTGATGACATCACAAATGACATTACTGATGACATCACTGATGACATCATCCACTTAATATCTGATGCACATCCTCACACCCTAATATAACCTTTCATACACCTACTCAAAAATACAGACTAACATTCTCGAAACCATAGACACACCAATACCAGTTAGTACATACCCACTCACTGATTCATAGGTCTACACACACATCCACTCACCCATACAGTCACTCATACACGCAGGTACTGATCAATACAGCCACTGAGATCTGCACTCATACACCTATACAGATACTCACACACCGCCACTCACCCATAGAGTTACTCACACACCTTGTCAGTCACCCAAAGAATCAATCACACTGCCATTTACTCATTATACAGTTATACACACACCACCTAACTTATTCATACAGATACTAACATATACATACTTTCTTATACAATCACTGACACAAGCACACACGCATCCATACAGCCACTCTCATAATCACTCACTCTCACATATAGTCACTTATATACTTCAACACTCACATATACTGTCTTACACATATGTAGTTACTAATACATGTACCATACATAGCCCAAAATTCATTGATAATCTTGTCTCTCGTTATACCCCCACCCGGAATCTTCGTTCAGCCCAACTTCACCTTTTGACAATACCCACCTTTAAACTGAAACGTCAGGGGGGCTGCAGGTTTGCGACTTTAGCCCCACGCCTCTGGAATTCCATCCCCCTGGAAATTAGACTTAGCACCAATTTGCTCCTATTCAGAAAATCTCTTAAAACTTGGTTATTCACACAAGCTTATGAATAAACTGTTCCGGATTGGCACCCACCTAGTCTCCAGCGCCATGAAACCAATTGGTGAACGAGCGCTCTATAAGTCACAATTAAGATAAGAATTAAGATAAGATTGAGACATCCATTCACTCACCAACACAGCCATATACACACTCACCCACCCATACAGCCCCTCACAGACGCACTCATGAACCCATACACCCTTGAATCACCCACTCACACATCCATGCAGGGAGTCACACACCCCCACCCACCCACACAGACACTCAGGCACCCATACAAGTACTCAGGCAACCAATCATTAACCCATATAGACACTCATGTAGCTACTCACCAACCTATGCAGCCACCTACACACCAACTGACAGACTGATACAGACATTCACACAGATTAGTCACTCACCCATGCATTCACTAAGACACATTTAATCACTCACTTATACAGTCAGTCACGCACCCACTAATCATCCATTCAGATACACATACACCCAATCAAATCAAAAGAAGCTTTATTCGGTGTAATAGATTACAACCATAAAAGCATATTATAACACAATAAATTCAACATTGACTTGATAAAAAAGTTAAACAGTAAAAACAGATTATATAAAAACATTATAAAACAAAATCCAAAGAGGTCACGTAATGCATAGTGTGCAAAAGCTGCAAAAATGTCTGTGGTTTAGTTTAAGAGGTCATAAAAACACAAATTATTAAGAACAGGGATAATAATAAAAAATTATTATCACAATGTTATTACATGAATCAAAAACGCCGTCCTCTTCTTATGTTACATATTATATTATATTACAGGGGTCAGATAGATAATTCATATATATACACACAATTTTCATGGGTAAATCACATTGTATTTCGATACTTAATAATAGCCTTTAAAAACAAGGAAACAATCATAATGATTTGTTCATTTTCCAGCAATTGTAATCTTAAAAAGGCTGTTCTACATTGTCTTAGACCCCAGCTTCTAAGAGTAGGAATTAGAAGCTTTTTTCTTGGTGTAACATAATACTTACAGAATAAAGTGCAGTGCAGTGTTGTTTGAATTGATATATCGTCACATGGACAAATGGGCAACATACTAGACCAATCATTTTTTTCAGGAAACGTGACCAGTCTAAAAACGACCCGCATCGAAATCGAGCTAAAAGCATTCGACAATAACTACTCTGTACCAATGCCAGATAGGGTTGTAGGCCTATACATGTTGTCATCAGGTGGATGTCCATGACTGATTTTTTTCCTCCTCTCCACTAGCCAGCGCTTATTCTCTAGATGACTCAAGCAAGTGTCTTTTAATGCTTTTCTTGTTACCATTTCCAAGGAGTTTGGGAGTCAAAATATTCTGGGTGGCCAATTTCATATGTTAGTCTTTTTATATAATTGATCCATGGCATCTTCGCCACCCTATCTAATTTAAGAGAATCTAAAATTACATCTCTATTAAAACCAGTCTCCTCCGATACTCCAAACCTTATGCCATAGCAATAAGGGATTGGTTTTAATAATATCAGAGATATAAGGAAGGCCGAGTTCCCTATGGCAACTAAAAGTGGCAGTAGTACTTGGGACAGCTAACAAGTAGCGGATAAAATTGTTTTCAGTGCGTTGGATTTGTTCTACTTCCTCAATGCCCCAGATACCTGCTCCATATGACCCTGTAGAAATACATTTGGATTTGTAGATTGCCAGCAGTTCTGGGACAGGCCTACCACCTAGTTTCTTAGCAAAATTGACAACTGCTCCTGTGGCTCTCGAAAAATTCAAATTTCTAGCATTCATAGCTGCTTTCCATGAACCCTTTCTATCAAAGTTTATGCCTATATATGAAAAAGAATCCGTACTTTCAACTTTTTACTATCAATATAAATATCACATGTCTTTTTTTTATTTGTACCACAACTCATAGTGTATGTTTTAGTGGTATTTACCCTTAGGCCCCTGTCTTTCATGTAAGCTGACAAAATGGCTGACAGACCTTTGTAATCCTATTTGTGTCCGCGCCATTATTACTGCGGTCATCCGCGTCACAATAAGATGGGGACGGGGGTTCCCTTTATAATGGGGTAGTCACATTGGTATCCGCTCAGGTATTGTCCCAAACTATTAATATAAAGTGAGAAAGGAGGGGGCAAGTATGCACCCCTGCCTCACTCCTTTCCTTATGGAAAACTTTGCTGAGCACTCCCCATGTTTCCCGTGATCGGACCCTCGCCCCAGCCTCCCTGTACAACTCCTTAATAAAAATTAACAGCGGTGGATCAACCTCTAATTCTTCCAGAATACTCCACAATTTGTTATGTTTAACACAATCAAAGGCGGAGCTTAAGTCCACAAATGTTAAGTAAAGTTTACCCTGTTTTGCCTTTGTATACTTGTCTATTATTAGTGATAGATTAAGTCCCTGCTCAGTTGTGCCTAACCCTACACGGAAACCATATTGGAATCTTGATAAAATTCGCATTTCTTCCACCCAAGCCTGTAGCTTGTTTAAAATCACTCTCCCTGCCAGTTTCATAAAGGCATCCAATAAGGAGATGGGGCGATAACAACTGGGTTCGTTTCTGTCCCCTTTTAAATATGGGGATCACAATGGCGTCAGCCCAAGTAGGTATAAAACTATAATGATTACAGCTGTTAAGCACATTTGTTAGAAGTGGGGCCCATAATTCCATATTGGTTTTATAGATGTCCACCGGGACACCATCCGGGCCTGGTGCTTTCCCTGGGGCGCTTTCCTTTATTGCTCTGATGACCTCCTCAAGGGAGATATCAATGTCTATAGGAAAGGGTCCACTTTCTTTATTATCTTTCATAGGGATTGTGGTAACAGGCTCATCATCATTATAAAGCCCCATAAAGAATTCTACCCACTTGTCTCCTGTGATAGCCATATCAATAATATCAGTCTCTCCATTCATAAAAAAGGAGCATTGACCGCTTCCAAAATCCGGTGTTATCTTTATTTAGGCAGGCCTGGTGTAAGGCCTCCCATGCTTCCCTTTTAATTGTGCTTTTCGCTTCCTTAGGGCTAGTCGATATAAGGTTCTAGCCTGTCTTACTTTTCACTCATTCTTCAATACACCTTGGCGTATATATATATGTATATAAACATTCTTAAAATTTTTAAAACACTCAGTCACTGGATGATGTCATCAGTGATGTCATTTGGGATGTCATCAGTGATGTCACTGACCATGTCATGAGTGATGTAATATGTGACATCATCAGGAGTGCATTGCGGGGGCGCGAGTTATAGTTAGCTCAACTAACTATAACAGCCGAATTTCTCTGGTTTTGTACAAGTAAGATGTCCAACTAACTATAACATCCCTGAAACCTCTGTTTTTTTCAGTGAATATATATATATATTCAGTGAAAAAACAAAGGTTACAAGGACGTTATAGTTTTTTTTTTTTGGAATTTTTTATTGTATTTATTGACCTCCAGAATCACAACAAAAGTATGGCAACAGTTATACATCACAGGAGCCATGACAGTAATACTTACACATTCCGTTCAAGAAGAACATATTTTCATCCATACCACATATGAAGAGTTACATTACTGGATCTGGACAAATCAACGATATTCTAGAACAAAACGAACCATAACACTTAAACTACCCTCCCAACCCTCCCGCTCTCTGGTCGCTGAACATGTTCCCTACTATGTCAGATCCCCCAGATCGGACCACGTCTCACAAATATTATGTTTCTCCTACAGTTCCGGGCTCCGGGTGGCTCCCATGCATTGTTACTTCCCCTGAACCAGCGTGCCCTGCCTGTGCCCTCTCAGACCCTTGCGAGGAGGTCCCCCCACCCACAGGAATCTCTGTTAACATAACATTCCAAGCCATCGCATCGTCTTCCAATTTGTCATCCCTCCTGACTCTTTTCATCCGGATCAACTCTGCTACTGCCCACTCCCGTAGGTCTTTGGCCCAGCTCGCCACCATGGGGGGCTTCAGACTTATCCATCCAATTGCAACCCTTTGTTTGGCTAGCACCAACCCCAACTGCAAAACATTTTCTTGTGAGCTTTTTCCCTTTAGGGCTAGGGAGGAGTCCCAGTAGTATCTCCCGAATGGTATGGGGTATCTGCCACCCTGTAATTACTTGTAAGCTATCCACTACCAACCTCGAATAAATTACCAGATCAGCACAATCCCAAAGCATGTGCAGGAAATGGGCGTCCTCAAAACCACATCTAGGGCAATGGGCCGGACGTTCCGGATATATTTTGTGTAAGACTTGTGGAGTCATGTAGGTTTGGTGCACGATGTTGTACTATGTAAGCTTAAACCTAGGATTAGAACTAATTAGCTTGACCCCTTCATGCACCTTCCTCCACTCAGATACCGTTAAGGGTATGTCCAGAATTGCGTCCCATTTGGCCTGAGCTAGAAGGGGGGAAGCTGGAATATCATCCCTAAGTGCCCGGTAAATATGCAAGATTAATCTATGCCCTCCTGTCAAGGTCACAATTGCCTGGAGTGTAGTCGAGATGGGCGGTTCCTGTGAGAACATCAGCCACAGCTCGTGGGCTACCGCTGATATTTTCCCATATTGGAGGTATTGTCCCCTACCCAGCCCGAACGTGGACTCTGCCTTCTCCCTAGTAAGGAACTGTTGGTTAGAGTATAGGTACCCCATCACATGACATCCCCCCTCCGTCCATTCAATAACAGACATGTTACAACTTATCTGTTTAAATGGTACCACCGCCCATAGCGGGGCGTCCGGAGCATAAGGTGCCCTTTTCACCACAGTTTTTATTGCTACTTCCCAAGTCGTGGCTACATGTCGTATATTGTATGGAAGCCGATCCAGAACCCTCGACCCCAGCATAAAAAGTTCAGGGAGGGGAATTCCCCGATGTGTACCTGCCAGTAACCGCTTCTCCCAATTATCGTGGTCGTCGAACCACTGCACCGCATGCTGGAGCTGCGCCGCCATAGAATAAAGACCCAGTGGAGGCACCTTGAGTTCCCCCTGTTCCCATGTCCTCTGTAATGTGTCCAGTTTCACCCTCTTCCTTTTAGCTCCCCACAGCAGTTCCACCAACAATTGGTTCTACGCATCGGAAATATGCCTGTGGTATTTGATAAAGTGAGTTTTGCATCACATAAAGACAGCGTGGAAGAATCACCATTTTGGTCAACGTGACCTTACCCATCAAGGAAAGTGGCAACTCACGCCAAAACGCAATCGATTTTTCGATACCCCTCATGCACTTCCCCATATTACGCTCCAGATAGTCATCCTCTGTATGCGCCAGTCTAATCCCCAAGTAGCGCACTTCATCCCCGAGCCAGCTCATATTCTCCGGGGGCAGTTCACATTCCTCCCGCTCGATTAGACATCCCATAGGGAAGAGCTTAGACTTCCCTGGGTTAAGGTGCAGTCAGGAAATCCCCCTAAAGTCGGTCAGTATTTCTAACAGCACAGGGACCGATTCCTCAGGACGTCGAAGGTATACCAACATATCGTCGGCGTACATGGACACCACATGCGTAGTATCTCCCAACTGAATTCCCCAGTTCTGCATCCCAGTTCGAAGGGCAATCGCCAGTGGCTCCATCACGAGGGTGAACAGAAGCGGTAACAGGGGGCAGCCCTGTCGGGTACCCCTTTGGAAGTCAAACCTATCAGACACTTGATTGCGTAGGCGTACCCTAGCCGTTGGTCCAGTGTATACTAATTTTATTCAACCTATGTATGATTCCCCTAACCCCATCTTACTAAGGACTTCCCACATATAATTCCATTTGACGGAATCCAAAGCCTGCTGAATATCTAGGAGACATAAGGCCCAATTCTCTTCCCATAGATGATGTGCAAGCCATACGTGCGCAAGTCTACGCAGATTGTATGTGGTGTTTCGCCCAGGAACGAAGCCAGCCTGGTCCGGGTAGACCAATCGGGCCACATACAGCACAAGACGTGCCACCAACATGCCACTCAGTATCTTTTCATCAGTGTTCAGGAGAGAGATGGGTCTGTAAGAGCCAGGAGAAAGAGGGTCTCTATCCGGCTTGGGGATCATAGACACCAACGCCTCCATCATGGTGTTAGGGAGTTCCCCCCGGGTCAGAGCTTCATTAAATACCTGTAAGAGGTGGTCCACCAGCTGCGGAGCAAATTTTTTATAGAACTCCGCTGGGAGTCCATCACTCCCAGGGCAGCTGTCCGACTTCAGCCCTTTAATGATTATCAGGACTTCATCTTTGGTTATTGGTGCCCCCAGGGACTCGACTTCCTCTTCCCCCAGCATCGGAAGCGCTATCCTGTCTAAAAAATCCTGCAGTGCATGCGGCCTGGCTTGAGTAACAGTTGTACAAGTATGTCTCAGGTGAGCCGCGAATTCCTTGAGAATCACGTCCTGCGTGTATATTATGTTCCCATCAATATTTCTGAGTTGCAGAATGAGTATATGTTCCATCTCCGTCCTGAGCAATCGTGCCTAGAGTGATCCCATCCTATCCCCTTCCATGTGTAATCTTTGTCTATAGGTAGTATATTGATGTTTATCTAACCTGGACCAGGCCTCAAGTAACTGTCCGCAAACCAGCGTCCATTCGTCCGAGTTCGAAGGCGCCTTATAAAGAGCATCATCCAGGGTTTTTAGTTGTGCTTCCAAGGTAGTAATATCTCTACTAAGCTGGTGTTGGACCCCATACGCGGTCCGCATACATGTCCCCCTGATGACCACCTTCATGGCCTCCCGCTCTATGGACCTGCTGGCCGTCGATCCCCAGCTCTCTCTAAAGTAATGGTCCAGAGCCTCCATAACCGCCTGTGCATATGGGGGCTCCGCAAGCGCCTCAGCCCTAAGTCGCCATAATGGAATGGCTGGTCGTCCCGGCCCACTTCTCAAAGTTAACAACAGCGGAGCGCGGTCGGAGATAAACTTAGTTAAGTAGGAGACATCCTCCATAGTGGCAGACAGACCCGGGGAGAGGCAGCAATGGTCTATCTGAGTAAATATGTTAGCAGCAGGCGTGTAACAGGAGAACTCTCGTTTAGTTGGGTGACGCGCCCGCCACTCATCTCGTAACTGCATACCTTGCATTATAGTTGCAAGTGACCTTGACATGCTGGGCTTGGTGTTCTCTCTCGGGGGTTCCCTATCCAGTTCCGCATCAAAGATGCAGTTAAAATCACCAAGAATAATAAGTTCCGCACCCATGTATGGTGCTGCCGCTTTTAGGACTGACAGAAAAAAATCTGGACAATCCGAGTTAGGGGCATAAACATTAACAACGCAAATTTCCTTACCTTCCCACCTCCCAAACAAGATGACATAGCGTCCCTCAGGATCCAAAACATGGTGAAGATGTTGGAATGGGACCCCAGGTGCCACCCACACCAGTGCCCCTCGGGCAAAACCAGAGTACGAGGTAGCATATAGCTGTCCCCGCCACCTTTTCTGTATGCTCGCTATCGTGTTCCCCCATATATGTGTTTCCTGGAGTCCTGCAATAGCTATTCTATACCTTTTTAAAAATGCGTGCACTCTGCGGCGCCTGTCGAGACCAGTCATAATCCTAACATTCCAGGTTATAATCTTCAATCTTTCCACCAACATACTGGTTTGTGAACGTGTACCCAATATATACCACCTGGTCCGCCGTGTTCCCGACCCCCTGACCTAGTAGACATTTTAGTATAGTGCAATCTAACGTGACCCAGGAAAAACCCTATCAAACACCCAGAAAGAACTGTGAAAAATAAACAACTATGACTCCCTCCCCACCCCATGGGCAGTTGCGTATACTCCAATGTATACCATGCGATCCACAATAGAATTAACACATACCGCCCCACACCACCCCCCCTCCCTCCCAAAAAACCGTTCAACATTGGTTTATGTAAGTGAAGGTCGAAACCCAGTCCCACCAGAACTGACAAACACAAGATAGTATTCTTTAAATGCCGTGCTAGACACCGGCCATGCCGAGGAGCAAGATTTCTCTCAGGCTTCCCAGGCGGGCTCGGACTCTAATAGGGGCGTCGCTACTCTGGCAGCAGCCCATGCTCATAATATAGGTAATGATTAACATGGTGTCCATCCATGCATCGTAGAAGTCCACTCATGTGATCCTCAATTACAGGACTCCCAAGGATCCCTGCAAGTTATCGGCATAGCAGTCTCTCAGTAACCCCACCATAGTGCAGACACTTAGCAAACTTATCTGTACTGTTCCGCTCTCCATTGACAACACTCAATGTTCATTCTTGGTCGCTGTCTTGGTCCCCGGTTCCACCACTATGTCCGGCGTCTTCTCTATTGAGTCCTGTACTGTTTCTGAATCCGAAGTGTGCAGCGTGCCATCCTGGAGGACCGTGACACGGCCCACGCTCATCGTCTGTTTGTGTTGCACCTGCCATGCAGAGGAATTACGATCCCTCAGGGATGTACGAGCTGAGGCCGCCCCAGGGGAGGCAGTGGAGGATGCCAAGCGTTGCCCCCCGGAGCCCTAGCGTCAAGCCAGTCTCTTGCCTCCTCCGCCGAGAATAAAAACAGCACACACCCTTCATTCTCCACTCGTAACTTAGCCGAGAACTTAAGACTGTATTTTAAGTTCAAGTTTCTTAATCTCCGCTTAATTGCAACGAAGGTCTTTCTTTGTTCTTGGACCCTTTGGGTATAGTCAGGGTACACTGATATTGAATGGCCCTTGAAGAAAAAACGTTGCCCACTGCGTGAAAGCTGGAGAAGGAGGACCCTATCCCTGAAATTGAATAGCTTAGCAATTATAGCTCGCGGAGGCGCTCCAGGTCTGGGGGGGGCCGCCAGCGCTCTATGCGCTCTTTCAATACTAAAGAATTTGGACAACTGTTTGGGGGCCATTTCGCGCATGATCCACTCCTCAAGAAATAGTTCTACTGAGGGCCCCTCTGCCTTTTCAGGAAACCCAACAAATCTTAAATTCCCCCTCCGAGACCTTCCTTCTGAATCTTCTGCCCTGTCATCCAGCTTAATGACTTGACATTTCAGTTCCGCCACTGTGGCACTAAGATTCTTCACTTCCAGTTTCAAAATGCTTGTGTCTTTCTCAGTAATAGTCACTCTGTCCATGACTTTCCGAAGGTCACACTGCAGCAAATTAACATCTATGGCGACGGCATCGATTTTCCTAACCATATCATCCCTGGTCGACTGGATAGCATGTATGACATCTTTCAGTGTAGAGGGGTCCTCTATATCCCCCTCTGCAGCTCCTTTCCCCATCACGGGATACCCTCCTCCAACATCCGGACCTTGAAGTATAGGCTGGGCGTAGTTCGATATCTTATTAGTCTGCGCCTTTGGTGCCCTGTCTTTCCCCATAGTGACTAGCGTGAGGTGACAGCTATTGTCCAAACAGAGTGGTCTCCCAAGTTTCCTATGCCCAGGTACTACAATTCGTTCAGCAGTGACAGTTTCAGACCTCCACTATTCTCCAGGGGGGACACCCAACAAGGATCCCGCACAAGGGGTCTGGCTCCTCTGGGTCATAATCAGGGCGCGGTTACACTGCCATGCTCCGCCTCTGCATACACACCAATGGACTCCTCACCAATCTGCGTGTGGTTTTCCAGCCCCACTGAGAGGTCTCCACGGGGCACTAGTCAGCCCAGTCCAGTCTTAACAATCTGCGACCACCCCAAGGGGAGCCCCCATTACCTCTGAAGCTGCCGTTTGAGCCGCTGTCTTTGCCACCTCCAGGGCCGTTCCCCCCTGGGCCCGTCGCACTCTCACCTTAATCACCTCACTCCAGGCAGTGACTCCGTAGTTCTCTTCCCCTCATAGGGTAGCACCAATGTCCGCAACCCGCCAGGCGGAAGACAGCCAAATCACAGGAGGCAGCCTTCTCTATATGTATATCTGCTCGCTGGCGGTCTCACTTCTCAACTGCCTCCCGCTGCAGGCCTTGTATTGCCGGCCACACTACCTCCGTCAGGCTGCTCATGCACCTGTTTCCATAGACTTATCTGCCGGTCCCAAAATGAAGACCATCCGTCCTCAGAGACTTCCATACCGTGGTTTCACTGCAGTGAGACCGGAGGTCCCTCCGTTTTACAGTCAGTACAGCCCAGCCGTGTCCCAGCAGGCAAGATGGCGCCGACACCTCTCTGGTATCTAAGCTCCGCAGCCACTTCAAAAGCAGGTCCCAGTAGATCTTTCACGCTCTTATGGTGGCACAGGGTCGCACGGATCTCCGTGGACCCTTTTTAGTTTAGATATGAGCCAGGATAATGAAGGATCTAGTTAAAGTTCGGGCCGCCGCACGGAGCTCTCCTCAAGCACGTCTACGCGGCCATACTTCCAAGCCACGCCCCCATCTACAAGGACGTTATAGTTAGGCTCAGATTTCACTCATTCAAAACCAAAGAAATTCAGCAGCTATAGTTACCTGAGCTAACTATAACTTATGCCCCCACACTGCTTATGATCTCACATATTACATCACTCATGACATCTCAAATGACATCACTGATGACATCATCCAGTGAGTGTGTTTCATAAACCTTTCATAGACTTAAATATATATACTAAGCTACATCATAAGTTAAATTACTAGTCTTCCTGTACTACTAATGAGTGATACTGTTTCTAACATATATCATCTGAGTGGCTTTGTGGCTGGTTGGATCTGCCAGTGGGTGTATGAGTGGCTGTATAGGTCTTTCAGTGGATATGTGATTGCTGTAGGGGTTTATGAATGGGTTTGTGAGTGGTTTTCTGTGTCTGTGACTGGCTGTGTGAGTGGGTGTGTCACTGGTTGTATGGGAATGTGAGTGGGTGTGTGAGTGGTTGTATTTGTTTGTGAGTGGGTGTGAGAGTAGTTATATGGGTGTGTAAGTGGGTGTGTGTTAGTGGTTGTATGGGTGTGTGAATGGTTGTGTGAGTCTGTAAGTTGGTACATTAGTGATTGTATGGGTGTGTGAGTGGTTGTATGGGTCTGTAAATGGGTGCATGAGTGGTTGTATGGGTGAATGAATGGTTGTTTGGATCTGTGAGTGGATGTGTGATTGGGTGTGTGAGTGGTTGTATGGGTGTGTGAGTAGGTGTGTGAGTGGTTCTGTTGATGTCATTTGAGATGTCATCAGTGATGTCATCAGTGATGTCACTGACCATGTCATGAGTGATGTACTATGTGAGGTCATAAGCAGTGCAATGTGTGGGCTATAATTAGAACAGGTAACTATATCTGCCGAATTTCACTGGTTTTGTACGAGTGAAATCTGAGCCTAACTATAACATCCATGTAACAATTGTTTTCTTATGTGAATTTCTATGGTTTTTTAATGCTATTTCTCAAATAAAACTTCCCTGTAACCTTTAGTTTTTCAGTGAATTTCAATGTTTTGTTAATGTTATTTCCTGACTGTAATGTCCCTGTAATCTTTGGTATTTTGTAGTAATTTTTTCAATGTTTTTTAATGCTATTTCCTAACTATAACATCCTTGTAACCGTTGTTTTTTTGTGAATGTGTAAGGTTTATAAAAGTATATTACCTAACTATAACCTGTAACCTTTAAGGTTACAGGTTATAGTTAGGTAATATAATGCATGAGTGGCTGTATAGGTCTGTGGCTGTATAGGTCTGTGGCTGTATAGGTCTGTGGCTGTATAGGTCTGTGAGTGGGTGTGTGAGTGGTTTTGTATGTGTGTGATTGGATGTGTGAGTAGCTGTATGGGTCAGTGAGTTGGTGTGTGAGTGGCTGTATGGGTCTGTGAGTGGGTATGTGAGTGGCTGTAGGGGCCTGTGAGTGGGTGTATGGGTAGCAGTATAGGTCAGCGAGTGAGTGTGTGAGTGGCTGTATGAATCTGGAGTGGGTATGTTAGTAGCTGTATTGGAGTGTGACCAGTTTTGTGAGTGGCTGTATGGGTCTGTGAGTGGATATGTGATTGGCTGTATGGGTCTGTGAATGGATATGTGAGTGGCTGTATAGATATGTAAGTGGGTGTGTGATTAGCTGTTTGGATCTGTGCGTGGGTGTGTGAGTGGGTGTATGAGTAGTTTTCTGGATATGTGAGTGGGTGGGTGAGTGGCTTTATGGATCTGTGAGTAGGTGTGTGTGCTCATGTGGGTGTGTCAGTGGGTATATGATTGACTCTATGGGTATGTCAGTGGGTGTGTGAGTGGCTGTATGGGTCTGTGTGTATCTGTGAGTGGATCTGTTAGTGTCTGTGTGGGTGTGTGAGTGGGTGTGTGAGTGCCTGTGTGGGTCTGTGAGTGGGTGTGTGAGTACCTGTGTGTCTGTGAGTAGATGTGTGAGGGGTGCTATGGATTTTGGGAATTTGCACACTTAGGGTATTTAAAAGGAGATCCATGGACTCTGCTCTCACCAGGACACGACAAGAAAAGAAACCAATTATCACATTCACTACAGATCAGATTGCGCTCCAGTAGATCAATGATGCATTCACCACCATTAAGGATTTCATATCATTTTTCAACGTGGAATACGACAGGAAACACACTCATAACTACCAAGGTTTCAGATTGCTTATGTGTGACATTTCCATGGTTTCAGAGCATTTATGAGTGACATTTAACTTCCAAATGTGTGACACTTAGAGTGACAATTTCTGCAAGAAAACCAAGCAATGAAGTGCATAGAAGTAGATAAATATCAGAAATTGCACTCTTTTGAGCAAACAAAAACTCTAAAATATCTTGAAACTGATGCAAAACCCCTGAAATGGAAGGTTAACAGTTTATAACATTTAATCCCTGCACGCTTTGCTGCAGCCTATCTTATACAGGGTGTACATTTTTTTATAACAATGTGCATTTTAATAGCGATTTCAGTCACACTCTATGACCTCGTAGCACTATAATACAGAACTCACTATTCCCCATAGCACCAACCAGTACTCAATTCTCTTTGTCTGTGGTTATTTTGTATTCAGTTACCTAAAGTCGAAAGACCAACAAAAATGTAAAAAAAATCGATTTCCTTGTTTCTGTCTTGTGCGACCTAGGCTGCACTGGCTGCTCCAGCAGTCAGAGTTAAAGCCAGCTAATACCTTACGACCTCTGCAACTTCAAATTTCAACAGATAGTTAAGACTAGGTTTAGTGCAAGGCATAGAAGCAGCAAATTTCATGAAATACTGACAAGTTGGCCTTTACATCTGCATGGAGCTGAAAATAGCCAAACATCATTCGTGGCAATTACAACATAAATACCTTTCATTGTGTGTGCAAACATGCATGCAATGGACTCCCCCTTATGCTGCAAAGACATAACAAGGCAAATTGGACTGAGTAAGTAATTTAAACTTTAACCTTCGTTTGAATTAATAAATTGTTATGTGAGAGAAAATGGTAAGACTAGATTTGTTTTCGCTTGAAAAAACATGGGAGCTTCTTATCTAATTGAAAAGGTTTGATTCTCTCTAGGGGGTGTTCCTGCAGAAACTAGAATGAGGAATACCTACACGCCTGCACACAAGCCTTGTACTCCTTAGCAGCTTCATCTATGGGAGTCGCAGAGTGGCTTTTTGATCCTTGCTTTGCAGATGCAGCATATTATGCTCTTGTCCTGTTCACAGAAGGTTAGCTGAGCTTTCGTCTATAGCACCATGCATTTAAGGAGCCCCTTATGAATAACAACATAAGTGCGACCTCCTCGGGCCGCTGCAGGCATTGAAAACATCCTGCCTGCAGTCAGAAAATGACCGTTGGCTCCCACAACACACAAGGAGAGCGCAGGTTATGTTTTGTTTTTTTAAATTTAATATCCCACATGGCACTCGGCAGGGCTGCACACTTGCTTTGTCTTTGCGAAGCCTAAGAAATTAGGATCATTCGTGCTTTACTGAAGTGGAGCTTCAACTGGGCACCTCCTATGTTTATATTTGTAAGTGCTTCCTATTGAGGTTTAACTTCTGTGAAATGAGCATCAGGGCCAGAATAGAACCTCATTTTTTCCAAGAAGAGTCCACAGTTTTGCTGAAAATCTCTACCCAACTGGGGAAGGGGGGTCTTGCAGTCACCCTAGTGAGGCCAATTTTGGCCTGGAGGCTACATCCGACGGGGCCTAGCCTCTTCATACTGGGTGCCGTGGAGCCCACCCAGGACACCCAGTGTGCTATGGTGGGGTTCACAGGGGGCCTCAATGCACCCATGGACTCTGCAGAAGCAGCCATTGCTCCTACACATAGGGAGCAGCAAAAAATGCTGCTTTCTGCTTGATAACAGATGAAAAGTCCGCTCCTAGCAAATGGGAGCAGTTTTCCTGCTCCTGCCCACTGGGAGCAGACTAGCGAGAGCTAACTGCTATCTTCTGAGGGTGGGCACCTCAGGAGATAGAGAGCCGGCCCTAGGGGATGGCAGTCCCAAGGGTCATTAATGGCTCTAGGAGCGGGGGCCACATGGCCTACCCCTTTTAAATTTGAGGGCATCCCCTGGCCCGAATATGGCCTCAAAGGAGGACTGCACAGCCTCCCTCCCCCTTTACTTTGCATTTCTGTCCCCGGGGAGGTGGTGATCCCCGGGGCACTACAGTGCAACGGATGGGGGTCAGTGTGGCCCCCTCCAATCTATTAATTATGTCAAGGGAGGTGGTGGTTCCCCATGGCTCTAAAGAGGCACAGGATGGGGGTGTGCGGCCCCATCCAATATATAAAAAAAAGCCCCAGGAAGGTGGTGGTCCCCGGGGGTTTTGGGAGCCCTAGGAGGGGGACAGCGTGCCCCCTCAGTTAAAATAACAATCGCCTGCCCGGGGGAGGTGGCGGTCCACTGGGCCAAGATTAGCCATGAGGAGAGGTACCCTACGCACCCCCTCCCCATATTATATATAATTATAAGCCCCCAGGACCTTGCCCACCTGGCAGCTCAACTAGAAACAAGCGCTGGAGACCCCACTTGTTTTTTGTTTTTATTTTGCCGCAAATTCACAAATCTGTCTCAAAGTTGACAACATTGAAAAAAAATGCTTTTTACCCTGGTGGGGTCCCTGGCGTAACCCATAAGCAGTGCTAGAGGATCAGGGTATTCCTGCCCTGCCCCCTACTCTTTTTATGTTTTTTGTTTAGAACTCAGCTGAGACAGAGTACCAAAATGGCTGCCAACTCTTCCTGGTTGAAGTGTTGGCAGCCAATCAGATCTCTGCACGAGATCAGGAGGATTTACGGAGGGATCAGGCCTCTAGATATAATTTTTTTCTTTTTGTAATATCTCCAAAACTACAGACCGGATGTACACCAAAAAATAAAAAGATTGCATTCTGAACCAAGACCTACCTTTCAGCCAAATTTGGTGTAATTCCGGACAGCAGTTCAGACTGTAGTCGTGTTCAAATCTATTTGAGAATTAACATGGGAAACACACTTTTTTGACCACCCTTTTTCTAAGCCACCACTTGACAGATCACCTGAAAACTTCCTGTGCACAACTAGAATCAGGTGGCTACCTTTTTGGAGAGTTTTGTCACCAAAGATATAAGCAAACCAAAAATAGCTTCTCCTGTGGAAACTAGGTCTTTATTATAACTACTCTACTGGCAATTGCCAGTAGGCAATCCATATAAATAAATATATGTGTGTGTATATGTATATATATATATATATACATATATATATATATATAAATAAATATATATATATATATATATATATATATATATATATATATATATATATATATTTGCTCAAAAGGAAAAGAAATGCTGCACTCCCATCGGCTTTATCCAGGTAACTTCTTTTATTTGCCAAATCTTATTGCAATAAAGTCACAGACACCACTACGCGTTTCGACACTCTGTCTTCTTCCTGGTGGTTTTGCATCTGTTTTCAATTAGTAATAATTATCGCCTTGCTTTTATACAGTTAGCAGGCATTAATTGCATTGAAGCTACACAGAACCCACTGGAGGGTTTGAATTAGCACGAAAGTGAAATACAAGTTCCGGCATGCACTGGAAAAGAACTCACCTGGGAGGCACACCGGAGGTGCATAAAATTGAAAGCATGCAGGGAATTTGTATTGCTGTGAGCTCAATGCCAGCCTATGAATAAGGGGCCGGGGCCCCGAAACGTGTCAGGCACAAGAAGTGATTGGGATGAAATGCCGGTTTTCAAATAAAAAGGATTTGAAAAATCATCTGTTGCAGAGTGCGTCCTCAATGCAGGGCAAGAACTTGGAGACATGATTTACGGCAGGTCCAGCCGAAGAGGACTACACCACCTGAAAATAAAATGTGGGGCTGCTGGATTTAAGAACTGTTCTAATCATAAGCAGTGCAGCAAAAAAAGAAATCTGAAACCGGATGTTTTAATTCCAGAGGCCCACTGAAGGGCTTTTGTACAAATGGAACATTAATTGCATTCAAACTACACAGAACCCACTGGAGGGTTTGAATTAGCACGAAAGTGAAATACAAGTTCCGGCATGCACTGGAAAAGAACTCACCTGGGAGGCACACCGGAGGTGCATAAAATTGTAAGCATGCAGGGAATTTGTATTGCTGTGAGCTCAATGCCAGCCTATGAATAAGGGGCTGGGGCCCCAAAACGTGTCAGGCAGAGGAAGTGATTGGGATGAAATGCCGGTTTTCAAATAAAAAGGATTTGAAAAATCATCTGTTGCAGAGTGCGTCCTCAATGCAGGGCAAGAACTTGGAGACATGATTTACGGCAGGTCCAGCCGTAGAGGACTGCACCACCTGAAAATAAAATGTGGGGCTGCTGGATTTAAGAACTGGTCTAATCATAAGCAGTGCAGCAAAAAAAGAAATCTGAAACCGGATGTTTTAATTCCTGAGGCCCACTGAAGGGCTTTTGTACAAATGGAACATTAATTGCATTGAAACTACACAGAACCCACTGGAGGGTTTGAATTAGCACGAAAGTGAAATACAAGTTCCGGCATGCACTGGAAAAGAACTCACCTGGGAGGCACACCGGAGGTGCATAAAATTGTAAGCATGCAGGGAATTTGTATTGCTGTGAGCTCAATGCCAGCCTATGAATAAGGGGCCCCGAAACGCGTCAGGCAGAGGAAGTGATTGGGATGAAATGCCGGTTTTCAAATAAAAAGGATTTGAAAAACCATCTGTTGCAGAGTGCGTCCTCAATGCAGGGCAAGAACTTGGAGATATATATATATATATATATATATATTACCTACTGGCGGTCGCCAGTAGGTAGTTATAGTTAGGACCTATTATCCATAGGAAATTCGTAACATTCTTTACCCAATAACTTTGGCGCCGGTTGACGAATCTTCGTGAAATTTTCAAAACTTATGGCCCGCTCCGGTCAGCTCCTATCTTGTAAGTTTCGGGGTGATTTGGCAAGAGGGGGCCGAGAAAAAAGGGGGGTCCCAAAACGTGTTTTCTCCATGTTAATTCCCATAGGAAACTTTAGACACGGCCACAGCCCGAACTGCTGAACGGAATTACACCAAATTTGGCAAAAGGTAGTGCTTGGTTCAGAAAGCGCCTTTTTTTAAATGGGGTAAATCCGTTCAGTAATTCCAGAGAAATTAAAAAATAAGAGTCAAAAATCAATTTCCCATAGGAAACTTTATGCAAGGCTACAGTCGAAACTACTGAACGGATTTACCCCAAATTTGGCAAAAAGGTAGTGCTTGGCTCAGAAAGCGACCTTTTAAACATGGTGTAAATCCGTTCAGTAGTTGCTGAGAAAATCAAAAATAAAAGTTTCGATATTTAGAGGCACGGAGGATCCGAGGACCCTCCCGACCACGAAGCTTCATGCTAATTGGCTGTCAACACTCCAAACCAGGAAGTGTTGGCAGCCATCTTGTGCCTCGGTAGAACCGAGGCACAAGAAAACAGAAAAACTAAGGCACAAAACAAGAAAAGGGGGCAGGGTAGAAACACCCTGACCCCCTAGGCCTGCTCAGGGGGTCCCACAAGGACCCCCAGGGCCCAAAAAAGCATTTTTTTTTTAAAACCCGCGAGATGCGCGGAGGATCCGGCCGCAAAAATAAAAAAAATGAAGCGCGGACTCCCGCGCTTCATTATTAATTAGCCCCAGGGTGGGCCAAGTCCCGGGGGCATGCCCAAAATAGAAACATATTTGAAATATCATTGCGGGGGCCCAGGGGCACCCCCGGGGACCACCACCCCCCGGGGCTTTCTATAAATATTTGTGGGGGGCACACAGCCCCCCCCAAGCCCCGGGGACCACCACCCCCGGGGCTTTGATTAATTATTTGCGGGGTACACTGCCCCCCCGCAGCCCCGGGGACTGCCACCCCCAGGGCTTCTTTTTTTTTTAAAGAAATACCTGTGTGGGGGGCTCGAGCCCCTCACACGCCCCGGGGACCGCCACCTCCCCGGGGCTCTAATTATTCAAATTTGGGGGTCCTAATGGACCCCCAAGCCCCGGGGACCACCACCTCCCCGGGGCTTTGCAAATGGTGGGAGGGGGCCACGCGGCCCCCCTCCTGGAGCCAGTAATGGCCCTGGGGACCGCCACCCCCCAGGGCCAGCTCCTGCAGTGTCCCGGGGTGCCCACCCCCAGGACACTGCTGTTTGCAATGATAGGGCGGGAGCCTCGCGGCTCCCGCCCTGTCACTGCAAACTGCTTTGCTTCATTGAAGCGAGAGCAGGGAAACCTGCTCTCGCTTCAATGAAGCAAAGCAGATTGCTTTTCCACACGGGGAGCTGCATGTTAGCAGCTCCCCATGTGGAAAAGCAATGCCGGCTCCCGTAGGACGTAGGAGCCGGCGGGACCGTGGGGGGATTGGCCCAGGAGGGGGGCCACGCGGCCCCCTCTCCTGTTTTTTTTTTTTTTAAATGGAGAGGCCAGGCCCTGGGGGATGGGGTCCCCGGGGCCGTATTTGGCCTGAGGAGGGGGGCCACGCGGCCCCCCTCCCCCCAAAAAACAAAAAGGATGGCCAGGCCCCGGGGGATGGGGCCCTGGGGCAAGGATTGGCCAGGGAGGGGCCACGCGGCCCCCTCCCCAAAAAAAAACCAAAAACAACGAGGCAGAGCCCCGGGCGATGGGGTCCCCGGGGCTAAAAGAGCCTCAGGAGGGGGCCACGCAGCCCCCTCCTTTGTAAATATTTTTAAAAAAATTAAGTGGCCAGGCCCTGGGGGATGGGGTCCCCGGGGCCGTATTTGGCCTGAGATGGGGGCCACGCGGCCCCCTCCCCCCAAAAAACAAAAAGGATGGCCAGGCCCCGGGGGATGGGGCCCTGGGGCAAGGATTGGCCAGGAGTGGGGCCACGCGGCCCCCTCCCCAAAAAACCAAAAAACAACGAGGCAGAGCCCCGGGCGATGGGGTCCCCGGGCTAAAAGAAGCCTCAGGAGGGGGGCCACGCAGCCCCCCTCCTTTGTAAATATTTTTTTAAAAAATTAAGTGGCCATGCCCCGGGGAATGGAGTCCCCCGGGGCCGAAAATGACATCACTGATGACATCTCAAATGACATCACTGATGACATCATCCATGTGATAATTTGATGCATCTTCTCACACCCTAATATAACTTTTCATACACCCACTCTAAATTACAGACTGCCATTCTCAAAACCATAGACACTCCAATACCAATAACTACATACACACTCACTGATTCTTAGGCCTACACACACACACATCCACTCACTCACCCGTACAGTCACTCATACTTATGGTCACTCAGTACAGGACTATCATATGCACTCATACACTTATATAGAAACTTACACACTGCCACTCATCCATAGAGGTACTCACACACCTAGTCAATCATGCAAATAATTAATCACACAGCCATTTACTCACCTATACAGTTATACACACACCAGCTCACTTACTCATACAAAAACTACCACATTCTTACACTCTTATAAAATCACTGATACAAGCACACACTCATCCATACAACCACTCTCACAATCACACACTCTCACTTATAGCCATTTGTATACTCCAACACACATATATACTGCCTTTCACATATGTAGTTACTCACACATGTACCACTGAGATATACATTCACTCACTAACACACCCATACACACACTCACCCACCCATACAGTCCATCACAGATGCACTCTTGAAACCATGCACCCAGTGACTCACCCACTCACACATCTATGCACAGAGTCACACACACCCCACCCACACAAACACTCAGGCACCCATACCGATACTCAGACAACCAATCAATAACCCATATAGACACTCATGTAGCTATTCACAAACCCATGCAGTCGCTTACACACCAACAGACACACGGATACAGACATTCACACAGTTTACTCACTAACCCATGCATTCAGAAAGATACGTTTAATCACTCACTTATAGAGTCAGTCACGCACCTACTAAATCAACCATACAGACACTTATACACCCACTAATTCTTCAATACGCCTTTCCCTAAATATATTAAACATATTTAAACTTTACAGAAACACACAGTCACTGGATGATGTCATCAGTGATGTCATCAGTGATGTCATTTGAGATGTCATCAGTGATGTCATCAGTGATGTAATATGTGACGTCATCAGCAGTGCATTACGGGGCGCGAGTTATAGTTAGCTGAACTAACTATAATGGGGGAATTTCACGGGTTTTGTACGAGTGCAATGTCCAACTAACTATAACTTTCCCTAAAACCTATGGTTTTTTCAGTGATTTTCTAAGGTTTTTTAAATGCTAATTTCTAACTATAACGTGCCTGAAACCTATGGTTTTTTCAGTGAATATATATATATATATATATATATATATATATATATATAGGGGTAAGATTTATTGATGATCTTTTTATAATTTGGAGGGGCACCACTGAGTCCGCAGAACAATTTGTCAATCTTTTGAATGTCAACAATTTGAATTTAAAGTTTATTCATACCATCAGTAAGAGCAGCGTATCATTTTTAGACATTGAAGTATATGTGTATGCAGGGAAGTTAGAGACCAAACTCCACAGGAAGGAAACAGCTGGAAACACAACCTTGCATTCCAGAAGTTTCCATCCGATGCACACCAAACTCAGCATACCATATGGAGAAATGCTGCGAGCGAATAGGAATTGCAGCACTATTGCAGAGTTAAATGAATGCCAGAGTGAAATGAGTCAGCGATTTCTTGAGGGGTTACAGTAAAAGAGTGGTAGAGGAGGCGCGTAGGGTTGCCAACAAAAAGAAAAGGGAGATGATATTATTCTCTAAAAAAGATCCAAGAGAAGAGGAAAGTAAACCACAGGTGAGGTTTTTAACCACCTACAACACCCAACACAGGGAGTTGAGGAATTTGTGTAATAAAAATTGGCATATCCTCAAAGCCGATCCCATCATAGGTAGGTTACTTCCCAGACATCCACCTTTGACTTACCAGAGAGCCCCATCATTGAGGGATGCCATTGTAAGAACAAGCCCAGAGACTGAACGTGATGTAAGCTGGTTAAGACCACCCCCGGGCTTTAGAAAGTGTAGCCGCTGTAGGGTGTGCAGCATAGGTCAAGATGCCACCACTTTTACAACCCCATTTGGAGGAAGGGAGACAAGGATCTTGGAATCGTACAACTGTAAAACAGATTTTGCGGTCTACGTGCTGACATGTACTTGTAGACTACTATACGTAGGCAGCACCACGTTGCAAATTCATAAAAGGATCTTACAACACATGCAGGCTATCACCAACGGTGACCGATCATTCCCAATAGCCCGACATTGTGAGGTAGTACATCAAAAGGACACAACCCATGTAAGATACTTTGCAATTGACGCTGTGCCAGTTAACAAGAGGGGTGGTGACTGCACTAGGAGACTCCGGGAACTAGAAACCAGATACATTCTGGCATTAGATAGTAAGGCACAAAATGGATTAAACCACGATGAGGAACTGTATTCCTGTCTGTAGATCTGATGGTGAGAGCACTTAAAAATAGGCCCGTTGGTTTACAGGAAATTTTACTGCATTAACAAAAATACCCTAGCAGGTTTGCCTAGGTCCACATGACAATCATGGTTGATGGTAAAGCTTAACTTGGCAAAAGGAATGAAAAATAAATAAATTCTTGTAGGCAAATACAGTGTAAAGGGCACTTGCCCAAAACTTTGTACTCTAGACATTGATGGGATACCCAAAGGATGGAGGGACATAATTGATGCTTTAGCATGAACTGTAATCATTAAAAATTGCAATGGGCACTGGCCAAGGATATTATGATGGTGAAAGAGAAGTCATGAAATAAGCATTGATAATAAGCTTACTGAATGTCCCTGCATCGAACAACAAAACAGATGTAACCAATCTATAACATGTTTTTGACATGAGGTAATGTCGAAAATCATTGAGTATTGTATTTAATTTTGTTAAGATTTACAATGCCAAAATTACGAACTTACTTTTGAATTTCGTCATTTTTGAAGAGCTGTCAGGAGTCTTTCTTTGTTACTAATTAGATTCCGGTGGATAAAGGGCAGTCCTTATTTTGAAAATGCAACATGTGATCAAGGTCGCTTGGACGACCGAAACGCGTCTTGTTGGTTGACGAAGGAATAAAAGAAAAATAACCGCATTTTGAGTCGGCTCCGTTCTTGTCATCTTGTGACATTGACAAAAACTATTTGGAAATATATATATATATATATATATATATATATATATATATATATATATGAAAGAGTTGCCCCTCCGTTGACCAAGCACATGCAGGTAAGTATCGCCAACCACCAGGAGCAGCCCACGCACCCACAGTCCTCATTAAAATCAGCGCTGTCTACGCGTTTTGGGCATGGCGCCCTTCATCATGGACAGTCTTTCAGTGAGTGACGGCAAACAACGCACCACCAGTAAATACCCTCTTTTATTTTCATGACACCACATCAGGTATACTGTTAAATTGCACGATGGGACTGGTAGTGTATCATCACCCCCAAGTGGGTCGCCACCGTCATCTCACTTGTAAGTTCGTGAAAGAGAGGATATCCAGTGTACTGCAGAGCTGTCCCCCATTTTCCATGGTGCTTCCTGCTCCGTTGCCACTGATGAAATACATCGCGGTGGACCCGCCCTGGTTTTGCGGTAGTGCTCAGCCGTGATCTAGGCTCGACCACAATATTTGCAAGAAAGAGTTGCCCCTCCGTTGACCAAGCACATGCAGGTAAGTATCGCCAACCACCAGGAGCAGCCCACGCACCCACAGTCCTCAATAAGTGGGTAATTCACTGGGTGTATGGGTTCAAGAGTGCATCTGTGAAGGGCTGTATGGGTGGGTGAGTGTGTGTATGGGTGTGTTGGTGAGTGAATGGATGTCTCAGTGGTACATGTGTGAGTAACTACATATGTGAAAAGCAGTATATGTGAGTGTTGGACTATATAAATGACTATATGTGAGAGTGAGTGATTGTGAGAGTGGCTTGATGGATGAGTGTGTGCTTGTGTCAGTGATTGTATAAGAGAGTAAGTATGTGTTAGTATTTGTATGAATAAGTGAGGTGGTGTGTGTATAACTGTATAGGTGAGTAAATGGGAGTGTGATTGATTCTTTGCATGACTGACTAGGTTTGTGAGTAACTCTATGGTTAGTGGTGTTGTGTGAGTATCTGTATAGGTGTATGAGTGCATATTTCAGTGGCTATATTGATGAGTGACTGCGTGTATGAGTGACTGTATGGGTGAGTGGATATGTGTGTAGACCTATGAATCAGTGAGTGGGTATGTACTAACTGGTATTGGTGTGTCTATGGTTTCGAGAATGGTAGCCTGTATTTTAGAGGGGGTGTATCAAAGGTTATATTAGGGTGTGAGGAGGTGCATCAGATGATCACGTGGATGATGTCATCAGTGATGTCACTGACCATGTCATGAATGATGTAATATATGACGTCATCAGCAGTGCATTGCGGGGGCGCAAGTTATAGTTAGCTCAACTAACTATAACGGCCGAATTTCTCTGGTTTTGTACGAGTGAAATGTCCAACTAACTATAACGTCCCTGAAACCTGTGTTTTTTTCAGTGAATTTCTGAGGTTTTTTAAATGCTAATTTTTAACTATAACGTCCCTGAAACCTCTGTTTTTTTCTGTGAATTTCAAAGGTTTTTTTAACCTCTAATTCCTAACTATAACGTCCATGAAACCTCTGGTTTTTTCAGTGAATTTGTAAGGTTTTTTAAATGCTAATTTCTAAATATGCCTACATAGGTAGGACATGTGCAGAAAGATGAAGAAAGGCGCAGAAAGAAGCAAGAGAAGTGCAGAAAGAGGCAACAGAAGTCCAGAAAGAGTAAGAACGGTGCAGAAAGAACCAAGAGATGTGCAGAAAGAACCAACAGAGGTGCAGAAAGAAGCCTACTTTGACTGTACCTTACAACAGACTCATACAAAGTACCCTAATCACTAATCCTTCTCCGAAGATGTCTTAAACCTCACTTTTCTCTTGAAGGTTCAGTATTAATCGACTGCTCAGAATGTTAGGCCTACCAAATATAAAACAGCAATCCTAAGCATATCACTGTTGTTAAGTCTGACCAAGTTTGTGAAGGTATGCATGCGTGTCTATGCTTTTACCTAGTGACATGTGAAATTAAAATAAACATGCAAACACTTAAATACCTGTGTTTCAAACAGCATACTCTGTAAATTTATGTAAAAGAAGGTGTATGAATTTCTTTCTGCTCACAACACAGGGCACATGGGTATTCAATAGTATATTTGAGGGGCTCTATAACACAGGTATACATAAGACATGTCTGCCTGTGCAACCGAATGACAGAGCAGAACTGAGAAGTTTTGACCACCTATTGGAGAAGTTACCCGCTTTTTAAGCTACCATCTTCAGATGCATAACACATGTAAGAATACATATACAAGTAGACATATACCCCAGTCACGAGAGCACGCAGACCTTTAAACGTGACAGCTTGCACTTCCCATTTGAGTACAGAAGGAGGCAAGAGAAGTACAGAAACAGGCAAAAGAGGTGCAGAAAGAAGCAAGAGCAGTGCAGAGAGAACCAACAGAGGTGCAGAAGGAGGCAAGAGGGGTGCTGAAATTTGCAAGAGAGGTGCAGAAAGAAGCAACAGAGGTGCGGAAGGAGACAAGAGAACTGCAGAAAGAGGGAAGAGAGTTGCAGAAACAGGCAAAAGGGGTACAGAAACAGGGAACAGGTGGGCAGACTGAGGCAAGAGAGGTACAGAACGAGGGAAGAGGGGTGCAGAAAGAGGGAAGAGAGGTGCAGAAAGAGGCAACTGAGGTACAGAAAGAGGCAAGAGTGGTGCAGAAAGAGGGAAGAGAGGTGCAGAAAGAGGCAAGAGAGTTGCGCAAAGAGGGAAGAGGGGTACAGAAAAAGGCAAGAGGGGTGCAGAAAGAAGCAAGTGAGGTGCAGAAAGAGGTAGGAGAGGTACAGAAAGAGGCAAGAGAGGTGCAAAAATAGGCAAGAGAAGTGCAGAAAGAGTCAAGAGAATTGCTGAAAGAAGCAACAGATGTGTAGAAAGAAGCAAGAGAAGTACAGAAAGAGGCAAGTGAGGTGCAGAAAGAGGCAAGAGAGGTGCAGAAAGAAGCATGAGAAGTGCAGAATGAAGCAATGGGGGTGCAGAAAGAGGCAAGAGAAGTGCAGAAAGAAGCAACAGAGGTGCAGAAGGGGGCAAGAGAACTGCGGGAAGAGGCAAGAGAGTTGCAGAAATAGGCAAAAGGGGTGCAGAAAGAGGGAACAGGTGGGCAGACTGAGGCAAGAGAGGTGCAGAAAGAGGGAAGAGGGGTGCAGAAAGAGGCAAGAGGGATGCAGAAATTTGGGACAGAGGTGCAGAAAGAAGCAAGAGCAGTGCAGAAAGAACCAACAGAGGTGCAGAAAGAGGCAAGAGGGGGACAGAAAGAGGCAAGTGAAGTGCAGAACGAAGTAAAAGAGGTACAGAAAGAGGCAAGAGAACTGCATGAAAAGGCAAGAGAGGTGCATAATGAGGCAGGAGAGGTACACAAAGAGGCAAGAGGGGTACAGAAAGAGGCAAGAGGGATGCAGAAAGAAGCAACAGAGGTGCTGAAAGAGGCAAGAGGTAGGCAGAAAGAGGCAAGAGAAGTGCAGAAAAAAGCAACAGAGGTGCAGAAAGAGTCAAGACAAGTGCAGAAGCAGGCAAGAAAGGTGCAGAAAGAGGGAACAGGGGTGCAGGGGTGCAGAAAGAGGCAAGAGGGATACAGAAATTTGCAAGAGAGGTGCAGAAAGAAGCAAGAGCAGTGCAGAAAGAAGCAAGAGAAGTGCAGAAAGAAGCAAGAGAGGTGGACAAAAAGGGAAGAGGGGTGCAGAAATAGGCAAGAGGGATGCAGAAATTTGCAAAAGAGGTGAAGTGCAGAAAGAACCAACAGAGGTGCAAAAAGAGGCTTATGACATATTGATCCACGCAGTACCATTTGCTTCTCTAGAATCTTAGGGTCCACCACTGGCGTGCTTGCTGCAGGGAGTGGAGAGGTGTGCTGTGTGAGCACATATGCGCTGTGAAATGCCGGTCTGTCTTCAGGTCCCTCTGACCCATGACGTGAGCCTTGTAAACCATTGCAGAAGCCTGTCCTGCAGTACTGTCAATTGCTAAGCATCTACATGCATTGTACCAAAGAGCTCGGGAACAAGATGGCATGACTTCACAAATGTTTAGAGTTAAGTGCAAAATAAGTGGGAGAATTAGAAAAAAAAATATATATAATGAGAATAAAACAGGAACATATAGAAAAGGCAAGGGGGCGTGAGGAGGCTGACAGTTGGAGTGTTCGAAAAAGGCAAGTAAAGTAGAAAACAGAGAAGATGCACACATAGAAAATGGGAAAAGATGGGCTGAGGGGCAGGAGGGGAAAAGAGACAGAGTGGTCAACTGTCACAAAAGGCAAGCAGAAAAGATTAAGATAGATAGAAAATGAGACAAGACAGACAGAAACAAAGGGAACAAGGGAAACACAGATAAAAAATGTAAAATCACAACAAAGAGACAGTTACAGTGAGCTATGGCTAAAGCGGAGGCAGGCAGATAGAAAAAAAGGCAAAAGGATGAATGAATATTCAGACGGACAGGTGCCACGCAGCAAAGAGACACAGGAAGGCAGATAAAAGGCGGAGCAAAGCTAGCTATGGAAAAAGTAAAAGCAAACAGAGAATGACAGCAAGGCAGGCAGACAGTTAAAGAAGGGATACACACAAGTAAACCAAGAGGGGAAAATGAAGAAAGGCAGGATAAGGGACAGATACAATAATATAAAAAAAACAGGCAGTTAAAAAAGCCAAAAAATAGGTTTAACCAGGCAGACAGACGAATAAATAAATGACAAAAGACAGACTGAAAAGTAGAACAACCATTAAGCAGTAGGACAGAGAATGAGCAAACGGCACACAGACACAAAAGGGTAAAAAAGAAATTTGGCAAAAGACAACTGGAATGACAAGCGGATGGGAACTCAGACAGAAAATGGCAACCACACATTCGGGCATCCATGCACAGCTTGAACATAGGAGAGTCGGGCAGACAGAGAGAAAACAAGAAAAGCAGATAGAAAATGTCGAAAAGACAAGCGCTACTGATGTGCAGCGGAAGATAAAAGGGGGAAAGATAGGTTGGTTGAAAGACTTAAAAAGCAGAAGACAGGCTTCTAGATAGAGGGGAGGACAAATAGAAAAATACATAGATTGAATAACGTTTGCAGCTAGTGGATGGCAGAAGGACAGATACTAGCATAAAAGGGAAATGGAGTGAAACCAGACTGAGATGATAACAGAAAGACCGGTGGGAAGTGAATAGCAAAAAACACTCTTAGAAATAAAGAAAAAGACAGGCAGAAAGACAAACAACCGAAAGCTAGAAGAAACACAAGTACATTTTGCAAAGAATGAACTAGTTGTTTGTAAAACACCAAATGCACACCCTACTCCCAAATCACAATGGAGGCAGAAATTTAGAATACAAAACTTTATCGAAAATAATTAAAAGCCCCTGTTGAAAATAATGTTCTATGGCAAAAAGTGTTGGTGTTTTTTTCGCCTTCTGCTTCTTTGATGCAGGCATGGTGTGCCTTCTGTTCCCCTACACATGCTGACCACTGGATATTTTTTTGCTTCAGCCACGAAAAGAATGCAGCAGTTCTTAATGTGCGTAATATCTATATAGTTACACATATATGTAGGCCATGGTTTCTTCGAAATGATTAACAATCTAAGCATACAAAGGGGTTCTAGGGAACCGTATGGTATACTAGTAGATGTAATGTCCCTGCGAGCAGCTGCTAGTGTGCGGCATGAGGCGATGCGCCGATAATGCAGGTGTTTTGCCATGTGACACGTATCACACAGTGCGTGCCAACAAAGGGGGCAGCTCGCGGAAAATCAGTGAGTTTAGGTGCGGTCGAAACTACCGCGAGTTTGGGGAAAAAAAAACAACATCCACAGAATAGTGAAAGCAGTATCCACAAAGTAGTACAAGGGGTCAGAAATACAGGGGGAAATCAAAATTGGATAGCTGCTCTGTAAGTTAAAGAGGGAGTTTGTGCCTAACATGTCAATAAATTATTGCACAAAACATGGGGTAGAGTCGACTTCATCATCGCATATAACATTTAGCGAAACCATGGGCTGTCTTCATTTAATATTAAAAATTTTAATGTATTGAGCCATAAAAGGGGCATTCTATATATAATAAATGCCCTTTAAGGCTCAGTGTGTGTTACATAAATTATTATTTTTTTTTAAAGAAGAAAAGAGGAGCCAACCCGGGCTAGTTCCCAAGTTTCAGATGAAGTATATATTACCTACTGGCGTCACCAGTAGGTAGTTATAGTTAGGACCTAGTTTCCATAGGAAAAGCGTTTTTTCTTTTCCCAATAGCTTTCGCGCTGGTTGACGAATCTTCGTGAAATTTTCAAAACTAGTGGCCCGCTCCAGTCAGCTTGTGTCTTAAAAGTTTCGGGGTGATTCGACAAGCGGGGGCTGAGAAAAAAGGGGGGTCCCAAAACGTGTTTTCCCCATGTTAATTTCCATAGGAAACTTTAGACAAAGCTACAGCCCGAACTGCTGAACGGAATTACACCGAATTTGGCAAAAAGGTAGCCCTTGGTTCAGAAAGAGCCCTTTTGTTAAATGGTGTAAATCCGTTCAGTAGTTCCTGAGAAATTAAAAATAAAAAGTTTCGATATCTGGGCAGAGCCTAACTCCCCGAGCACGAGCTAGGCTCTAATTGGCTGCCAACACTTCAAACCAGGAAGTGTTGGCAGCCATCTTGTGCCTCGCATCAAGTGAAAATCAATGTAACTGCCACCAATAGCATTTGAGACGCAAGTCCGCTTTTTTCATTATAAACACAAGATTGCCTCCCGTACGGCTGTTCGGTTTGGAGCTGTCGAATCATGTAAGTTACTGGCTGCATTGCATTGTTGCCCTTATCTTTATGTCCGCTTTTTTCATTATAAACACAAGATTGCCTCCGGTATGGCTGTTCCGGACTTCACTTCTCCACGCAGAGTTAGCGCGGGCTTTGTGTGCTGGTGTCAGGCCGTACTACCAGTGCCCCTTTCAGTTTGCTTTCACCACAGAGCCGTCGCTATGAACGGACAGATGCTGAACGGCTTCCACGACGCCTTAATCGAAGAAGGCAGCTTTCTCTTTACCTCCGAGTCAGTGGGCGAGGGGCACCCTGATAAAATATGTGATCAAATCAGCGACGCTGTCCTGGATGCACACTTGAGACAGGATCCTGATGCCAAAGTTGCCTGTGAAACCGTTGCAAAGACTGGCATGATCCTCCTTGCTGGCGAGATTACTTCTAGAGCTGCCGTGGATTATCAGAAAGTTGTCCGGGATGCTATTAAGCACATTGGCTATGACGATTCTTCAAAGGGATTTGACTTCAAAACTTGCAATATGCTGGTCGCATTAGAGCAGCAGTCACCCGATATTGCGCAGGGAGTACATTTGGACATAAACGAAGAGGATATTGGCGCAGGAGATCAGGGTTTGATGTTCAGCTATGCTACAGATGAGACCGAGGAGTGCATGCCTCTGACAATTGTTTTGGCACACAGGCTAAATGCAAAGATGGCAGAACTGTGATGTAATGGCACCTTGCCCTAGCTAGAGCCAGACTCCAAAACGCAGGTGACAGTGCAGTACATGCAGGACCGTGATGATGTTATCCCAATTCGTGTACACACAATTGTGGTGTCTGTGCAGCATGATGAGGTTTTTAGCTTGGATGAGATAAGGGATGCTCTAAAGGAGAAAGTGATAAAATCTGATATCATCTGAACATCTATTTCTGAACTCTGCCTCTCCTCACGAGGCAGACTCTTGGTTGCCCCCGATGTCCTACAGAGAAGTCGTGGGAGATACCCGAAGGTCTGTAGCTGCTCACTTTGATACCAGAGTATTCCTTTTTTCTTTATAAGAAAGTTTGAGAAACTCACACTGCACAAGATCTTAGGCCGCGCACAGCCTTTTTAACTAGATCCCAAACATTATCAAAACTAGGTTCAAAGTAGTGCTTTAGAGAGCTGGTGTAGCTATAGAGAAACCAACTTTCTTCAGCGCTCGGAGTTAAACGGGGGTGGAGACGGAAATACCTTTGTACTAATCTTTTTTCTAAATGCATAATTTATTGTTTCTGGGGTGTTATGGGGCAAGTACAGAGTAGCCATAACCTCAGATGGCAGCTTTTTAAAACTCCTGATTTCCTCAACTGTTTCCAACATTCTCTGGTAGGCCAAGGTGTCCTACAGAAAAGCCTTGGGTCCAACCTGGCTGGTGTGAACTGTGGACGGTAAGGAGGGTGCAGCTCGGGCGGCTGGCTGGGGATGGCACTGATTTGGCTGGTGTTGTACAGAGAAGCTGGCTTGTTTATATGCCCTTCCTATGCCAGCTGCTCGATGCTACCGGTGCCTTCAGGCTTTTTTAAATTGTCTGGCTCTTCTGGGGGGGAGCAAAAGTATCAATCCTAAGAGTATTAAATAAAACGCAAGGTTCTCCCTTTAAAAAAAAAATAAAAAATTGCCTCCCGTACGGCTGTTCGGTTTGGAGCTGTGAAATCATGTAAGTTACTGGCTGCATTGCGTTGTTGCCCTTATCTTTATTGCCGGTTTCTCCATTTGTTAAAATTACCTGGCCTTTGTGAGAAGTTGGCCTGGCATATGCTGTCCACTAATTATAGTGGGCACCTTGCACCAGTCCAAATCGACTCTTATGGTAGGTAGGTTAAAGACAACCTTATTGAAAGCTATCCTAGTGGTAGCTGTGGAGAGCAGCCTTCAGGCTAAGTCTTGAAGGAATGTAAAGCAGCTTGTTTTACCAGTCTATAATCTCTTGAGTGACCAAATGAAAGAGCACCACACCAGGTATATATTCAAAATATATGTATTTATTACTAAACACACCCCTCTAGTCTCTTTATGAGGCTAGAGTTCGAAGTACATAGGTTATAAGATCTTAAATCACAGTAATAGCACAAATACACGTTTGGGCCCTAGGGGCGTACCAAACCATATACCAATAAAGTGGTATGCGAACCACGACTGAACTAGACACTAGGCCTAGAGCCTCTAGAAGTGCTTGGACCACAAGGAACCACCCAAGGTAGTGACACAGGGGACCCACGGGAGACGCGTGCAGTGTATATACACAACCGCGATACGCCGTTAACTTCTATGGAGAAAGTCGGGATCGGGAAAATAGAGGAAAGGGACACTTTAAAGAGGACTAGGACAAAACCCTTTGAGATCTAGGACTTTGAAGAGTCTCTACCCACGGGAGCACCGGAGTACTCGTGTTACCTCACCCAGGGAAGCCGGGTGCATAGGTGCCTTTCGGGGTCGGGTTTCGTCGTCGTTTCTTATGGCGATCTGCTGCAAAGTGCTGCTGGCGACCAGGAGAAAAGTGTCCGGGTGGATCCAAGAGTGGATCGGAGTTCTGAAGAACCTGAAAGCAGAGGGGACAGAGTCTGGGTCACTAGCCAGTGACCAGGAGGGCGATGGACAGATGCCCACCGATGTCGAGTGCTTCAAGTTCGTTGACGGTCGTCTTGACTCTTCAGCCACGAGGTCCGGGAGGCGTTGTCGGTGACCAGGAGCAGGATTCGGGCTGTTGCTCGATGTCTGTCGAGTGCAGAGGTGTCGGCGACCAGATTGGACCCAACAGGCCTTGGCAACGGCAAGTCTCGAGTAAGATGTAGATCGTCGATGATGCAGACCAGCAAGGTCTGGGGAACTCACCCAGCAAGGGTAAGTGAGGGCAGGCCTGGAGCAACCAGACTGCCAAGTAAAGAAAAGATTGGCCTTCGGTAAGGGCTACTAGCCAACGGGCTAGCAACCGCGAAGGAGCCTCGTGACGCCGCACGTGGAGCTGGCTTACAGGACACTCGTGGAGTGGGGGCCAGTGATCTTCGGTGCAGGTGGTGCTGGAGGCTAGGGCTACTCGGAGCCCAAAGCACGACTTCTTGGGAGACCCAGAAGATGGTGCACTTGCAAGTGTGCTCGGTGTCCAGGGGTCACGGTCTCAAGTCACCCACGATAGCCACGGGCCTCAGCTTTGCTGGGGACTCAGGGTAGCCTCGGGGAAGTCTGAGAATCCACCTCTGGTGATGCGATGACTTCGGCGTCCGACGGGAGCTTCAGTAATGCGAACCGGACAGATGCTTCTTTGGTGCCTGCCAAGCAGGGGAGTCACTCCTTGACCCCAAGGGAGATTCTTCAGTCCTCTAATCGTGAGTAGAGCATCGAAGGTCCAGGATTCTGTTTCAGAGTTTCGTCCAGGTATAATCTAACCTTGCTGTGGCAAGGGTTCCCCATTTTATCCAGTAAAACAGGGAGGGACTAACTCTATGACCCCACCTATGGGAGGGTCAAGGGAGGGGGTGGCTACACCCACTTCCCTTTGTCCAGTTTCGCGCCAGAGCAGGGGCAGGTAGCCCCTGAGCTGGTTTGAACTGGCATATGCACAGAGGAGCCTTTTGCTCCCCCAGTGCAGGACTTCAAAGCACTCTAAGAGTGCACCCACCCAGCCCCAATACACATTATCCTGTCTGGGGAGGTGGTCACACCTCCCTGCAACAGGAAACCTATTGTCCAGGCCTCCCCTGCCGGAGTTTCGTCCAGCAGCAGGAGGCCAGACTTGTGTCTGTGGCAGCAGCATCCATTTTGTGATGCCAGGGCTTCAGAAAGAAGTTACCGGGTAAGCCAGAGTTAACATGTCTTTCCCTCTAGAAGGGTGGAATGCTACCCCCGCCGCCAGGATTGGCGGGGGGGTAGTATTCCAAGATGTTTGACACCAAACACGACATGTTTAGGTGCAGCCATTCCAAAGTTAGCATTTTACCGCGAGGATATAATGCGCTTAAGAGTATATGGTCAGGCTGCACTACAAACAGCATCAGAGATGGTCTCCGAACGCTGCAGAGGGGCCCTGCTCATGCAGGGGCACCCTCTCACATAGGAACCACGCACTCTGCCTTTAGGATTGATAAGGCCTGCCTTAGGAGTGACTTATAGGTTTATATGTGTGTATGTATTTCGTGATATAGGTAACCTATATCACAGTAAGGGTGCATGCACCACCTTACCCAGGCTGCAGTAGCAGACCTGTGGTGTCAGTTTGGATGGCCTTCCAGGGGTGGCATAATACATGCTGCAGCCCCTGGCAAGCCTCTGAGGTACCTATGCCCTTGGTACATAGTATACCATATACTAGGGACTTATAAGGGCACTCCAGATTCCAATCAGAGATGTGCCTAAGGCACATGGAAACCTTTTACAGAGAAAGCAGATAGACTGGGGCCCTGAATAGCAGGATCCCAGTCCAACTAAGTCATAAACCAGCAAAACACCATAAAAAAAGTGGGGGCAACCATATAGTCAGATTCCACCTTCCTACATAACCCCCCCAAACGAAAGGAGATAAGGCTAACCTTGGCCAGTTGAGCCTATATTGACTAAGTGGCCATATAAGGAAGCACCTGCACTAGCATGGTTGCCCCCTATGTTATGGTCCACTAAGCAATCCCTCACCCTAAGGGTATGAGAGGGTCTCCACCATGGGGAATCACTACCTCTGGTGTGCTTAGGTAAAGTACAAGGCTGGTGAGGTGTCTGAGTAGGGAAGTGAGGCCCTAGGAATGTTGGCCTCAGCTTCCTCAGATCACTGGTCACCATGTATGCCTGTCTTTCCATGACTGAGTTGCACTTTGCTCTAAGGGTCAACCTTTGGCTACCTACAGCTGGGGGTTGGGTCCCTTTGGATGGAACACTGGAGGGACATGGCAGGTTTGGAACCTTCTGGTCCCAGGTTTGCCCTTGCCTACCAGAGTCCTTCTGGGGAGGTCCCTACATAAAGGTATGGGGGATCCCTCAGTGTGTAGAGGAATTTTCACCTGGCTAGGGCTACTAGACTGGGTGCCCCTAATCTGCTGATGGGGGCTTCCTCTGGACAGGGGGCCCTGGGGGTCCACTGACCTCCCTGACCTCTGCAGCCCTGGGCTGACTGAGGCAGGGTAGAGAGGGGCAGGTTACCTGCTCCAGACTGGGTACCACCTTGGAAGGGTCCTCTGCCATCAGGGGTGTGGCCAGGCCAGGCCTGACTACCTCTGTGGCAGTTCCTTCACTAGGGGTAGGGTCAGTTCCCTGAGGAGGCTGACCCTTACCTATTGTCTGGGGGAAGAAGACTTTTCTTCAACCCTTGTGCTCTCTTTTGGGGGAGAGTGGGCCATTCTTTCAGGCTCCATCTCTCCAAATTCTTGGGCTGGGGCTGTGGCCATCACAGCCCCACTAACCTTTACAGGGACGCCCAACATCCTAAGATGGGTTTGGTGTTCAACTTCAGCCCAGGCTGAAATTTCCAAATCATTGCCCATCAGGCAATCTACAGGTAAGGTGGGGGACACTGCCACTCTCTTTGGGCCTGTGACCCCCTCCCAGCTGAGATTGATTATGGCCATTGGGTGATCTGTTCTGACACCATCAATGTTGGTCACCTGGTACTTAAACTCAGGTAAAAACTGGTGAGGGGGACTAGTTTCCCTGCCACCATGGTGACACTAGCCCCTGTGTCCCTAAATGCCACAGCTTTCTGACCATTAATCATTGGCTCCAGTCTGTACCTGCCCAATGCTATGGGACCCATGGTAAAGGTGGCAAATCCTATACCACCATCAGAGTCAGAGGAGTCTGTTGAGGGGTCCCTGTCTAAACTAGGGCCCACCTCTGTTCCTCTTGCAAAAGCACCTAACTTTTGGGTGCACTACTCCCAACTGGAGGATTACTACTGGTAGTACCAGGAGGGGTGGTAGTAGTTGTGGGAGGAACATTTTCTTTATTGCCAATCCTGGGGCAACTGGGATCAGTTTTCCAGTGCCCAGGCTTTTTACAGACATGGCAATAGGGTTTCTTTTCAGGAGAGGAAGGAGTTTGGGACCCACCCCCAGAAGAGGAATTTTGGGGCCCTGTAGGGGACTTATCCTTAGATTTATCCCCACCTTTCTCTTGGGACTTAGTAGAATCTTTCTTCTGGTCACCACCCTGATTTCTAGTTTTTACTCTGGTTCTGACCCATTTGTCTGCCTTCTTTCCCAATTCTTGGGGAGAGGTCAGATCAGAGTCCACCAGATACTGGTGCAAAAGCTGGTTTTGACAATTATTAAGGATCTGCTCCCTCATAATCAAATTGTACAATCCTAAAAAGTCATGCACTTTGTTGCCATGTATCCAACCTTCCAGAGCCTTTGTAGCACAATCTACATAGTCTACCCAGTCTTGAGTCTGTGCTTTTTGGGTGTCTCTGAACTTCAACCTGTACTGTTCAGTGGTTAGGCCAAACCCATCAATAAGAGCACTCTTCAAGACCTTGTAATTGTCAGCATCCTCCTCTCTAACAGTGAGGAGCTTGTCTCTACCTTTGTCAGCAAAGGAGAGCCACAAGATTGCTGCCCACTGCTCCTGAGGGACCTTCTGTACTTTACAGGCCCTCTCTAAAGCAGTTATCCATTTGTGGATATCATCCCCACTCTGGTAGGGAGGGACAATCTTGCTCAGGTTCCTATGGTCATAGGACCTTTCCCTATCTCTAGGGACATGGCTGCCACCATGGGACTCTAGTCCCAACTTTCTTCTCTCTCTAAGGAGATCTAGGGATTCTCTATCTAAAGCCAATTGCTTCTTCCTGATCTCCAGTTGAGTTTCCTCATACTGGACCAGTCTCTTTCTTCTCTCATGAGAGGATTCCCTCCTGTGAGAAGAAACAGAGCTCCCTATTGAGGTGCCAGAGTGGTTAGACTCCTGAGAAGGAGACCTAGACTTTCTGAGCACACTCATAATCCTTCCTGGGGGGACAAAGGTGTGGTTCTCTAGATCCTCATCTTCATCTTCCCCAGAAGGGATTGGGTTTTCCAGGTCAGGGTCATTGTCACCCTTCTGGTCAGTTTCAGAGGGGGCTGGGGGTAGTAGTACCCCTGGCCCCTTCCTCATCTGCTGGCCCACCCTCTGCTCCTACCCCTTCAGTCTCTGAGGACTTACTAAGATCATAAGCCACCAACAACTCCTGGAGGTGTTGGGTGGTGGGACTTTGGCCTGTCCTTAATTTCCTCACGTTACACAAAGCTCTCAGTTCCAAGAATGGGAGTGTGTCATACTTGGAGGGGGAAGCTCAATGGCTTCCTGCAGGGCATCTTTGGATCCTGCTTTTAAAGACATTACTAGTGTGGTGTGGTGTATGCACTACCTACTCTAGTGTGGCCTACTAAACTCTCTTGAGTTGTAGAAAGGGTTGTGCTATCCCTTAACACACAACTCTAAGTTCAGTAGAACTTACTGATATTCTAAGCTTAAATTATATGTACCTTAGGTACCTTTAGTGGTTTTCAGTTGATCAATTCAATTGAGATTATCTGGTAAAACAATAGCAAGCTGGAATCCCACACGCTGCACACCAATGTGAGAAGTTGGCCTGGCATATGCTGTCCACTAATTATAGTGGGCACCTTGCACCAGTCCAAATCGACTCTTATGGTAGGTAGGTTAAAGACAACCTTATTGAAAGCTATCCTAGTGGTAGCTGTGGAGAGCAGCCTTCAGGCTAAGTCTTGAAGGAATGTAAAGCAGCTTGTTTTACCAGTCTATAATCTCTTGAGTGACCAAATGAAAGAGCACCACACCAGGTATATATTCAAAATATATGTATTTATTACTAAACACACCCCTCTAGTCTCTTTATGAGGCTAGAGTTCGAAGTACATAGGTTATAAGATCTTAAATCACAGTAATAGCACAAATACACGTTTGGGCCCTAGGGGCGTACCAAACCATATACCAATAAAGTGGTATGCGAACCACGACTGAACTAGACACTAGGCCTAGAGCCTCTAGAAGTGCTTGGGCCACAAGGAACCATCCAAGGTAGTGACACAGGGGACCCACGGGAGACGCGTGCAGTGTATATACACAACCGCGATACGCCGTTAACTTCTATGGAGAAAGTCGGGATCGGAAAAATAGAGGAAAGGGACACTTTAAAGAGGACTAGGACAAAACCCTTTGAGATCTAGGACTTTGAAGAGTCTCTACCCACGGGAGCACCGGAGTACTCGTGTTACCTCACCCAGGGAAGCCGGGTGCATAGGTGCCTTTCGGGGTCGGGTTTCGTCGTCGTTTCTTATGGCGATCTGCTGCAAAGTGCTGCTGGCGACCAGGAGAAAAGTGTCCGGGTGGATCCAAGAGTGGATCGGAGTTCTGAAGAACCTGAAAGCAGAGGGGACAGAGTCTGGGTCACTAGCCAGTGACCAGGAGGGCGATGGACAGATGCCCACCGATGTCGAGTGCTTCAAGTTCGTTGACGGTCGTCTTGACTCTTCAGCCACGAGGTCCGGGAGGCGTTGTCGGCGACCAGGAGCAGGATTCGGGCTGCTGCTCGATGTCTGTCGAGTGCAGAGGTGTCGGCGACCAGATTGGACCCAACAGGCCTTGGCAACGGCAAGTCTCGAGTAAGATGTAGATCGTCGATGATGCAGACCAGCAAGGTCTGGGGAACTCACCCAGCAAGGGTAAGTGAGGGCAGGCCTGGAGCAACCAGACTGCCAAGTAAAGAAAAGATTGGCCTTCGGTAAGGGCTACTAGCCAATGGGCTAGCGACCGCGAAGGAGCCTCGTGACGCCGCACGTGGAGCTGGCTTACAGGACACTCGTGGAGTGGGGGCCAGTGATCTTCGGTGCAGGTGGTGCTGGAGGCTAGGGCTACTCAGAGCCCAAAGCACGACTTCTTGGGAGACCCAGAAGATGATGCACTTGCAAGTGTGCTCGGTGTCCAGGGGTCACGGTCTCAAGTCACCCACGATAGCCACGGGCCTCAGCTTTGCTGGGGACTCAGGGTAGCCTCGGGAAGTCTGAGAATCCACCTCTGGTGATGCGATGACTTCGGCGTCCGACGGGAGCTTCAGTAATGCGAACCGGACAGATGCTTCTTTGGTGCCTGCCAAGCAGGGGAGTCACTCCTTGACCCCAAGGGAGATTCTTCAGTCCTCTAATCGTGAGTAGAGCATCGAAGGTCCAGGATTCTGTTTCAGAGTTTCGTCCAGGTATAATCTAACCTTGCTGTGGCAAGGGTTCCCCATTTTATCCAGTAAAACAGGGAGGGACTAACTCTATGACCCCACCTATGGGAGGGTCAAGGGAGGGGTGGCTACACCCACTTCCCTTTGTCCAGTTTCGTGCCAGAGCAGGGGCAGGTAGCCCCTGAGCTGGTTTGAACTGGCATATGCACAGAGGAGCCTTTTGCTCCCCCAGTGCAGGACTTCAAAGCACTCTAAGAGTGCACCCACCCAGCCCCAATACACATTATCCTGTCTGGGGAGGTGGTCACACCTCCCTGCAACAGGAAACCTATTGTCCAGGCCTCCCCTGCTGGAGTTTCGTCCAGCAGCAGGAGGCCAGACTTGTGTCTGTGGCAGCAGCATCCATTTTGTGATGCCAGGGCTTCAGAAAGAAGTTACCGGGTAAGCCAGAGTTAACATGTCTTTCCCTCTAGAAGGGTGGAATGCTACCCCGCCGCCAGGATTGGCGGGGGGTAGTATTCCAAGATGTTTGACACCAAACACGACATGTTTAGGTGCAGCCATTCCAAAGTTAGCATTTTACCGCGAGGATATAATGCGCTTAAGAGTATATGGTCAGGCTGCACTACAAACAGCATCAGAGATGGTCTCCGAACGCTGCAGAGGGGCCCTGCTCATGCAGGGGCACCCTCTCACATAGGAACCACGCACTCTGCCTTTAGGATTGATAAGGCCTGCCTTAGGAGTGACTTATAGGTTTATATGTGTGTATGTATTTCGTGATATAGGTAACCTATATCACAGTAAGGGGTGCATGCACCACCTTACCCAGGCTGCAGTAGCAGACCTGTGGTGTCAGTTTGGATGGCCTTCCAGGGGTGGCATAATACATGCTGCAGCCCCTGGCAGGCCTCTGAGGTACCTATGCCCTTGGTACATAGTATACCATATACTAGGGACTTATAAGGGCACTCCAGATTCCAATCAGAGATGTGCCTAAGGCACATGGAAACCTTTTTACAGAGAAAGCAGATAGACTGGGGCCCTGAATAGCAGGATCCCAGTCCAACTAAGTCATAAACCAGCAAAACACCATAAAAAAAGTGGGGGCAACCATATAGTCAGATTCCACCTTCCTACAGCCTTCCTCTGTTCTAAGGCGGTTTATCACCTCAGGATGAAATTTGCTATGTGCAGGCACACGCATTATACCGGCATGAGTTAATGCGCATTGGGCATTTTACTAGTTTGTAACATTTGTACAAGACCTAGCGCTTATTCTTTTAAGTCTTTGAATTAGCGTAAAGCCTTTGAACACGGCTTTAGACAAAACGCCCTAACTTTTAAGCAGCCCCATTGTGCCACAGTCACTTCATGCTCCAATTCTGCATACCATCGGAAGTATTTATATCACCGGCTTTAATTAACATTCACTTAACATTTATAATTTTTAAATACTTGAGGTAATCTGCGGCGTGCAGGTACACGCACCAGCTATTTAGCTCTTATTATGTATCAGTGTGGCACACATTGTAAACTGGCTTCAATAAATGCACATTGGGCATTTTATAAGCTTGAAGCGCTTGAAAAGATCTAACGCTCATTCATTCCAGGCTTTTAATCAGCGTAAAGCCTCTAAACATGGCGTGAAACAAAATGCCCTGATTGTTATGAAGTTTTAATGTGCTACAGTCAGTTAATGCCATACCTTTGTATCATGAGTGGAAGCAACCACACTATTCAATTGACTGCCACCAACAGCAGCAGTTGGGGTTAGTTTGCTGCTCACCTGTGTAAAATACATTTTCGTAACAACGATTTTTGTTCAGGTAATCATAATTTTGGTCCTTTGTTCACTATTGCTAAGATCCACATTTCTTACGGGGAGTCTTACCTGGCCTCTAATTTGATAATTGGGGGGGGGGGAGTTTTGTGCCAACAATGGGTCAAAATCATTGCCTTTCAGCCCTTTAAATTTACCTAAGGAGGATAATCATATTTTACTACCCATAGATTTAAGGGGCTTAGCGCTATACAACCATCTCATTGTGCGCAACTTGCAAAGTGTACATTAAATTGTACGCGGTAGTGATGAGCAAACTCCCACGTTCACTGGGCAAGGATGCTCTACAATGTTTTATTATATCTTAGTTTCACTGGGTTTGGGAAATTTCAAACTTGAAGTGGGTGTCAGAATGAGTTGCTCTAGTGACAACAACCCTCTAACAGTTAATTTTTAGTTACCAGTAGTTACGTTACTATCAGTTATTTACCAAGGGATAACTCACGTTTTTAAATTAAGTCCAAAGGTTTAAGACTCAATTGGAAACTTCCATATCCCAGCAACAAACGTCCTATTGCTTCCACGTGGGACGAATTGATCTTTCCACTTAAAAATGACGTGAAAGATGAAACTTGACAGTCGTAGGCTGGCTCGTATGCTACATCATGTTCATCATCATCATCAAAACCTTTTATTTCGGCTAATAGCCATAAAAAGTTACAATTAAAAGACATAAAATTCAGTTTCAATAAGAGCATCAGCAAGCGTCCTTTTTAAATTAAGTTAAGATCAACGATGGTTAAAATGAATAATTAATAATTGTTAACAAAAGGAAAACAGTTCTATACTATTCCCAATAACAACTGGATTAGCCTATTGTACTGGTGTTCATCATAGGGATAAAAGAAATTCATATGTAGATAAACAATTTAATAAACAAGCCATAAAAATGACATACTCCCCATTGTCATCGGTAAAGATATAGGACATGAGGAGGGTAAGACGCTGTATAATCCTTCTATACCTTTTGCTGCGGGCTGGCTATTATAAAAGACAAATTATCTATGGCCTTCTTCCTCTGATTCCAAGCACAGAGCAAATAGTGCAAGACTGTCAAGGCTAGTAGTTCCCTGGTATCGCTCTTAAGGAGCCTTATTGCTTCCCTACAATGTCTCACTCCCATGGAATTTAGAGCCGCTATTAGCCTTTTTTGCACGCATTTCTGCACTGAGGGCAGAAGAACATAAAATGTTCAACAGATTCCACAATGTTGGGCCAGTTTGGGCAGAACTTTGAATTTAAGGGATGTAGGAGAGTAGGATCTGCTTCACATGGGTACCCCCACTTTTTGCTGATGCTTCACTGTTTTTCGACATTAGTCTGGCTGGGGCCCTGCTAATCAGAACCCCAGCCTAGCTGCTTCCTCTCTAAAATGGTTTCCATGTGCCTTAGGCACATCACTGATTGGGATCTGGAGTGCCCTTATAAGTCCCTAGTATATGGTATACTATGTACCAAGGGCATAGGTACCTCAGAGGCCTGCCAGGGGCTGCAGCATGTATTATGCCACCCCTGGAAGGCCATCCAAACTGACACCACAGGTCTGCTACTGCAGCCTGGGTAAGGTGGTGCATGCACCCCTTACTGTGATATAGGTTACCTATATCACGAAATACATACACACATATAAACCTATAAGTCACTCCTAAGGCAGGCCTTATCAATCCTAAAGGCAGAGTGCGTGGTTCCTATGTGAGAGGGTGCCCCTGCGTGAGCAGGGCCCCTCTGCAGCATTCGGAGACCATCTCTGATGCTGTTTATAGTGCAGCCTGACCATATACTCTTAAGCGCATTATATCCTCGCGGTAAAATGCAAACTTTGGAATGGCTGCACCTAAACATGTCGTGTTTGGTGTCAAACATCTTGGAATACTACCCCCCGCCAATTCTGGCGGCGGGGGTAGCATTCCACCCTTCTAGAGGGAAAGACATGTTAACCCTGACTAACCCGGTAACTTCTCTCCAGAGCCCTGGCATCACAAAATGGATGCTGCTGCCACAGACACGAGTCTGGCCTCCTGCTGCTGGACGAAACTCCGGCAGGGGAGGCCTGGACAATAGGTTTCCTGTCCCAGGGAGGTGTGACCACCTCCCCAGACAGGATAATGTGTATTGGGGCTGGGCGGGAGCACCATCTGTGTGCTTTGAAGTCCTGCACTGGGGGCACATTTGGTGTCCCTGTGCATACCCCAGTTCAAACCGGATCAGGGGCTTCCAGCCCCTGCTTTGGCGCGAACTGGACAAAGGGAAAGGGGTGTAGCCACCCCTCTGCCCTGACCCACCCATAGGTGGGGCCACAGAGTAGTCCAACCCCTATCTTTAGAATAAAGGTAGGAACCCAGTCCTTAGGACTTTAGATTATACCTGGACGAAACTCTGAAACTGAATCCTGGACCTTCGACGCTCTACGACAAGATTAGAGGACTGAAGAATCTCCCTTGGGGTCAAGGAGTGACTCCCCTGCTTGGCAGGCACCAAAGAAGCATCTGTCCGGTTTGCATTTCTGAAGCTCCCGTCGGACGCCGAAGTCATCGCATCACCAGAGGTGGATTCTCAGACTTCCCCGAGGCTACCCTGAGTCCCCAGCAAAGCTGAGGCCCGTGGCTATCGTGGGTGACTTGAGACCGTGACCCCTGGACACCGAGCACATTTGCAAGTGCACCATCTTCTGGGTCTCCCAAGAAGTCGTGCTTTGGGCTCCGAGTAGCCCTAGCCTCCAGCACCACCTGCACCGAAGATCACTGGCCCCCACTCCACGAGTGTCCTGTAAGCCAGCTCCACGTGCGGCGTCATGAGGCTCCTTCGCGGTCGCTAGCCCATTGGCTAGTAGCCCTTAACGAAGGCCAATCCTTTTCTTACTTGGCATCCTGGTTGCTCCAGGCCTGCCCTCACTTACCCTTGCTGGGTGAGTTCCACAGACCTTGCTGGTCTGCACCATCGACGATCTACATCTTCCTCGAGACTTGCCGTTGCCAAGGCTTGTTGGGTCCAATCCGGTCGCCGACACCTCAGCACTCGACAGACATCGTGTACCAGCCTGAATCCTGCTCCTGGTTGCCGACAACGCCTCCTGGACTTCGTGGCTGAAGAGTCAAGACAACTGTCAACGCACCTGAAGCACTCGACATCGGTGGGCATCTGTCCATCGCCTTCCTGGTCACTGGCTAGTGACCCAGACTCTGTCCCCTCTGCTTTCAGGTTCACCAGAACTCCGATCCACTCTTGGATCCACCCGGACACTTTTCTCTTGGCCGCCAGCAGCACTTTGCAGCAGATCGCCATTCGAATCGACGACGAAACCCGACCCCGAAAGGCACCTATGCACCCGGCTTCCCTGGGTGAGGTAACACGAGTACTCCGGTGCTCCCGTGGGTAGAGACTCTTCAAAGTCCTAGATCTCAAAGGGTTTTGTCCTAGTCCTCTTTAAAGTGTCCCTTTCCTCTATTTTCCCGATCCCGACTTTCTCCATAGAAGTTAACGGCGTATCGCGGTTGTGTATTTACACTGCACGCGTCTCCCGTGGGTCCCCTGTGTCACTACCTTGGGTGGTTCCTTGTGGTCCAAGCACTTCTAGAGGCTCTAGGCCTAGTGTCTAGTTCAGTCGTGGTTCGCATACCACTTTATTGGTATATGGTTTGGTACGCCCCTAGGGCCCAAACGTGTATTTGTGCTATTACTGTGATTTAATATCTTATAACTTATGTACTTCGAACTCTAGCCTCATAAAGAGACTAGAGGGGTGTGTTTAGCAATAAATACATATATTTTGAATATATACCTGGTGTGGTGCTCTTTCATTTGGTCACTCAAGAGATTATAGACTGGTAAAACAAGCTGCTTTACATTCCTTCAAGACTTAGCCTGAAGGCTGCTCTCCATAGCTACCACTAGGATAGCTTTCAATAAGGTTGTCTTTAACCTATCTCCAATAAGGGGTTGTTTGGACTGGTGCAAGGTGCCCACTATAATTAGTGGACAGCATATGCCAGGCCAACTTCTCACATTGGTGTGCAGCGTGTGGGATTCCAGCTTGCTATTGTTTTACCAGATAATCTCAATTGAATTGATCAACTGAAAACCACTAAAGGTACCTAAGGTACATATAATTTAAGCTTAGAATAACAGTAAGTTCTACTGAACTTAGAGTTGTGTGTTAAGGGATAGCACAACCCTTTCTACAACTCAAGAGAGTTTAGTAGGCCACACTAGAGTAGGTAGTGCATACACCACACCACACTAGTAATGTCTTTAAGGGCAGGATCCAAAGAATCCTTGCAGGAAGCCATTGAGCTTCCACCCTCCAAGTATGATACACTCCCATTCTTGGAATTGAGAGCTTTATGCAACTTGAGAAAAATAAGGACAGGCCATAGCCCCACCACCCAACACCTCAAGGAGTTGTTGGTGGCTTATGACCTTAGTAAGCCCTTGGGGACTGAAGGGGTAGGAGCTGAGGGTGGGGCAGAAGATGAGGATGGGACCAGGGGTACCAGTACCCCCAGCCCCCCCTCTGAAACTGACCAGGAGGGCGACAATGGCCCTGACCTGGATAATCCAACCCCTCCTGAGGAAGAGGAAGAGGAGGATCAGAATGATGCTCCCTTTGTCCCCCAGGAAGGATTGTGAGTGTGCCCAGAAGGTCTAGATCTTCTTCTCAGGAGTCTAACCACTCTGGCACCTCAATAGGGAGCTCTGTCTCATCTCATAGGAGGGAATCCTCTCATGAGAGAAGAAAGAGGCTGGTTCAATATGAGGAAGCTCAGCTTGAACTCAAAAAGAAGCAACTAGCCATAGACAGGGAGTCCCTAGATCTCTTTAGAGAGAGAAGAAAGTTGGGACTAGAGTCCCATGGTGGCAGCCATATCCCTAGAGATAGGGAAAGGTCCTATGACCATAGGAACCTGAGCAAGATTGTCCCTCCCTATCAGAATGGGGATGACATCCACAAGTGGATAACTGCTCTAGAGAGGGCCTGTAAGGTACAGAAGGTCCCTCAGGAGCAGTGGGCAGCAATCTTGTGGCTCTCCTTTGCTGACAAAGGTAGAGATAAGCTTCTCACTGTTAGAGAGGAGGATGCTGACAATTACAAGGTCTTGAAGAGTGCTCTTATTGATGGGTTTGGCCTAACCACTGAACAGTACAGGTTGAAGTTCAGAGATACCCAAAAAGCACAGACTCAAGACTGGGTAGACTATGTGGATTGTTCTGCCAAGGCTCTGGAAGGCTGGTTGATGGGCAGTAAGGTGTGTGACTTCTCAGGATTGTACAATCTGATAATGAGGGAGCAGATTCTTAAGAACTGTCAAAATCAGCTGTTGCATCAATACCTGGTAGACTCTGATCTGACCTCTCCCCAAGAATTGGGAAAGAAGGCAGACAAATGGGTCAGAACCAGGGTGAAGCAGAAGGTACAGAACCAAGGTGGGGAAACCAAGAAGCAAGATGCTAAGAACTCTGAAAAGGGTGGGGAGAAGGGTAAAGATCAAAAGTCTTCATCAGGCCCCCAAAAATCTTCTTCTGGTGGGGATTCACAGTCTACCAAAGGGAAAGGCCAAAGAAAACCATGGTGCAAGGTCTGTAAGCAAAAGACCCACTGGACCAGTGATTGCACCAAGTCCAAAGACTCCAGTCCAGCACCCACCAATGCCCCTAAGGCACCTGTTCCCCCTAGTACAGTTGGTGGGAGTGCTCCAGCCAAGGGTTTAGTAGGGTTCACCCTGGGTACTGAGTTGGGCTCTGACCTAGTCAGAGAACTGACTCAGGCTGTGTTAGTCTGTGATGGAGGCATGGATGTGCCCTCCTCTATGAGTCCCAGTAATCTGGGCAAGTACAGACAACAGCCTTTAATCAATGGACGTGAGGCTTTGGCATTTAGGGACACAGGGGCAAGTGTCACAATGGTGACACAAGACCTTGTGCTTCCTGGGCAAGTTATGCTTGGTGAGATGTACCAAGTGACCAATGCTAGCAATGTCAGAACAGACCATACTCTGGCAGTTGTTAACTTCTCCTGGGGAGGGGTAACTGGCCTTAAGAAGGTTGTGGTAAGTGCAAACCTACCAGTCGAATGCTTGCTTGGCAATGACTTAGAGACTTCTGCTTGGGCAGAAGTGGAGCTCAGGACCCATGCAGAAATGCTGGGGATCCCTGCAGATGTGTTTGCTGTGACCAGGTCACAAGCCAAAATGTCTAGCACTGAACAGGCCTTGGATTCTGGAAGAATGGACCAAGTGCCTTCCAAGAGGAGGAGTAGTAGGGTTAAGGCAGTGCCTTCCCCCTTGGCTCAGGAGGAAGATCAGTCCCTTGAGGGGGATGATCTCAGCCCTGAAGAAGGAACTGTCCCAGAGGAACTTGAACCTGACCAGGTTGAGTTCTTGGGGACAGGGGGACCTTCTAGGGCAGATCTGAGCCAGGAGCAGCAGAGCTGCCCCTCCCTTGAACCCCTCAGACAGCAAGCTGCTGCTGAGGCTGCTGGGAAAGCTAGTGGTCCCCATACAGTGTATTGGGATGATGGACTCCTGTACTCAGAGAGTAGAGACCCCAAGCCTGGTGCTACCAGGAGGTTGGTAATACCTTTGAAGTTCAGGGGCTTCCTATTGACCCTAGCCCATGATATTCCCTTAGCAGGTCACCTGGGCCAGAACAAGACTTGGGACAGAATTGTCCCTCACTTTCACTGGCCCCACATGTCTGAAGACAGCAAGGAGTTTTGTCGCTTCTGTGTAACCTGCCAAGCCAGTGGCAAAGCAGGTGGCACTACAAAGGCCCCCTGATACCACTACCTGTGGTGGGGGTGCCCTTTGAAAGGGTAGGGATTGACATTGTTGGTCCCATGGATCCCCAAACAGCCTCTGGGCACAGGTTTATCCTGGTGGTAGTGGATCATGCCACCAGGTACCCAGAAGCTATTCCCCTCAGGACCACTACAGCACCTGTGGTGGCAAGGGCCCTCCTGGGAATCTTCTCAAGAGTGGGCTTTCCTAAGGAGGTAGTATCAGACAGGGGTGCTAACTTCATGTCTGGGTACTTAAAAGCAATGTGGAAGGAGTGTGGAGTGACTTATAAGTTCACCACACCCTATCACCCACAATGCAATGGTTTAGTTGAGAGATTCAACAAAACCTTGAAGGGCATGATTAAAGGGCTCCCAGAAAAGCTTAGGCGTAGATGGGACATACTCTTGCCCTGCCTTTTATTCGCATATAGGGAGGTGCCTCAGAAGGGGGTTGGTTACAGCCCTTTTGAACTTCTGTTTGGCCACCCTGTGAGGGGTCCACTGTGCTTGGTGAAGGAAGGATGGGAGTTACCTCTCAAGCCCCCAAAGCAAGATATAGTGGACTATGTACTTGGTCTCCGCTCCAGGATGGCTGAGTACATGAAAAAGGCAACCAAAAACCTTGAGGCTAGCCAGGAACTTCAAAAGGCCTGGCATGACCAAAAGGCTGTTCTGACTGTTTACCAGCCAGGACAGAAGGTGTGGGTGTTGGAGCCAGTGGCCCCAGCAGCTCTCCAAGATAAATGGAGTGGACCCCACACTATTGTTGAGCAGAAGGGTGAGGTCACTTACTTAGTGGACCTAGGAACACCCAGGAGTCCCCACAGGGTTCTCCATGTCAACAGGTTAAAACCATATGTGGACAGGGCAGACATGGGCTTGCTCATGGCTACTGATGAAGGGCAGGAGGAAGAGAGTGACCCACTCCCTGACCTGCTCTCACAGAACCCTGACGATGGGTCAGTTGATGGTGTAGCCTTGGCAGGCAGCCTCACTACCCAGCAACAAACTGATTGCAGGCAAGTCCTCAATCAGTTTTGACATATGTTTTCACTGACACCCAGTCAGACCACCTGGTGCACTCATGAAGTGGACACTGGGGACAGTCTGCCTATTAAAAACAAGATTTATAGGCAACCTGACCATGTCAGGGACTGTATCAGGACTGAAGTCCAGAAAATGTTGGAATTGGGAGTAATTGAACCCTCAGATAGCCCTTGGGCTAGTCCAGTAGTCCTTGTACCGAAACCTCACACCAGTGGTGGAAAAAGAGAGATGAGGTTTTGTGTAGACTACAGGGGTCTCAATGCAGTCACTAGGACTGATGCCCATCCAATACCCAGGGCAGATGAGCTCATAGATACTTTGGCCTCTGCCAAATATCTCAGCACATTTGACCTAACAGCTGGCTACTGGCAGATCAGACTAGCTGATACTGCAAAGCCCAAAACAGCATTCTCAACCCCTAGTGGACATTATCAATTTGTGGTAATGCCCTTTGGTCTGAAGAATGCACCTGCCACTTTCCAGAGGTTGGTGAATACAGTTCTCACAGGACTGGAAGCCTATAGTGCAGCTTATCTAGATGATATTGCTGTCTTTAGCTCCACCTGGGAGGATCACCTGGTCCACCTCAGGAATGTTTTACAGGCCCTGCAAAAGGCAGGCCTGACTATCAAGGCCACTAAGTGCCAGATAGGGCAGAGTCAGGTTGTGTACCTGGGCCACCTTGTGGGTGGAGGCCAGGTTCAACCTTTGCAGAGCAAGATCCAGACCATCATGGACTGGACTGCTCCCACTACCCAGACTCAGGTGAGAGCCTTCTTAGGCCTGACTGGGTACTATAGGAGATTTGTCAAGGGGTATGGATCAATAGTGACACCCCTGAATGACTTAACTTCTAAGAAAATGCCCAAAAAGGTTCAGTGGACAGCTAGCTGTCAAAAGGCATTTGATGACCTCAAGCAGGCCATGTGCACTGCTCCAATTCTGCAGAGTCCTGATTACTCCAAGAAGTTCATTGTTCAAACTGATGCATCTGAATTGGGGGTAGGGGCTGTACTGTCACAATTGAATGAAGAAGGTCAGGATCAGCCAGTAGCTTTCATCAGCAGAAGGCTGACCCCTAGAGAGAAACGTTGGTCAGCCATAGAGAGGGAGGCCTTTGCTGTGGTCTGGGCTCTGAAGAAGTTGAGGCCATACTTGTTTGGTACCCACTTCCTGGTTCAGACAGACCATAAGCCCCTCTTATGGCTAAAACAAATGAAGGGTGAAAACCCCAAACTGCTTAGGTGGTCCATTTCCCTACAGGGGATGGACTTTACAGTGGAACATAGGCCTGGGAGTAACCATGCGAATGCAGATGGACTCTCTAGGTATTTCCACTTAGAACATGAAGACTTAACTGGGCAAGGTTAGTTTAATGTCCCTACGTTTGGGGGGGTTGTGTAGGAGAGTAGGATCTGCTTCACATGGGTACCCCCACTTTTTGCTGATGCTTCACTGTTTTTCGACATTAGTCTGGCTGGGGCCCTGCTAATCAGAACCCCAGCCTAGCTGCTTCCTCTCTAAAATGGTTTCCATGTGCCTTAGGCACATCACTGATTGGGATCTGGAGTGCCCTTATAAGTCCCTAGTATATGGTATACTATGTACCAAGGGCATAGGTACCTCAGAGGCCTGCCAGGGGCTGCAGCATGTATTATGCCACCCCTGGAAGGCCATCCAAACTGACACCACAGGTCTGCTACTGCAGCCTGGGTAAGGTGGTGCATGCACCCCTTACTGTGATATAGGTTACCTATATCACGAAATACATACACACATATAAACCTATAAGTCACTCCTAAGGCAGGCCTTATCAATCCTAAAGGCAGAGTGCGTGGTTCCTATGTGAGAGGGTGCCCCTGCGTGAGCAGGGCCCCTCTGCAGCGTTCGGAGACCATCTCTGATGCTGTTTGTAGTGCAGCCTGACCATATACTCTTAAGCGCATTATATCCTCGCGGTAAAATGCTAACTTTGGAATGGCTGCACCTAAACATGTCGTGTTTGGTGTCAAACATCTTGGAATACTACCCCCCGCCAATTCTGGCGGCGGGGGTAGCATTCCACCCTTCTAGAGGGAAAGACATGTTAACCCTGACTAACCCGGTAACTTCTCTCCAGAGCCCTGGCATCACAAAATGGATGCTGCTGCCACAGACACGAGTCTGGCCTCCTGCTGCTGGACGAAACTCCGGCAGGGGAGGCCTGGACAATAGGTTTCCTGTCCCAGGGAGGTGTGACCACCTCCCCAGACAGGATAATGTGTATTGGGGCTGGGCGGGAGCACCATCTGTGTGCTTTGAAGTCCTGCACTGGGGGCACATTTGGTGTCCCTGTGCATACCCCAGTTCAAACCGGATCAGGGGCTTCCAGCCCCTGCTTTGGCGCAAACTGGACAAAGGGAAAGGGGTGTAGCCACCCCTCTGCCCTGACCCACCCATAGGTGGGGCCACAGAGTAGTCCAACCCCTATCTTTAGAATAAAGGTAGGAACCCAGTCCTTAGGACTTTAGATTATACCTGGACGAAACTCTGAAACTGAATCCTGGACCTTCGACGCTCTACGACAAGATTAGAGGACTGAAGAATCTCCCTTGGGGTCAAGGAGTGACTCCCCTGCTTGGCAGGCACCAAAGAAGCATCTGTCCGGTTCGCATTTCTGAAGCTCCCGTCGGACGCCGAAGTCATCGCATCACCAGAGGTGGATTCTCAGACTTCCTCGAGGCTACCCTGAGTCCCCAGCAAAGCTGAGGCCCGTGGCTATCGTGGGTGACTTGAGACCGTGACCCCTGGACACCGAGCACATTTGCAAGTGCACCATCTTCTGGGTCTCCCAAGAAGTCGTGCTTTGGGCTCCGAGTAGCCCTAGCCTCCAGCACCACCTGCACCGAAGATCACTGGCCCCCACTCCACGAGTGTCCTGTAAGCCAGCTCCACGTGCGGCGTCACGAGGCTCCTTTGCGGTCGCTAGCCCGTTGGCTAGTAGCCCTTAACGAAGGCCAATCCTTTTCTTACTTGGCATCCTGGTTGCTCCAGGCCTGCCCTCACTTACCTTCGCTGGGTGAGTTCCACAGACCTTGCTGGTCTGCACCATCGACGATCTACATCTTCCTCGAGACTTGCCGTTGCCAAGGCTTGTTGGGTCCAATCCGGTCGCCGACACCTCAGCACTCGACAGACATCATGTACCAGCCCGAATCCTGCTCCTGGTCGCTGACAACGCCTCCTGGACCTCGTGGCTGAAGAGTCAAGACGACCATCAACGCACCTGAAGCACTCGACATCGGTGGGCATCTGTCCATCGCCTTCCTGGTCACTGGCTAGTGACCCAGACTCTGTCCCCTCTGCTTTCAGGTTCACCAGAACTCCGATCCACTCTTGGATCCACCCGGACACTTTTCTCTTGGCCGCCAGCAGCACTTTGCAGCAGATCGCCATTCGAATCGACGACGAAACCCGACCCCGAAAGGCACCTATGCACCCGGCTTCCCTGGGTGAGGTAACACGAGTACTCCGGTGCTCCCGTGGGTAGAGACTCTTCAAAGTCCTAGATCTCAAAGGGTTTTGTCCTAGTCCTCTTTTAAGTGTCCCTTTCCTCTATTTTCCCGATCCCGACTTTCTCCATAGAAGTTAACGGCGTATCGCGGTTGTGTATTTACACTGCACGCGTCTCCCGTGGGTCCCCTGTGTCACTACCTTGGGTGGTTCCTTGTGGTCCAAGCACTTCTAGAGGCTCTAGGCCTAGTGTCTAGTTCAGTCGTGGTTCGCATACCACTTTATTGGTATATGGTTTGGTACGCCCCTAGGGCCCAAACGTGTATTTGTGCTATTACTGTGATTTAATATCTTATAACTTATGTACTTCGAACTCTAGCCTCATAAAGAGACTAGAGGGGTGTGTTTAGCAATAAATACATATATTTTGAATATATACCTGGTGTGGTGCTCTTTCATTTGGTCACTCAAGAGATTATAGACTGGTAAAACAAGCTGCTTTACATTCCTTCAAGACTTAGCCTGAAGGCTGCTCTCCATAGCTACCACTAGGATAGCTTTCAATAAGGTTGTCTTTAACCTATCTCCAATAAGGGGTTGTTTGGACTGGTGCAAGGTGCCCACTATAATTAGTGGACAGCATATGCCAGGCCAACTTCTCACAAGGGAGACTTATCCCATTTCATAGTGTAAGTTCTCAGGGGCAGTATGCCACACCTAAATTGGACATATAGACATTTAGAACGGTGTGGATACATTCGATCCATGTAAGGCTTTAGGCTAGGTGTGCATTTGTGGTTAAGGAACTGGCCAGCTGTACTGTTTTCGTGGTATACTTTCCAAGTTTGCAGTAGAATTTCCTCCCAGAACTGTTTTTTTGCTTCCAGGGCATCACTTTTCATAATCAGCTCCTGGGTGTTCCATAATTTGACTATGCCTATTCTCTGTGATATATCTTTTACCGCCTTCAGCCAGGGTGTGCTTTAATCCCTATCAAGAGACACTAGCTCTTTGACACCATCCCTATAGGTTACTAATTCCCTGGTGGACCAAAGTCTAATCCAATATAGCAGAGGCTTAAATAAAACCATATGGTGCATTGGATTAAGGGCTAGGTCAAATCTCAGTGAGGTGATAGGGAAACTTGGGGGGAGTTTAAAACGGCCCCTTATAAACTTATTTTCAAACCTTGTCATCACCTCTGCTGGCACATGACCCCATATCTCAGCTCCATAGATCGCTGATGCTACACCTGATGCTCTGTAGACGGTAATAGAGAAAGAGCACCCCCCGAAGCAGCCCTGTACTGTCTCCCTATGGCTGAGATTTTCATTTGGAGGATGGCTTTACTTTTTTGTAATTGAGGACCCCATCTCTGGCTATCACTCAGGCGTGCAACGCCCATTGGGCTCAAAGGGCTTCAGCCCCCCCGTCGTGTGTCAGCCCGGGCTGAGACAGCTTCCCGGGCTGGCAACCGTCTTATTGTAGCCGCACCGAGTACTTCACAGGTCTTTAAAAGATCATTTACTTGTTAATGAGGCTTTGTTGTGTTTTCACCCCTTCTTAGAGCCCCTGCATCTCCACTCTGCCTATTGCTGGAAGAATTAGCCCCCCCCGAAATTTTTATTAGCCCCCACCCCCCCGAAATTTGGCTCTAGTTGCGCCTCTGCTATTACTTAACCTGACTCCCAGGTAGTCAAAGTATGAGACTTTCTCAAGGGGGACCCCTTCTATAAACACATTTCCTCTGTATGTTCTGTGTACTACATCATGTTATTATTATTATATGTAATCCTGTCCTGTAAAACCCACCACACAGCCCTAGCCACAGTTGGGCTTCCTTGATGGGAGGCAAATGATCTGCCGAAAGGTGTACCCATACACTGACACCATCTCACCTTTATTCTCATGATACACATCATATAACCAGGCTTGCTATTGTTTTGTAAAGTTGTATTCACTTGTTTACATTATGTTCTTAGTGATGTACTGATTGCTGCATGATGTCCTTTTGTGAATGTGCCTACCAGAGTAGAACAGAAAACCCAATAATATTTGGTTTGAAAAAAAAAAAGGGTGCAAAATAGATATATGTGCTCCATTAATCAAGAGTGTCTTGAACGCAGCATGTAGAAGTTGGTTTCCTAGTTCATGGTCCTCTGCTGTGATAATCCCAGTCTTTTAAAAGGGTAATTGTAAAGATGCCTTCTGCTGCAAACCACTATCTCTAGGCAATCAATCAATCAGGGGTTTGTTAAAGCGCGACTACTCACCCGTAAGGGTCTCAAGGCGCTAGGGGTAGGGGGGGTGCAGGTACCATTCCATCAAGGAGGGGGTCTGTCGAAGAGCCAGGTTTTGAGGTTTCTTGCGAAGATGGGGAGCGATGTTGTCTGTCTGAGGTGGAGCGGAAGGACGATCCATGCTTTGGCCGCGAGGAAGGAGAAGGAGCGGCCTCCCGATCTGGTCTTTCTGGTGCGGGGGACCACGGCGTAGGAGAGCTGGGCTGATCGTAGGGTCCTTTGGGGTGCGTGGAATTTGAGTCGGCTGTTCAGGTAAGAGATTCTGTAGTGGTGTTGCGTAGAATTCCGGCTTGGGTGGAGGGTCATAATTCTGTCAGACGTACATTATAGGTTCAGAGAAGGACTAGGGACCATGAAGCAATGCTTAAACTTTCATTCTGTTATTAGCAAGTATAGAATAGTGCTAGAGAGCTCGTTTCATTTAGCTTTTATGGACCTAATTAGCGCGTTTAATCACGTGAACAGGTTGAAACTTTGGCTGATCCTAAATCAAATTGGTATTGATATTTCTCTTTTCTACGTATTTCTCAGCTATGGTTAGATTTGATTTATACTGATGGCGTTGTTTTATTGCCCGTCACTTCAAACTGCCTCAAACATCTCATAGATGCCTCTGTTTTATTCACTGAGGACTTAGATTTGGAGACCGATTTCTCTGAGCCATATGTTATGACTTGTAGTCATAAATCTATGGAATCTAGAAGTTTTTATATTAAAGGAAAACAGATCATAAAAATGCATCCGGTTTTTATATCTGGACTCAGCTAGTACCTAGGCACTTAGCCTTGCTGACAGATGCCATAAATTCAGCCAGGCGGTAGGATCTTTGTTTAACCTTGTGACTAATATAGGCAAGCCTATTCTTTCGCTAATAGATATATATATGTTATAGTGTAGCCCAACTATGTTATATGGTGCTGGTGTCTGGGGATACACCTTACTGAAAAATCTTTCAATCAAGGAAAGCTATTCTGTCGCCACCTTCTTGCTCTCTTCTCGAGCAGTCCTCATTACTTTTGTCAAGAGGAGCTGAGCTTAAACAACATACAAGATAATAGCTCCTCTGATGCTGTGGATTTCCATATGGATTAATCCTAAATCTACTCTAAACAGGATAATAATAGGAGATTGTTTACAATGTTCCAAAGGCTCCAAAAATCCATGGCTTTTGGTACATTAAAACAATTGCTGGGGAGTTAGGTAGACTGTCTTTGTTTTACAATGCTACTTCTGTTGAAAAAAATTACAAGCAATGGGCCAAGAGAGTGTTTTTGGAGTGAACGAGTATTCAGAGGGAGGGAGTACAACTATGTAAAACATTTGTAAGACAGTATATTATCTTAAAGATGACTCCAAGTTTGGAATCATGCTTATTGATTGTTACACATCCTTGGGAACGAGCCCTTCTTACTAAATTTAAATTAAATATCCAACATGGATATCGCTTCTTTCCCCAAGGACAGCAAAGTAATGAAACAGTTTACATCTGTCTATGCGATGAGTCTTCTTTTAGACCTTGTTGCACTTTTTTCTGTAAGTTTTATCACTTGTTTAGAAGGAAACATTAATCCTGTTATTGAGGCATTGATTTAAGTAGGGAAGAGTGGCGCTATGCTTACATCAAATGTTATCTGGAGTTGAAGTTTGTTCTGCCGTAGGTATGTTTCTTAAAGCTGCTGCTCGTTATTGTAATTCCATGTTTTCTAAATATATAAATTAGTCCGTATTTTACCATGATAATTTTATTATGTCCAGTGTCCAGTATGTATATATATAAATATATATATATATATTCACTGAAAAAACCATAGGTTTCAGGGACGTTATAGTTAGAAATTAGCATATAAAAAACCTTAGAAATTCACTGAAAAAACCACAGGTTTCAGGGACGTTATAGTTAGTTGGACACTTCACTCGTATAAAACCAGAGAAATTCGGCCGTTATAGTTAGTTCATCTAACTATAACTTGCGCCCCCACAATGCACAGCTGATGACGTCACATATTACATCATTCATGACATGGTCAGTGACACCACTGATGACATCACTGATGACATCTCAAATGACATCACTGATGACATCACTGATGACATCATCCAAATGATAATCTGATGCACCTCCACATACCCTAATATAACCTTTGATACACCCACTCTAAAATACAGACTACCATTTTTGAAACCATAGACACACCAATACTAGTTAGTACATACCCACTCACTAATTCCTAGGTCTACACACACATCCACTCATTCACCCATACAGTCACTCAGACATGCAGTCAACCATCAATACGGCATTATCATATACACTCACATATCTATACAGACACTCACACACTGCCACTCATCCATAGAGTTACTCACACACCTAGTCAGTCATGCAAAGAATCAATCACACTCCCATTTACTCACCTATACAGTTATACACACACCACCTCACTTATTCTAATATATACTAACACATACTTACACTCTTATACGATAACTAATACAAGCACACACTGATCCATACAGCCACTCTCACAATCACTCACTCTCACATATAGTCATTTATGCACTCCAACACTCAGATATACTGCCTTTCACATATGCAGTTACTCACACATGTACCAGTGAGGCATCCATTCACTCACCAACACACCCATACACACACTCACCCACCCATACAGCCCTTCACAGATGCACTCTTGAACCCGTACACCCAGTGAATCATCCACCCACACATCTATGCACAGAGTCACACCCCCCCACCCACCCACACAGACACTCAGGCACCCATACAGATACTCAGACAACCAATCAATAACCCATATAGATCCTCATTTAGCTACTCACCAACCCATGCAACCGCTTACACACCAACTGACAAACTAAACTGTGTGAATGTCTATATCAGTCACTAACCTATGCATTCAGTAAGACACATTTAATCACTCACTTATACAGTCAGTCACGCACCTACTAAATCATCCATCTAGACACTTATACACTCACTCATTTTTCAATACACCTTGGCATATATATATATAAAACATATTTAAACTTTACTGAAACACATAGTCACTGGATGATGTCATCAGTGATGTCATCAGTGATGTCATTTGAGATGTCATCAGTGATGTCATCAGTGATGTCACTGACCATGTCATGAATGATGTAATATGTGACATCATCAGCAGTGCATTGCGGGGCGCGAGTTATAGTTAGCTGAACTAACTATAATGGCTGAATTTCTCTGGTTTTGTACGAGTGAAATGTCCAATTAAATATAACGTCCCTGAAACCTGTGGTTTTTTCAGTGAATATATATATATATATATATATATATATATATATATATATATATATATATATTCGTGGAATACTTATATGAGCACATGCCTTATGGAAACAGCAAACAAAAGCACCGCCCACTGGAGGGAATTAAAGTAACACTGCCGGTTGGACCACATGTCCCAGAATGCAAGCATAAAAGTTATCCATTGGAGGATCAAGATTTAAATTAGGACATTAGGCTGTGGACACCAGCGATGTGTATGGTGCAGGTTTACCTTTGATAAAGGTCTTTGGAGACCGAAATGCGTCAGGACTGCCATGCTGCTTCACCAATCAAGAAATAAAGATCTATAAACAGCAAGTTACGAGTGCGGCTCACCTTCTTTCCGTCAAGGGAGAATATGTATATATATATATATCTTGTGGATAACTCTGATGATATTGCCGTGTCTACACAAGATCAACTGGTAAATCTTGGCACCACTGGTAATCTACCTGCCCCTAGTTCTTTTCGTCCACCATCTACTTTTATCCCTCTTATGCCCAAAGATGCTATTGACACGTTCAGCGATTGTGTCATAAGCGACCTAAAAGCTCTCAATCGTAAAGTATTGGCTAGGACAAAACATCGTTCCTATAGGGATAATCAATATTTAACATTAATGAAAAAACTAAGAGAAAATGTTGACACAATTGTAACCAAGGCAGACAAAGGGGCAATATTGTGCTATGGCCAAAAACGCAGTATCTACAAGAGGCATATCGTCATCTCAATGATGTCTCGTGTTATAGAAAGGCCACGGCTAATGATATGAAACAACTGAAGGACGTAGTTCATAAAGAACTTGTTCAATGGAAAAGGGATGGTTTATTGAACAAAAATGAATACAGTTTTCTAAAAGTTGATTTTCCCATCACAGCGGTTCTGTATTTCATCCCTAAGGTACATAAACAAATGATTCCCATTCCGGGCAGACCTATTATATCGGCCCAGAAGAGTTTATTTGAAGCTATGTCTAAATACGTGGATTACTTCCTACATGAATTTGTCGAGGAGCTACCTTCGTTTATTAAAGACACTGGGCATTTTTTATCTACTGTACAATCGGTTAACTGGCATGAAGAATATTTGTTTATTGTGATGGACATCTGTTCGTTGTACACCAGCATACGTCATACTGACGGTCTGAATGCAGTTAAGTTTTATTTGGAGAAAAGAAACATCAATTTTTACCAGCATAATAGTATGTTACTACACATGACTGAACTATGTTTAAATAACAACTATTTTATATTCAACAATGAGGTCTTCCAGCAGCTGCGAGGTGTGGCTATGGGGGCTTGCTTCTCCCCTAGTTATGCGTGTCTTCACGTTGGCTGGTGGGAGGAGCATGTCCTCAGGCAGACCCACAGAGAGCTGTATGAAGCCCATGTCATCCGATGGTGGAGATTCATTGATGATATTTGTATTATCTGGAAAGGGACAAATGAATCAGCCACTGAATTTGTGCAGTGTATTAATAATAACACACTAAACCTGGAGTTTACTGCTCAGATTAGTGCGGAAAAGGTTCAATTCCTGGATATAGAACTATATACTGAGATGAACACATTACAAACTAAGCTTCACAGAAAAATTACGGCAGGAAATTCAATACTTCATGCCCAGAGCTCTCACCCCCATCATCTTGTGAAAAGTATACCATATGGGGAATTCTTACGTATAAGGCGTATTTGTAGTTCCAATAGTGACCTTGTAAGCTGTCAAAATGACTCTTTTCAAAGATTTTTAGCCCATGGGTATAAAAGCAATGATTTGAAGCATGCTATGTTAAAAGCTAACAGTCTGAATCGTATTGATTATTTGGGAACAGTGTCCAACAAAACCACACATAAAGCAATATTGAATACCAGTACTACCTCCCAAGATCCAGTTTCTGTTCGGTTCATTACTACTTTTTGCAGTCAGGACAAGGAAATAAGAAAGATTATTTATAAAAACTGACCTATTGTCCAAACTGATCTCACTATGTCTCAATTGGTAGCTAATCTACCTCAGGTTACCTTCAGGCGGGCGCCCTCTATGAGGGATGCCTTGGTTAGAACTAGTCCTGAGATAACTAAGATCGATACTTGGCTGCCTAAACGCACAGGGTTTTTTAAATGCAGCACGTGTAGGGCCTGTAAATTTGGCACCACAACATTTGAGTTTACAAATGCCTTTGAAACCAATCCCACGAAAATAAAAGGTTTTTTTACTTGTAAAACGGACCATGCAGTGTACATACTTGAGTGCTCCTGCAAGTTGAAATATGTTGGTAGCACTAAGTTACAGGTATTCACCCGCATTTTACAACACTTGCGGGCCATTGTGAATTCCGACCCAAGTTACCCTGTGGCGCGACATTTTAAACTAGTCCACCACAATAACCTAAATGAATTAAGATACTTTGTTGTTGATGCGGTACCTAAACGATCAAGAGGGGTAACAGAGAAAAAGATTAAGGCAACTGGAATCACATTATATATTGCTGCTAGATACCAAGATGCCCCATGGGCTCAATACAGGAGAGGACCTGCACAATTTCTTATGAGCACCCTCTGTTGTGTCGTGTCATGACTATTCAGCTATACTTTTACAGATGAATTTTAGTGTGTGCGTTATTTTAGACGATCTTTAACCTGATTTTAACCTTTTGGTTTTGTTAGGTTTTTTTGGGGGCTTTTTCACTGGTTTTTTAGACGGTTTTTTATGATGCGGCACTAATATTTTATTCTATTCTATCATCTGCGACTTTAATCTATGTCCTATATGTAAGATGTGTTTCACTCATGCTGCTAGTTTCTTGCTATTTTGCACAGTTTTGCCATTTTGCACATACATTATTGTTAGTTTGGTTTTGTTTGGATTGTTCTCTTTGTGTTGCTCATAAACTGCCCTTTCGCATAAAGCTAAAATTGTAGTACATATAGTATCCATGAGTACATATTACGAGTCCATATACTGCTAAGACTTATCGGTGTTAGTGCACTTGCACTTTATATAATTACTATTCAAATGTAATGCTGAACTTGGACTGTTTTACCACTCTTCAGGGTACATTATTTGGTTTAAACATTGGTTTTAGTGATATATATCTATTTGTGTCATGTATGTTGTGATATTTTGCACTTGCACTTTAATATCCATCAGCAACATTATCATGTATAAATAGAGTGATGACAGATATATCTCTGGGAAAAAAACGTATTAAGCAACGAATAGAAGTGGTATAGGAATTTAGAAATTTTCTGATCTTTGAGTTAGTTGCAGTGGATTAAGTAACATAACATCAATGTGTACTGGTGCTATTGGATTCTATTTCTATTTCTATTTCTTGATTGTATTAATATTATCTTACACCATTAATTTCAATGGGTGGTTCTTGATCTTCTCCACTAGAGGGTGTCTGCTTTGTAATATGATTTGTATAATAGTATTGTCTATATAGTTTAATTCGCTATAGAGTTTCTCTTTCTTTTTTATTTTTTTCACATATTTGTAATTGTACCTATGGGCCTATCTATGATTTGAATAGCGGCCGAGATATAAGTAGGTAAAACCCTGTTTCTTTGTTTATTATTATTATTATTTTATTCTTTAATTTTTAAGCACTTGCACTTTAACTTTATGGTGTTTATTTGGATTTAGCCTCCAGTGCTGTCAGCCATAACCGCACACGATATTTTGTAGGATGAGGAAATTGTATGATGTATTATGAACCATTGCGGTAATTATTTATACCATGTGCATAATATTTACTTAATTCCATTTGTAAATATATATGTTTTTTCCTGATTTTTAATAACATGTTGTTTAGTCCTATTGTGTGAGGTTATTGGCTAAGTAGGGAGGAGGGTACTTTGTGTGACTATTTAAAGAAAAAACTACTTCTAGCGTGTCATGTGATCAAGGTCGTGGTAACACGGCCGAAACGCGTCATGCCGATTTGCACGGAATAAAATTGCACTAAAATATCTACCAGCAGCACGTTGTGGTCTGTACTTGTGTTTCTTCATCTAGTGTGAAGTTGGGACTGTGTTCTCATATATATATATATATATATATATATATATATATATATATATATATATATATATATATATATATATATATATATATATATATGAACCAATGCCCACTCCGGAAAAAGAATGAGTGGTGCTGCCCTAGCATATGTCGGGCTCATTCTTTTTCCGGAGTGGGCATTGGTTCATATATTTTTTGCCAGTAACGCAGGCACTGGCTGCCGGCATGCCCTCTCGGTCAGGTGTGACACGCGAAGCCAGCACCTTTTGGATATTATATATATATAACTCATGCCCCCGCAATGCACTGCTGATGACGTCACATATTACATCACTCATGACATGATCAGTGACATCATTGATGACATCACTGATGACATCTCAAATGCGAAATGCGATCCACGCATTTCGGCTCGTCAGCACCTTGATAACGATACAAGACGTCATTGTAGCTTCCTTATTTAAATGTACAAATGCCTCCAGTTGGCAACATTAACAAAGGACTACATATTACTTTAATCCAAAAGCTGGCGGCCATATTGGCCTGGTCACGATGTAAAAATTCAGGAATTGATACAATAAAGAAAAGAAAACAAGTTATAATATGCACACAATGTCATTTCAGCATATCTTGCCCCATGACCGCCGTACCTTGTATGTTCGTCAACGTGACTTGTTCATAATAAACATACTTAGGATTGCAAACATCAACATAAACAATGGACTACACATTACTTTAAAGTGAAAGGCTATCAGCCATATTGATCTGGGCATGTTGCGTATTATAATGGTTCTTACACGAAAGAAAAGAAAAAAAAGGGGTGTTAATATACACACACTATCCATAAAGTTCTAGCGATTATAGTTCCATTCCATTCACAGCTCATTTGAGATGTCATGAGAGATGTCATGAGTGATGTCACTGACCATGTCATGAATGATGTAATGTCTGAGGTCATAAGCAGTGCATTGCGGGGATGTAAGTTATAGTTAGCTCAGGCAACTATAACTGCTGAATTTAAAAAAGGATGGAGCAGGGGCATGCACACAAACATCGGAGGGCAGGGGGAAGGAGAGTAGGGGCAGCAAGCTAAGCACAGAGGCTAAGCAGGAGGTCAATGATGGGGCATAGAATTGGGCAATGGAGGGCAGGAGGAGTGGACTGGGACATCATGCTAAATGGAGGGCAGTGGCAGCACATCAGACCATGCATGGCAGGAGGGAGAAGGCTAGTGCATGGATTCAGACAACAGAGGATAAGGAGGAGGTGGATGGGGCAGCAAGCTAACTGTTCAGAGAAGGCGGGAAGGCCAGTGGCAGAGCAACGGCCACACAGGGCTGTAATGAGGAAGCAGGGGCATGGACTCGGACAATGGATGGCAAGGAGGAGGGGAGGCAGGAGCAGCAAGCTTGGGTGGGGGCAACACAATGCCAGGCCAGGCCCTGCTTCCAACCCCCCACCATCCATTGTGATAGGCATCTTACATAACGTTAAACAAAACCTAGAAATGTGCTGGAAAAAACAAAGATTACAGGGACGTTATAGTTAGACTCAGATTTCACTCGTACAAAACCAGTGAAATTAGTTTGTTATAGTTAGTTGAGCTAACTATAACTTGCGCCCCCGCAATGTACTGCTGATGACATCACATATTATATCATTCATGACATGGTGAGTGACATCACTGATGACATCACTGATGACATCTCAAATGACATCACTGATGACATCACTGATGACATCATCCAGTGACTATGTGTTTCTGTAAAGTTTAAATATGTTTTATATATATATATATATATATATATATATATATATATATATATATATATATATATATATATATATATATATATGCCAAGGTGTATTGAAAAATGAGTGGGTGTATAAGTGTCTAGATGGATGATTTAGTAGGTGCGTGACTGACTGTATAAGTGAGTGATTAAATGTGTCTTACTGAATGCATGGGTTAGTGACTGATACAGACATTCACACAGTTTAGTTTGTCAGTTGGTGTGTAAGCGGTTGCATGGGTTGGTGAGTAGCTAAATGAGGATCTATATGGGTTATTGATTGGTTGTCTGAGTATCTGTATGGGTGCCTGAGTGTCTGTGTGGGTGGGTGGGGGGGTGTGACTCTGTGCATAGATGTGTGAGTGGATGATTCACTGGGTGTAAGGGTTCAAGAGTGCATCTGTGAAGGGCTGTATGGGTGGGTGAGTGTGTGTATGGGTGTGTTGGTGAGTGAATGGATGCCTCAGTGGTACATGTGTGAGTAACTGCATATGCGAAAGGCAGTATATCTGAGTGTTAGAGTGTATAAATGACTATATGTGAGAGTGAGTGATTGTGAGAGTGGCTGTATGGATCAGTGTGTGCTTGTATTAGTTATCGTGTAAGAGTGTAAGTATGTGTTAGTATATATTAGAAAAAGTGAGGTGGTGTGTGTATAACTGTATAGGTGAGTAAATGGGAGTGTGATTGATTCTTTGCATGACTGACTAGGTGTGTGAGTAACTCTATGGATGAGTGGCGGTGTGTGAGTGTCTGTATAGATATGTGAGTGTATATGATAAAAAAAGAACTTGTCCACCATCTAGCCACGATGCCTCAATATGAGACAAACAATCTACATTTACATTTCAGTGTTTTGTATGTTTAAAATATTTGTATTTAAGTGTTTTTGTATCTATAAATGTATTTTATGTCTTTGATATGTTATCAAATATAACATGCTTCATTAATTTCACAAAACTGTTTTTATTATGAATTTATTAATAAAATGAAGTTTTTAACATAAACTTTCAGTACACTGAGTCTACTTGTATATCAAATAGTCCAACACGAGTCACTGTATGACTAGATAATTGCCTAGGTTTTTTGCTCTCAACTGACATCACTGATGACACCATCCAGTGACTGTGTTTCTGTAAAGTTTAAATATGTTTTATATACATATATACCAAGGTGTATTGAAGAATGAGTGGGTGTATAAGTTTCTGAATGGATGATTTAGTAGGTGTGTGACTGACTGTATAAGTGAGTGATTAAACGTGTCTTACTGAATGCATGGGTTAGTGACTAAACTGTGTGAATGTCTGTATCAGTCTGTCAGTTGGTATGTAAGTGGCTGCATGGGTTGGTGAGTAGCTATATGAGTGTCTATATGGGTTATTGATTGGTTGTCTGAGTATCTGTATGGGTGCCTGAGTGTCTGTGTTATGTGACTCTGTGCATAGATGTGTGAGTGAGTGATTCACTGGGTGTATCGGTTCAAGAGTGCATCTATGAAGGGCTGTATGGGTGGGTGAGTATGTGTATGGGTGTGTTGGTGAGTGAATGGATGGCTCAGTGGTACATGTGTGAGTAACTACATATTTGAAAGGCAGTATATGTGAGTGTTGGAGTATATAAATGACTATATGTGAGAGTGAGTGATTGTGAGATTGGCTGTATGGATGAGTGTGTGCTTGTGTCAGTAATTGTAGAAGAGAGTAAGTATGTGTTAGTATCTGTATGAATTAGTGAGGTGGTGTGTGTATAACTGTATAGGTGTGTAAATGGGAGTGTGATTGATTCTTTGCATGACTGACTACGTGTGTGAATTACTCTATGGATGAGTGGCGGTGTATGAGTGTCTGTATAGGTGTATGAGTGCATATGATAGTGCTGTATTGATGAGTGACTGCATGTATGAGTGACTGTATGGGTGAATGAGTAGATGTGTGTATAGAACTTGGAATCAGTGAGTGGGTATGAAGTAACTGGTATTGGTGTGTCCATGGTTTCGAAAATGGTAGTCTGTATTTTAGAGTGGGTGTATCAAAGGTTATATTAGGGTGTGAGGAGGTGCATCAGATTATCACGTGGATTATGTAATCGGTGATGTCATCAGTGATGTCATTTGAGATGTCATCAGTGATGTCATCAGTGATGTCACTGACCATGTAATGAATGATGTAATATGTGACGTCATCAGCAGTGCATTGCGGGGGCGCGAGTTATAGTTACCTCAACTAACTATAACAACAGAATTTCTCTGGTTTTGTACGAGTGAAATGTCCAACTAACTATAACGTCCCTGAAACCTGTGATGTTTTCATTGAATTTCTAAGGTTTTTAAATGCTAATTTCTACTATAACGTCCCTGAAACCTATGTTTTTTCAGTGAATTTGTAAGGTTTTTAAATGCTAATTTCTAACTATAACGTCCCTGAAACCTATGTTTTTTTCAGTGAATTTCAAAGGTTTTTTAAATGCTAATTCCTAACTATAACGTCCCTGAAACCTATGGTTTTTTCAGTGAATTTCAACGTTTTTTTAAATGCTAATTTCTACCTATGCCTACAGAGGTAGGACATGTACAGAAAGAGGAAGAAAAGCGCAGAAAGAAGCAAGAGATATGCAGAAAGAACCAACAGATGTGCAGAAAGAGGCCTTGTTGCAAAGTCATCCTGTGCCCCCAACTTTTTGCTGACTGGTACTGGTGGTAACTGACTCTGACTACCAGGCCGGGAGCCAGTGCTATGCTGAAACACACTTAGAATACAGTGAAAATACCTACATACACTAGGGTACACTATGGGTTGGGGTACCCCTGTGATTGGCATGACCTCCTCTGTAAGGCCCTAGTACATAATAGGGCAGGGGGATTAAAACTACCTCTAAGTCAGAGGTGCAGAAAGAGGAAAGAGAAGTGCAGAAAGAAGCAACAGAGGTTCCAAAACAGGCAAGAGAGGTGCAGAAAGAAGCAAGTGAAGTGCAGAAAGAGGCAAGAGAGGTGCACAAAGAGGCAACAGAGGTGCAGAAAAAGGCAGGAGGGGTTCAGAAAGAAGGAAGAGAAGTGCAGGAAGAGGCAAGAGAATTGCAGAAAGAACCAACAGAGGTGCAAAAAGAGGCAAGAGGGGTGCAGAAAAAGGTAGGAGAGGTGCACAAAAAGGCAAGAGAGGTAGAGAAAGAGGCAGGAGGGGTGCAGAAAGAAGGAAGAGAAGTGCAGAAAGAAGCAACAGAGGTGCTGAAAGAGGTGGGAAGGGTGCAGAAAGAGCAAGAGATATGCAGAAAGAACCAACAGATATGCAGAAAGAGGCCTTGTTGCAAAGTCATTCTGTGCCCCCAACTTTTTGCTGACTGGTACTGGTGGTAACTGACTCTGACTACCAGGCCGGGAGCCAGTGCTATGCTGAAACACACTTAGAATACAGTGAAAATACCTACATACACTAGGGTACACTATGGGTTGGGGTACCCCTGTGATTGGCATGACCTCCTCTGTAAGGCCCTAGTACATAATAGGGCAGGGGATTAAAACTACCTCTAAGTCAGAGGTGCAGAAAGAGGAAGAGAAGTGCAGAAAGAAGCAACAGAGGTTCCAAAACAGGCAAGAGAGGTGCAGAAAGAAGCAAGTGAAGTGCAGAAAGAGGCAAGAGAGGTGCACAAAGAGGCAACAGAGGTGCAGAAAAAGGCAATAGGGGTTCTGAAAGAAGGAAGAGAAGTGCAGGAAGAGGCAAGAGAATTGCAGAAAGAACCAACAGAGGTGCAAAAAGAGGCAAGAGGGGTGCAGAAAAAGGTAGGAGAGGTGCACAAAAAGGCAAGAGAGGTACAGAAAGAGGCAGGAGGGGTGCAGAAAGAAGGAAGAGAAGTGCAGAAAGAAGCAACAGAGGTGCTGAAAGAGGTGGGAAGGGTGCAGAAAGAGCAAGAGAATTGCAGAAAGAACCAACAGAGGTACAGAAAGAGGCAAGAGAGGTGCAGAAACAGGAAGGAAAGATGCAGAAAAAGGAAAAAGGGGTGCGGAAAGAGGCAAGAGAGGTGCAGAAAGAGAAAAGAAGGGTGCAGAAAGAGGCAAGATGGGTGCAGAAAGAAGCAAGAGCAGTGCAGAATGAACCAACAAAGGTGCAAAAAGAGGCAAGAGGAGTTCAGAAAAAGGTAGGAGAGGTGCACCTTGAGGCAAGAGAGGTACAGAAAGAGGCAGGAGGGGTGCATAAAGAAGGAAGAGAAGTTCAGAAAGAAGCAACAGAGGTGCTGAAAGAGGCACACAGGGTGCAGAAAGAGCAAGAGAAGTGCAGAAAGAGGGAACAGGGGTGCAGAAAGAGGCAAGAGAGGTGCAGAAAGAGAAAAGAGGGGTGCAGAAAGAGGCAAGAGGGCTGCCGAAAGAAGCAAGAGCAGTGCAGAATGAACCAGCAGAGGTGCAAAAAGAGGCAAGAGGAGTGCAGAAAGAGGTAGGAGAGGTGCACAAAGAGGCAAGAGAGGTACAGAAAGAGGCAGGAGGGATGCAGAAAGAAGGAAGAGAAGTGCAGAAAGAGGCAAGAGAATTGCTGAAAGAAGAAACAGAGGTGTAAAGAAGCAAGAGATGTGCAGAAAGAAGCTAGAGCAGTGCAGAAAGAGCCAACAGAGGTGCAAAAAGAGGCAAGAGGGGTGCAGAAAAAGGTAGGAGAGGTACACAAAGAGGCAAGAGAGGTACAGAAACAGGCAGGAGGGGTGCAGAAAGAAGGAAGAGAAGTTCAGAAAGAAGCAACAGAGGTGCTGAAAGATGCACGAAGGATGCAGAAAGAGCAAGAGAAGTGCAGAAAGAACCAACAGAGGTACAGAAAGAGGCAAGTGAGGTCTAGAAACAGGAAGGAAAGGTGCAGAAAGAGGGAACAGGTGTGCAGAAAGAGGCAAGAGAGGTGAGGAAAGAGAAAAGAGGGGTGCAGAAAGAGGCAAGAGGGGTGCAGAAAGAAGCAAGAGCAGTGCAGAATAAACCAACAGAGGTGCAAAAAGAGGCAAGAGGAGTACAGAAAGAGGTAGGAGAGGTGCACAAAGAGGCAAGAGAGGTACAGAAAGAGGCAGGACGGGTGCAGAAAAAAGGAAGAGAAGTGCAGAATGAACCAACAGAGGTGCTGAAAGAGGCAAGAGGAATGCAGAAGAGGTAGGAGAGGTGCACAAAGAGGCAAGAGAGGTACAGAAAGAGGCAGGAGGGGTGCAGAAAGAAGGAAGAGAAGTGCAGAAAGAGGCAGGGGAATTGCTGAAAGAAACAACAGAGGTGTAGAAAGAAGCAAGAGAAGTGCAGAAAGAGGCTAGTGAGGTGCAGAAAGAAGCAAGAGCAGTGTAGAAAGAATCAACAGAGGTGCAAAAAGAAGCAAGAGCGGTACAGAAAAAGGTAGAAGAGGTGCACAGAGGCAAGAGAGGTACAGGAAGAGGCAGGAGGGGTGCAGAAAGAAGGAAGAGAAGCTCAGAAAGAAGCAACAGAGGTGCTGAAAGAGGCACAAAGTGTGCAGAAGGAGCAAGAGCAGTGCAGAAAGAACCAACAGAGGTACAGAAAGAGGCAGGAGAGGTGCAGAAACAGGCAGGAAAGGTGCAGAAAGAGGGAACAGGGGTGCAGAAAGAGGGAAGAGAGGTACAGAAAGAGGAAAGAGGGGTGCAGAAAGAGGCAAGAGGGGTGCCGAAAGAAGCAAGAGCAGTGCAGAATGATCCAACAGAGGTCTAAAAAGAGGCAAGAGGATTGCAGAAAGAGGTAGGAGAGGTGCATAAAGAAGGAAGAGAAGTGCTGAAAGAGGCAAGAGAATTGCTGAAAGAAGACACAGAGGAGTAGAAAGAAGCAAGAGAATTGCAGAAAGAGGCAAGTGAGGTACAGAAAGAAGCAATAGCAGTGCAGAAAGAACCAACAGAGGTACAAAAAGAGGCAAGAGGGGTGCAGAAAAAGGTAGGATAGGTGCACAAAGAGGCAAGAGAGGTACAGAAAGAGGCAGGAGGAGTGCAGATAGAAGGAAGAGAAGTGCAGAAAGAAGCAACAGAGGTGCTGAAAGAGGCAAGAGAGGTGCAGAAACAGACAGAAAAGGTGCAGAAAAAGGGAACAGGGGTGCAGAAAGTGGCAAAAGAGGTGCAGAAAGAGAAAAGAGGCGTGCAGAAAGGGCAAGAGGGGTGCAGAAAGAAGCAAGAGCAGTGCAGAATGAAAAAAACAGAGGTGCAAAAAGAGTCAAGAGGAGTTCAGAAAGAGGGAGGAGAGGTACACAAAGAGGCAAGAGAGGTGCAGAAAGAGGCAGGAGGGGTACAGAAAGGATGAAGAGAAGTGCAGAAGGAGGCAAGAACATTGCTGAAAGAAACAACAGAGGTGCAGAAAGAAGCAAGAGCAGTGCAGAAAGAACCAACAGAGGTGCAAAAAGAAGCAAGAGCGGTACAGAAAAAGGTAGAAGAGGCGCACAAAGAGGCAAGAGAGGTACAGAAAGAGGCAGTAGGGGTGCAGAAAGATGGAAGAGAAGTGCAGAATGAACCAGCAGAGGTGCTGAAAGAGGCAAGAGGAGTGCAGAAAGAGGTAGGAGAGGTGCACAAAGAGGCAAGAGAGTTACAGAAAGAGGCAGAAGGGGTGCATAAAGAAGGAAGAGAAGTGTAGAAAGAGGCAAGAGAATTGCTGAAAGAAGCAAGAGAGGTGTAGAAAGAAGCAACAGAAGTGCAGAAACAGGTAAGTGAGGTGCAGAAAGAAGCAAGAGCAGTGCAGAAAGAACCAACAGAGGTACAAAAAGAGGCAAGAGGGGTGCATAAAAAGGTAGGAGAGGTGCACAAAGAGGCAAGAGCAGTACAGAAAGAGGCAGGAGGGGTGCAGAAAGGACGAGAAGTGCAGAAAGAACTAACAGAGGTACAGAAAGAGGCAAGAGAGGTGCAGAAACAGGCAGGAAAGGTGCAGAAAAAGGGAACAGGGGTGCAGAAAGAGGCAACAGAGGTGCAAAAAGAGTCAAGAGGAGTGCAGAAAGAGGTAGGAGAGGTGCACAAAGAGGCAAGTGAGGTACAGAAAGAGGCAGGAGGGGTGCAGAAAAAAGGAAGCGAAGTGCAGAAAGAGTCAAGAGAATTGCTGAAAGAAGCAACAGAGGTGTAGAAAGAAGCAAGAGAAGTGCAGAAAGAGGCAAGTGAGGTGCAGAAAGAAGCAAGAGCAGTGCAGAAAGAACCAACAGAGGTGCAAAAAGAAGCAAGAGCGGTACAGAAAAAGGTAGAAGAGGTGCAAAAAAAGAGGCAAGAGAGGTACAGAAAGAGGCAGGAGGGGTGCAGAAAGAAGGAAGAAAAATGTAGATAGAAGCAATAGAGGTGCTGAAAGAGGCAAGAGGAGTGCAGAAATAGGTAGGAGAGGTGCACAAAGAGGCAAGAGAGGTACAGAAAGAGGCAGGAGGGGTGCAGAAAGAAGGAAGAGAAGTTCAGAAAGAAGCAACAGAGGTGCTGAAAGAGGCACGAAGGGTGCAGAAGGAGCAAGAGAAGTGCAGAAAGAACCAACAGAGGTACAGAAAGAGGCAAGAGAGGTGCAGAAACAGGCAGGAAAGGTGCAGAAAGAAGGAACAGGGGGACATAAAGAGGCAAGAGAGGTGCAGAAAGAGAAAAGAGGGGTGCAGAAAGAGGCAAGAGGGGTGCAAAAAGAAGCAAGAGCAGTGCAGAATGAACCAATAGAGGTGCAAAAAGAGGCAAGAGGAGTGCAGAAAGAGGTAGGAGAGGTGCACACAGATGCAAGAGAGGTACAGAAAGAAGCAGGAGGGGTGCATAAAGAAGGAAGAGAAGTGCAGAAAGAGGCGAGAGAATTGCTGAAAGAAGCAACAGAGGTGTAGAAAGAAGCAAGAGAAGTGCAGAAAGAGGCAAGTGAGGTGCAAAAAGAGGCGACAGGGGTGCAGAAAAAGGTAGGAGAGGTGCACAAAGAGGCAAGAGAGGTACAGAAAGAGGCAGGAGGGGGGCAGAAAGGAGGAAGAGAAGTGCAGAAAGAAGCAACAGAGGTGCTGAAAGAGGCACAAAGGGAGCAGAAAGAGCAAGAGAAGTGCATAAAGAACCAACAGAGGTACATAAATAGGCAGGAGAGGTGCAGAAACAGGCAGGAAAGGTGCAGAAAAAGGGAACAGGGGTGCAGAAAGAGAAAAGAGAGGTGCAGAAAGAGAAAGGCAAGAGGGGTGCAGAAAGAAGCAAGAGCAGTGCAGAATGAACCAACAGAGGTGCAAAAAGAGTCAAGAGGAGTGCAGAAAGAGGTAGGAGAGGTGCAGAAAGAGGCAAGAGAGGTACAGAAAGAGGCAGGAGGGGTGCAGAAAGAAGGAACAGAAGTGCAGAAAGAGGCAAGAGAATTGCTGAAAGAAGCAACAGAGGTGTAGAAAGAAGCAACAGAAGTGCAGAAAGAGGCAAGTGAGGTGCAGAAAGAAGCAAGAGAAGTGCAGAAAGAACCAACAGAGGTGGAAAAAGAAGCAAGAGCGGTACAGAAAAAGGTAGAAGAGGTGCACAAAGAGGCAAGAGAGGTACAGAAAGAGGCAGGACCTGTGCAGAAAGAAGGAAGAGAAGTGTAAAATGAACCAACAGAGGTGCTGAAAGAGGCAAGAGGAATGCAGAAAGAGGTAGGAGAGGTGCACAAAGAGGCAAGAGAGGTACAGAAAGAGGCAGGAGGGATGCATAAAGAAGGAAGGGAAGTGCAGAAAGAGGCAAAAGAGTTGCTGAAAGAAGCAAGAGCAGTGCAGAAAGAACCAACAGTGGTGCAAAAACAAGCAAAAGCGGTATAGAAAAAGGTAGAAGAGGTGCAGAAAGAAGGAAGAGAAGTGCAGAAAGAACCAACAGAGGTACAGAAAGAGGCAAGAGAGGTGCAGAAACAGGCAGGAAAGGTGCAGAAAGAGGGAACAGGGGTGCAGAAAGAGGGAAGAGAGGTGCAGAAAGAGAAAAGAGGGGTGCAGAAAGAGGCAAGAGGGGTGCAGAAAGAAGCACATGAGCCGTAGAAAGAGGCAACAGAGGTGCATAAAGAGGCAAGAGGAGTGCAGAAAAAGGTAGGAGAGGTGCACAAAGAGGCAAGAGAGGTACAGAAAGAGGCAGGAGGGGTGCAGAAAGAAGAAAGAAAAGTGAAGAAAGAAGAAACAGAGGTGCTGAAAGAGGCACGAAGGGTGCAGAAAGAGCAAGAGAAGTGCAGAAAGAACCAAGAGAGGTACAGAAAGAGGCAAGAGAGGTGCAGAAACAGGCAGAAAAAGGGAACAGGGGTGCAGAAAGAGGCAAGAGAGGTGCAGAAAGAGAAAAGAGGAGTGCAGAAATGGCAAGAGGGGTGCAGAAAGATGCAAGAGCAGTGCAGAATGAACCAACAGAGGTACAAAAAGAGTCAAGAGGAGTGCAGAAAGAGGTAGGAGATGTGCACAAGGAGGCAAGAGAGTTACAGAAAGAGGCAGGAGGGTGCAGAAAGAAGGAAGAGAAGTGCAGAAATAGGCAAGAGAATTGCTGAAAGAAGCAACAGAGGTGTAGAAAGAAGCAAGAGAAGTGCAGAAAGAGGCAAGTGATGTGCAGAAAGAAGCAAGAGCAGTGCAGAAAGAACCAACAGAGGTGCAAAAAGGAAGCAAGAGTGGTACAGAAAAAGGTAGAAGAGGTGCACAAAGAGGCAAGAGAGGTACAGAAAGAGGCAGGAGGGGTGCAGAAAGAAGGAAGAGAAGTGTAGAAAGAAGCAACAGAGGTGCTGAAAGAGGCAAGAGGAGTGCAGAAAGAGGTAGGAGGGGTGCACAAAGAGGCAAGAGAGGTACAGAAAGAGGCAGGAGGGGTGCAGAAAGAAGCAAGAGCAGTGCAGCAAGAACCAAGAGAGGTGCAAAAAGAAGCAAAAGCGGTACAGAAAAAGGTAGAAGAGGTGCACAAAGAGGCAAGAAAGGTACAGAAAGAGGCAAGAGGGGTGCAGAAAGAAGGGACAGAAGTGCAGAAAGAGTCAAGAGAATTGCTGAAGGAAGCAGCAGAGGTGTGGAAAGAAGCAAGAGAAGTGCAGAAAGAGGCAAGTGAGGTGCAGAAAGAGGCAAGAGAGGTGCAGAAAATGGCAAGAGAACAGCAGAAAGAGACAAGAGGGATGCAAAAAAGTGAAGAAGGGTGCAGAAAGAAGTAAGAGAGGTGCAGAAAGAAGCAAGAGAAGTGCAGAAAGATGCAAGAGAGGTGCAGAAAGAGGCAAGAGAGGTACAGAAAGAGGCAAGGGAAGTGCAGAAAGGCAGGGGGGTATAGAAAGAAGCAAGTGAGGTGCAGAAAGAGGCAACAGAGGTGCAGAAAGACACAAGAGAGGTGCAGAAACAAGCAAGAGAAAAGAAGAAAGAGGCAAGAGAGTTGCTGAAAGAAGCAACAGAAGTATAGAAAGAAGCAAGAGAAGTGCAGAAATAGGGAACAGGGGTGCGGAAAGAGGCAAGAGATATGCAGAAAGAGGGGAGAGGGGTGCAGAAAGAGGCAAGAGGGGTGCAGAAAGTAGCAAGTGAGGTGCAGAAATGGGCAACAGAGGTGCAGAAAGACGCTAGAGAGGTGTAGAAAGAAGCAAGAGAAGTGCAGAAAGAGGGAAGTGAGGTGCAGAAAGAAGCAAGAGCAGTGCAGAAAGCACCAACAGAGGTGCAAAAAGAGGAAAGAGGGGTGCAGAAAGAGGCAAGAGAAGTAAAGAAAGAGGCACTTGAGGTGCAGAAAGAGGCTAGAGAGGTACAGAAAGAGGCTCGAGAAGTGCAGAAAGCGGCAACAGAGGTGCAGAAAATGGCAAGACAACCGCAGAAAGAGGCAAGAGGGATACAAAAAAGGGAAGAAGGGTGCAGAAAGAAGCAAGAGAGGCGCAGAAAGAAGCAAGAGAAGTGCAGAAAGATGCAAGAGAGGTGCAGAAAGAGGCAAGAGAGGTACAGAAAGAGGCAAGGGAAGTGCAGAAACAGGCAAGAGAAATGCACAAAGAGGCAAGAGAGGAGCAGAAAGAGGCAAGAGAGGTGCAGAAAATGGCAAGAGAACAGCAGAAAGAGGCAAGAGGTATGCAACAAAGGGAAGAAGGGTGCAGAAAGAAGCAAGAGATGTGCATAAAGAAGCAAGAGAAGTGCAGAAAGATGCAAGAGAGGTGCAGAAAGAGGTAAGAGAGGTACAGGAAGAGGCAAGGGAAGTGCAGAAACAGGCAAGAGAGGAGCAGAAAGAGGCAAGAGGCAAGAGAGGTGTAGAAAGAAGCAAGATAAGTGCAGAAAGGCAGCAGGGGTGTAGAAAGAAGCAAGTGGGGTGCAGAAAGAGGCAACAAAGGTGCAGAAAGACACAAGAGAGGTGCAGAAACAAGCAAGAGAAATGCAAAAAGAGGCAAGAGAGTTGCTGAAAGAAGCAACAGAGGTATAGAAAGAAGCAAGAGAAGTGCATAAATAGGGAACAGGGGTGCAGAAAGAGGCAAGAGAGGTGCAGAAAGAGGTTAGAAGGGTGCATAAAGAGGCAAGAGGGGTGCAGAAAGTAGCAAGTGAGGTGCAGAAATGGGCAACAGAGGTGCAGAAAGATGCTAGAGAGGTGTAGAAAGAAGCAAGAGAAGTGCAGAAAGAGGCAAGTGAGGTGCAGAAAGAATCAAGAGCAGTGCAGAAAGCACCAACAGAGGTGCAAACAGAGGCAAGAGGGGTGCAGAAAGAGGCACTTGAGGTGCAGAAAGAGGCAAGAGAGGTACAGAAAGAGGCTCGAGAAGTGCAGAAAGAGGCAAGAGAGGTACAGAAAATGGCAAGAGAACAGCAGAAAGAGGCAAGAGGGATGCAACAAAGGGAAGAAGGGTGCAGAAAGAAGCAAGAGAGGTGCAGAAAGAAGCAAGAGAAGTGCAGAAAGATACAAGAGAGGTGCAGAAAGAGGCAAGAGAGGTACAGAAAGAGGCAAGGGAAGTGCAGAAACAGGCAAGAGAAATGCACAAAGAGGCAAGAGAGGAGCAGAAAGAGGCAAGAGAGGTGTAGAAAGAAGCAAGAGAAGTGCAGAAAGGCAGCAGGGGTGTAGAAAGAAGCAAGTGAGGTACAGAAAGAGGCAACAGAGGTGCAGAATGACACAAGAGAGGTGCAGAAACAAGCAAGAGAAATACAAAAAGAGGCAAGAAAGTTGCTGAAAGAAGCAACAGAGGTATAGAAAGAAGCAAGAGAAGTGCAGAAATAGGGAACAGGGGTGCAGAAAGAGGCAAGAGAGGTGTAGAAAGAGGGGAGAGGGGTGCAGAAAGAGGCAAGAGGGGTGCAGAAAGTAGCAAGTGAGGTGCAGAAATGGGCAACAGAGGTGCAGAAAGACGCTAGAGAGGTGTAGAAAGAAGCAAGAGAAGTGCAGAAAGAGGGAAGTGTGTTGCAGAAAGAAACAAGAGCAGTGCAGAAAGCACCAACAGAGGTGCAAAAAGAGGCAAGAGGGGTACAGAAAGAGGCAAGAGAAGTACAGAAAGAGGCACTTGAGGTGCAGAAAGACGCAAGAGAGGTATAGAAAGAGGCTCGAGAAGTGCAGAAAGAGGCAAGAGAGGTGCATAAGGAAGAGAGTGAGGTGCAGAAAGAGGCAAGTGAGGTGCAGAAAGAGGCAAGAGAGGTACAGAAAGAGGCAAGGGAACTTCAGAAACAGGCAAGAGAAATGCACAATGTGGTAAGAGAGGAGCAGAAATTGGCAAGAGGGGTACAGGAAGAAGGAAGAGAAGTGCAGAAAGAGGCAAGAGAATTGCTGAAAGAAGCAACAGAGGTGTAGAAAGAAGCAAGAGTAGTGCAGAAAGAGGCAAGTGAGGTGCAGAAAGACCAAAAGAAGTGCAGAAAGAACCAACAGAGGTGCAAAAAGAGGCAAGAGGGGTGCATAAAAAGGTAGGAGAGGTGCACAAAGAGGCAAGAGAGGTGCAGAAACAAGCAAGATAAGTGCAGAAAGAAGCAACATAGGTGTAGAAAGAGGCAGGAGAGGTGTAGAAAGAAGCAAGAGAAGTGCAGAAAGGCAGGAGGGGTGAGGAAAGAAGCAAGTGAGGTGCAGAAAGAGGCAACAGAGGTGCAGAAAGACACAATAGAGGTGCAGAAGCAAGCAAGAGAAGTGCAGAAAGAGGCAAGAGAATTGCTGAAAGAAGCAACAGAGGTGTAGAAAGAAGCAAGAGAAGTACAGAAATAGGGAACGGGGTGCAGAAAGAGGCAAGCGAGGTGCAGAAAGAGGGGAGGGGGTGCAGAAAGAGGCAAGAGGGGTGCAGAAAGAAGCAAGAGAAGTGCAGAAAGAGGCAAGAGAATTGCTGAAAGAAGCAACAGAGTTGTAGAAAGAAGCAAGAGAAGTGCAGAAAGAGGCAAGTGAGGTGCAGAAAGAAGCAAGAGCAGTGCAGAAAGCACCAACAGAGGTGCAAAAAGAGGCAAGAGGGGTGCAGAAAGAGGCAAGAGAAGTACAGAAAGAGGCACTTGAGGTGCAGAAACAAGCAAGAGAAGTGCAGAAAGAGGCAAGAGAATTGCTGAAAGAAGCAACAGAGGTGTAGAAAGAGGTGCGAAAGGTGGAGAAAGAGCAAGAGAAGTGCAGAAAGAACCAACAGAGGTACAGAAATAGGCAGGAGAGGTGCAGAAACAGGCAGGAATGGTGCAGAAAGAGGGAACAGGGGTGCAGAAAGAGGGAAGAGAGGTGCAGAAAGAGGTGCGAAAGGTGGAGAAAGAGCAAGAGAAGTGCAGAAAGAACCAACAGAGGTACAGAAATAGGCAGGAGAGGTGCAGAAACAGGCAGGAATGGTGCAGAAAGAGGGAACAGGGGTGCAGAAAGAGGGAAGAGAGGTGCAGAAAGAGAAAAGAGGGGTGCAGAAAGAGGGAAGAGGGGTGCAGAAAGAAGCACGTGAGGTATAGCAAGAGGCAACAGAGGTGCATAAAGATGCAAGAGAGGTGCAGAAACAAGCAAAAGAAGTGCCGAAAGAGGCAAGAGAATTGCTGAAAGAAGCAGCAGAGGTGTGGAAAGAAGCAAGAGAAGTGCAGAAAGAGGCAAGTGAGGTGCAGAAAGAGGCAAGAGAGGTGCAGAAAATGGCAAGAGAACAGCAGAAAGAGGCAAGAGGGATGCAAAAAAGGGAAGAAGGATGCAGAAGGAAGCAAGATAGGTGCAGAAAGAAGCAAGAGAAGTGCAGAAAGATGCAAGAGAGGTGCAGAAAGAGGCAATAGAGGTATAGAAAGAGGCAAGGGAAGTGCAGAAACAGGCAAGAGAAATGCACAAAGAGGCAAGAGAGGAGCAGAAAGAGGCAAGAGAGGTGTAGAAAGAAGCAAGAGAAGTGCAGAAAGGCAGGAGGGGTGTAGAAAGAAGCAAGTAATGTGCAGAAAGAGGCAACAGAGGTGCAGAAAGACACAAGAGAGGTGTATAAAGAAGCACGAGAAATGCAGAAAGAGGCAAGAGAATTGCTGAAAGAAGCAACAGAGGTATAGAAAGAAGCAAGAGAAGTGCAGAAATGGGGAACAGGGGTGCAGAAAGAGGCAAGAGAGGTGCAGAAAGAGGGGAGAGGGGTGCAGAAAGAAGCAAGTTAGGTGCAGAAACAGGCAACAGAGGTGCAGAAAGACGCAAGAGAGGTGTAGAAAGAAGCAAGAGAAGTGCAGAAAGAGGAAAGTGAGTGTAGGAGAGTAGGATCTGCTTCACATGGGTACCCCCACTTTTTGCTGATGCTTCACTGTTTTTCGACTTTAGTCTGGCTGGGGCCCTGCTAATCAGAACCCCAGCCTAGCTGCATCCTCTCTAAAATGGTTTCCATGTACCTCAGGTACATCTCTGATTGGAATCTGGAGTGCCCTTATAAGCACCTAGTATATGGTATACTATGTACCCAGGGCATAGGTACCCCAGAGGCCTGCCAGGGGCTGAAGCATGTATTATGCCACCCCTGGAAGGCCAGCCAAAATGACACCACAGGTATGCTACTGCAGCCTGGGTAAGGTGGTGCATGCACCCCTTACAGTGATATAGGTTACCTATATCACTACATATATACACACCTATAAACCTATAAGTCACTCCTATGGCAGGCCTTATCAATCCTGAAGGCAGAGTGCTTGGTTCTTATGTGAGAGGGTGGCCCTGCATGAGCAGAGCCCCTCTGCAGCATTCGGAGACACTCCTCTGATGCTGTTTGTAGTGCATCCTGACCATATACTCTTAAGTGCATTATAACCTCGCGTTAAATGCTAACTTTGGGATGGCTGCATGGAAACATGTTGTGTTTGGTGTCAAACATCTTGGAATACTACCCCCCCGCCAGTTCTGGTGGCGGGGGTAGCATTCCACCCTTCTAGAGGGAGAGACATGTACAAACCGGCCTACCCGGTAACTTCTTTAGAGAGCCCTGGCATCACAAAATGAATGCCACTGCCACAGACACGGGTCTGGCCTCCTGCTGCTGACTGAAACTCCTGCAGGGGAGGCCTGGACAATAGGTTTCCTGTCCAAGGGAGGTGTAACCACCTCCCCAGACAGGATAATGTGTATTGGGGCTGGGCGGGAGTACTCTCTGGTGCTTTGAAGTCCTGCACTGGGGGCACATTTGGTGTCCCTGTGCATACCCCAGTTCAAACCGGTTCAGGGGCTTCCAGCCCCTGCCCTGGTGCGAAACTGGACAAAGGGAATGGGTGTAACCACCCCTCTTCCCTGACCCTCCCATAGGTGGATCCCCAGAGTATGTCCAACCCCCTAACTTAGTATAAGTATGGCACCCATTCCTTAGGACTTTAGATTACCCTGGACAAAACTCTGACACTGAATCCTGGACCTTCTACACTCTACTTCAATGATTAGAGGACTGAAGAATCTCCCTTGGGGTCAAGGAGTGACTCCCCTGCTTGGCAGGCACCTAAGAAGCAATTGTCTGGACTGCATCGCTAAAGCTCCCGCCGGACGCCGAAGTCTTTGCAACACCAGAGGTGGATTTCCAGACTTTCCCGAGGCTGCCCTGAGTCCCTGGTGAAGCTGAAGCCCGTAGCTGTCGTGGGTAATGTGGAACCATGACCCCTGGACACAAAGAACTTTTGCAAGTGCATCCTCTTCCTGGTCTTCCACGAAGTTGTGCTTTGGGCTCCAAGTAGCTCCCGCCTCCAGCACCGACTGCACTGAAGATCACTGGCCTCCACTCCATGAGTGTCCTGTGAGCCAGCTCCAAGTGTGTCCACTCGAGGCTCCTTCGCAGTTGCTAGTCCGTTGGCTAGTGGACCCTCCTGAAGGCAACTCTTCTTCTGCTTGGTCTTTCCTGGTTGCTCCAGATGTGCCCTGACTTACCCTCGCTGGGTGAGTCCCTCAGACCTTGCTGGTCTGCATCAACGTCCTTTCTCTGTTTCCCCGTGACTTGCCGTTGCCAAGGCTTGTTGGGTCCAATCCGGTCGCCGACACCGTAGTAATCGACAGACGTTATGGGACAGCTCGAATACAGCTCCTGGTCATCGTCAATGCCTCCTGGACCTTGTGGCTGAAGAGTCAAGATGACCATCAACCTACCTGAAGCACCCGGCAGCGGTGGGCCTCTGCTCATCACCTTCCTGGTCACTGGCTAGTGACCCAGACTCTGTCCCCTCTTCTTTCAGGTTCTTCAGATCTTCGATCCACCCTTGGATCCACCCGGACACTTTCGACTTGGTCGCCAGCAGCCCGCTGCAGCAGATCGCCATTGAAAACGACGACGAAACCCGACGACAAAAGACACCTATGCACCCGGCTTCCCTGGGTGAGGTAACTCGAGTACTCCGGTGCTCCAGTGGGTGTTGACTCTAGAACTGCCCAGTTCTAAAGGGATTTGCTCCAAGTCCTCTTCTAAGTGTCCTTTCCTTTTAAAATTCCAACCGCGACTTTCCCCATAGAAGTTAATGGTGGCTCGCGGCTGTGTTCTCACACTGCCCGCGTCCCCCGTGGGTCCCCTGTGTCACTACCTTGGGTGGTTCCTTGGGGTCCAAGCACTTCTACAGGCTCTAGGCCTTGTGTCTAGCTCAGTCGTGGTTCTTATACCACTTTATTGGTATATGGTTTGGTACGCCCCTAGGGCTCAAACGTGTATTTGTGCTATTACTGTTGATAACTGACTTGTAACTTATGTACTTCGAACTCTAGCCTCATAAAGAGACTAGAGGGGTGTGTTTAAGACTAAATACATATATTTTATATATATATACCTGGTGTGGTCCTCTTTCATTTGGTCACTCAAGAGATTATAGACTGGTAAAACAAGCTGCTTTACATTCCTTCAAGACTTAGCCTGAAGGCTGCTCTCCATAGCTACCACTAGGATAGCTTTCAATAAAGGTTGTCTTTAACCTATCTCCAATAAGGGGTTGTTTGGACTGGTGCAAGGTGCCCACTATAATTAGTGGACAGCATATACCAGGCCAACTTCTCACATTGGTGTGCAGCGTGTGGGATTCCAGCTTGCTATTGTTTTACCAGATAATCTCAATTGAATTGATCAACTGAAAACCACTAAGGGTACCTAAGGTACATATAAATACAAGCTTAGTATGCAGTAAGTTCTACTGAACTTAGAGTTGTGTGTTAAGGGCTAGCACACCCTTTCTACAACTCAAGAGAGTTTAGTAGGCCACACTAGAGTAGGTAGTGCATACACCACACCTCACTAGTAATGTCTTCAAGGCCAGGAACCAGTGGGTCCTTGCCAGAAGCCAGTGGGCTTCTTCCTCCAAGTATGATGATCTCCCATTCTTGGAATTGAGAGCATTCTGCAATACTAGGAAGCTGAAGACAGGCAAAAGTGCCAGCACCCAACACCTCAGACAGGTACTTCTGTCAGATGATCTCAGAGGACCCCCAGGGTCTGAAGGGGTAGGCAGAGAGGGTGGGGCAGAAGATGAGGAAGGGGTCAGGGGTGAAGAAACCCAGGCCCCCCACTCTGAAACTGGCCAGGAAGGTGACAATGACCTTGACCTGGAAAACCCAGCTATTCCTGTGGAGGAAGAGGAGGATCAGAATGACCTCCCCTTTGTCCCACCAGGAAGAGTTGTGAGTGTGCCTAGAAGGTCCAGATCTCCTTCTCAGGAGTCTAACCATTCTGACACCTCAATAGGGACCTCTGTTTCTTCTCATAGGAGGGAATCTTCCAGTGAGAGGAAAGAGAGACTGCTCAAGTATGGAGAATCTCAGTTGAGACTCAGAAGAGAGCAGTTGGCTATAGACAGGGAGTCCCTAGAGCTTGAAAGGCAAAGAAAAAGTTGGGACTAGAGTCCCATGGTGGCAGCCATTTCCCCAGAGATAGGGAAAGGTCTTATGACCATAGAAACCTGAGCAAGATTGTCCCTCCCTACCAGAGTGGGGATGACATCCACAAATGGATTTCTGCACTGGAGAGGGCCTGTAAAGTACAGAGGGTCCCTCAGGAGCAGTGGGCAGCAATCTTGTGGCTCTCCTTTGCAGACAAAGGTAGAGATAAGCTCCTCTCTGTTAGAGAAGAGGATGCTGATAATTATCCAGTCTTAAAAAGTGCATTGATTGATGGGTTTGGCCTAACAACTGAACAATACAGGTTAAAGTTCAGAGATACCCAAAAGGCACAGAATCAAGACTGGGTGGACTTTGTTGATTGTTCTGCTAAGGCTCTGGAAGGTTGGTTAGTGGGCAGTAAGGTATGTGACTTCAAAGGATTGTACAATCTTATCATGAGGGAGCAGATTCTTAATAACTGTCAAAATCAGCTGTTGCATCAGTACCTGGTGGACTCTGATCTGACCTCTCCCCAAGAATTGGGAAAGAAGGCAGACAAATGGGTCAGAACCAGGGTGAGGCAGAAGGTACAGAACCAAGGTGGTGACCCAAAGAAGCAAGATTCTAAGAACTCTGACAAGGGTGGGGAGAAGGGTAAAGACCAGAAGTCTTCACAAGGCCCCCAAAAATCTTCTTCAGGTGGGGATTCACAGTCTAACAAGGGGAAAGGCCAAAAGAAACCATGGTGCAAAGTCTGTAAGCAAAAGACACACTGGACCAGTGATTGCACCAAGTCCAAAGACTCTATTCCAGCCCCCACCAATGCCCCTAAGGCACCTGTTCCCCCTAGTGCAGTTACAATTGGTGGTGGGAGTACACAAGCCAAGGGTTTAGTAGGGTTGACCCTGGGTAATGAGATGAGCTCTGGCCTAGTCAGAGAACTCACTCAGGCTGTCCTAGTCTGTGATGGAGGCATGGATGTGACCTCCTCTGTGAGTCCCAGTAATCTGGGCAAGTACAGACAACAGCCATTAATAAATGGAAAAGAGGCTTTGGCATTTAGGGACACAGGAGCAAGTGTCACCATGGTGACACAAGATCTTGTGGATCCTGGGCAGATTATACTTGGTGAAATGCACTAAGTGACCAATGCTAGCAATGTCAGAACAGACCATACTCTGGCAGTTGTTAACTTCTCCTGGGAGGGGTAACTGGCCTTAAGAAGGTTGTGGTAAGTGCAGACCTACCAGTTGAATGCTTGCTTTGCAATGATCTAGAAACTTCAGCATGGGCAGAAGTGGAGCTCAGGACCCATGCAGAAATGCTGGGCATCCCTGCAGATGTGTTTGATGTGACCAGGTCACAGAGCAAAATGTCTAAAACTGAACAGGCCTTGGATCCTGGAACAATGGACCAAGTGCCATCCAAGAGGAGGAGTAGTAGGGTAAAGGCAGTGCCTTCCCCCTTGGCTCAGAAGGAAGATCAGTCTCTTCAGGGAGATGATCTCAGTCCTGAGGAAGGAACTGTCCCAGAGGAGCTTGAGCCTGATCAGGTTGAGTTCTTAGGGATAGGGGCCCTTCCAGGGCAGATCTGAGCCAGGAGCAGCAGAGCTGCCCCTCTCTTGAACCCCTCAGACAGCAAGCTGCTGCTGAGGCTGCTGGGAAAGCTAGTGGTCCCCATACAGTGTATTGGGATGATGGACTCTTGTACTCAGAGTGTAGAGACCCCAAGCCTGGTGCCACCAGGAGGTTGGTTATACCTCTGAAGTTCAGGGGCTTCCTATTGACCCTAGCCCATGACATTCCTTTAGCAGGTCACCTGGGCCAGAACAAGACTTGGGACAGAATTGTCCCTCACTTTCACTGGCCCCACATGTCTGAAGACACCAAGGAGTTTTGTCGCTCCTGTGTAACCTGCCAGGCCAGTGGCAAGGCAGGTGGCACTACAAAGGCCCCCTGATGCCACTACCTGTGGTGGGGGTTCCCTTTGAAAGGGTGGGGATTGACATTGTTGGTCCCATGGATCCCCAAACAGCATCTGGGCACAGGTTTATCCTGGTGGTGGTGGACCATGCCACCAGGTACCCAGAGGCTATTCCCCTTAGGACCACTACAGCACCTGTAGTGGCAAGAGCCCTCCTGGGAATTTTCTCAAGAGTGGGCTTCCCTAAGGAGGTTGTATCAGACAGGGGTGCCAACTTTATGTCTGGATACTTGAAGGCAATGTGGAAGGAGTGTGGAGTGACTTACAAGTTCACCACACCCTATCACCCACAATGCAATGGTTTAGTTGAGAGATTCAACAAAACCTTGAAGGGCATGATTAAAGGGCTCCCAGAGAAGCTTAGGCGAAGATGGGACATACTCTTGCCCTGCCTTTTATTTGCATACAGGGAGGTGCCTCAAAAGGGGTTGGCTACAGCCCTTTTGAACTTTTGTTTGGTCACCCTGTCAGGGGTCCATTGTGCCTGGTGAAGGAAGGATGGGAGTTACCTCTCAAGCCCCCAAAGCAGGACATAGTGGACTATGTACTTGGTCTCCGCTCCAGGATGGCTGAGTACATGAAAAAGGCAACTAAAAATCTTGAGGCTAGCCAGGAACTCCAAAAAGCCTGGCATGACCAAAAGGCTGTACTGACTGTTTACCAGCCAGGACAGACGGTATGGGTGTTGGAGCCAGTGGCCCCAGCAGCTCTCCAAGACAAATGGAGTGGACACCATACCATTGTTGAACAGAAGGGTGAGGTTACCTATTTAGTAGACCTAGGAACACCCAGGAGTCCCCACAGGGTTCTCCATGTCAACAGATTGAAACCATATGTGGACAGGGCAGACATGGGCTTGCTCATGGCTACTGATGAGGGACAGGAGGAAGAGAGTGACCCACTCCCTGACCTGCTCTCACAGAACCCTGATGATGGGTCAGTGGATGGTGTAGCCTTGGCAGGCAGCCTCACTGCCCAGCAGCAAACTGATTGCAGACAGGTGCTCAATCAGTTCAGGCATATGTTCTCTCTGACACCAAGTCAGACCACCTGGTGCACTCATGAAGTGGACACTGGGGACAGTCTGCCTATTAAAAATAAGATTTATAGGCAACCTGACCATGTCAGGGACTGTATCAGGACAGAAGTCCAGAAGATGTTGGATTTGGGAGTTATTGAACCCTCAGATAGCCCTTGGGCTAGTCCAGTGGTCCTTGTGCCAAAACCTCACACCAGTGGTGTGAAAAGAGAGATGAGGTTTTGTGTGGACTACAGGGGTCTCAATGCAGTCACTAGGACTGATGTCCATCCAATACCCAGGGCAGATGAGCTAATAGACACTTTGGCATCAGCCAAGTATCTAAGCACATTTGACCTAACAGCTGGCTACTGGCAGATCAGGCTAGCTGATGATGCAAAGCCAAAAACAGCATTCTCAACCCCTAGTGGGCATTATCAATTTGTGGTAATGCCCTTTGGTTTGAAGAATGCACCTGCCACTTTTCAGAGGTTGGTGAACACAGTCCTTACAGGTCTGGAAGCCTATAGTGCAGCATATCTAGATGATATTGCTGTCTTTAGCTCCACCTGGGAGGATCACCTGGTCCACCTCAGAAATGTTTTGCAGGCCCTGCAGAAAGCAGGCCTAACTATCAAGGCCACAAAGTGCCAGATAGGGCAGAGTCAGGTTGTGTACCTGGGCCACCTTGTGGGTGGAGGCCAGGTTCAACCATTACAGAGCAAGATCCAGACCATCATGGACTGGACTGCTCCAACTACCCAGACTCAGGTGAGAGCCTTTTAGGCCTGACTGGGTACTATAGGAGATTTGTCAAGGGGTATGGATCAATAGTGACACCCCTGAATGACTTAACTTCCAAGAAAATGCCCAAAAAGGTTCAGTGGACAGTTAGCTGTCAAAAGGCATTTGATGACCTGAAGCAGGCCATGTGCACTGCTCCCATTCTACAGAGTCCTGATTACTCCAAGAAGTTCATTGTCCAAACAGATGCATCTGAATTGGGGGTAGGGGCTGTACTGTCACAATTGAATGAAGAAGGTCAGGATCAGCCAGTAGCTTTTATTAGCAGAAGGCTGACCCCTAGAGAGAAACGTTGGTCAGCCATTGAGAGGGAGGCCTTTGCTGTGGTCTGGGCTCTGAAGAAGTTGAGACCATACTTGTTTGGTACTCACTTCCTTGTTCAAACAGACCATAAGCCCCTCTTATGGCTAAAACAAATGAAGGGTGAAAACCCCAAACTGCTTAGGTGGTCCATTTCCCTACAGGGGATGGACTTTACAGTGGAACATAGACCTGGGAGTAACCATGCCAATGCAGATGGACTCTCTAGGTACTTCCACTTAGAACATGAAGACTCAACTGGACAAGGTTAGTTTAATGTCCCTACGTTTGGGGGGGGGATGTGTAGGAGAGTAGGATCTGCTTCACATGGGTACCCCCACTTTTTGCTGATGCTTCACTGTTTTTCTACTTTAGTCTGGCTGGGGCCCTGCTAATCAGAACCCCAGCCTAGCTGCTTCCTCTCTAAAATGGTTTCCATGTACCTTAGGTACATCTCTGATTGGAATCTGGAGTGCCCTTATAAGTCCCTAGTATATGGTATACTATGTACCCAGGGCATAGGTACCCCAGAGGCCTGCCAGGGGCTGAAGCATGTATTATGCCACCCCTGGAAGGCCAGCCAAAATGACACCACAGGTCTGCTACTGCAGCCTGGGTAAGGTGGTGCATGCACCCCTTACAGTGATATAGGTTACCTATATCACTACATATATACACACCTATAAACCTATAAGTCACTTCAATGGCAGGCCTTATCAATCCTGAAGGCAAAGTGCTTGGTTCTTATGTGAGAGGGTGGCCCTGCATGAGCATAGCCCCTCTGCAGTGTTCGGAGACCCTCCTCTGATGCTGTTTGTAGTGCAGCCTGAATATATACTTTTAAGTGCATTATAACCTCGCGTTAAATGCTAACTTTGGGATGGCTGCACGGAAACATGTCGTGTTTGGTGTCAAACATCTTGGAATACTACCCCCCGCCAGTTCTGGCAGTGGGGGTAGCATTCCACCCTTCTAGAGGGAGAGACATGTACAAACCGGCCTACCCGGTAACTTCTTTACAGAGCCCTGGCATCACAAAATGGATGCCACTGCCACAGACACGTGTCTGGCCTCCTGCTGCTGACTGAAACTCCGGCAGGGGAGGCCTGGACAATAGGTTTCCTGTCCAAGGGAGGTGTAACCACCTCCCCAGACAGGATAATGTGTATTGGGGCTGGGCGGGAGCACTCTCTGGTGCTTTGAAGTCCTGCACTGGGGGCACATTTGGTGTCCCTGTGCATACCCCAGTTCAAACCGGTTCAGGGGCTTCCAGCCCCTGCCCTGGCGCGAAACTGGACAAAGGGAATGGGTGTAACCACCCCTCTTCCCTGACCCTCCCATAGGTGGGTCCCCAGAGTATGTCCAACCCCTAACTTAGTATAAGTATGGGACCCCAGTCCTTAGTACTTTAGATTACCCTGGACGAAACTCTGACACTGAATCCTGGACCTTCGATGCTCAAGATTAGAGGACTGAAGAATCTCCCTTGGGGTCAAGGAGTGACTCCCCTGCTTGGCAGGCACCTAAGAAGCAATTGTCCAGTCTGCATCGCTGAAGCTCCTGCCGGACACCGAAGTCTTTGCAACACCAGCCATGGATTTCCAGACTTCCCCAAGGCTGCCCTGAGTCCCCAGCGAAGCTGAGGCCCATAGCTGTCGTTGGTAACGTGGAACCGTGACCCCTGGACACCTAGAACTTTGCAAGTGCATCCTATTCCGGGTCTCCCACAAAGTTGTGCTTTGGGCTCCGAGTAGCCCCCGCCTCCAGCACCGACTGCACCGAAGATCACTGGCCTCCACTCCACGAGTGTCCTGTGAGCCAGCTCCAAGTGCGTCCACTCAAGGCTCCTTTGCGGTCGCTAGTCCGTTGGCTAGTGGGCTCTCCCGAAGGCAACTCTTCTTCTGCTTGGACTTTCCTGGTTGATCCAGATTGTCCCTGACTTACCCTCACTGGGTGAGTCCCTCAGACCTTGCTGGTCTGCATCAACGTCCTTTCTCTGTTTCCCCGTGACTTGCCGTTGCGAAGGCTTGTTGGGTCCAATCTGGTCGCCAACACCGCAGCAATTGACAGACTTCGTGGGCAGCTCGAATCCAGCTCCTGGTCGTCATCGACGCCTCCTGGACCTCGTGGCTGAAGAGTCAAGATGACCGTCAACCTACCTGAAGCACCCAGCAGCGGTGGGCATCTGCTCATCGCCTTCCTGGCCACTGGCTAGTGACCAAGACTCTGTCCCCTCTGCTTTCAGGTTCTTCAGAGCTTCGATCCACCCTTGGATCCACCTGGACACTTTCGACTTGGTCGCCAGCAGCCCGCTGCAGCAGATCGCCATTGAAAACGACGACGAAACCCGACGACAAAAGACACCTATGCACCCGGCTTCCCTGGGTGAGGTAACTCGAGTACTCCGGTGCTCCCGTGGGTGTTGACTCTAGAACTGCCTAGTTCTAAAGGGATTTGCTCCAAGTCCTCTTCTAAGTGTCCTTTCCTTTTAAAATTCCAACCGCGACTTTCCCCATAGAAGTTAACGGTGGCTCGCGGCTGTGTTCTCACACTGCACGCGTCCCCCGTGGGTCCCCTGTGTCACTACCTTGGGTGGTTCCTTGGGGTCCAAGCACTTCTACAGGCTCTAGGCCTTGTGTCTAGCTCAGTCGTGGTTCTTATACCACTTTATTGGTATATGGTTTGGTACGCCCCTAGGGCTCAAACATGTATTTGTGCTATTACTGTTGATAACTGACTTGTAACTTATGTACTTCGAACTCTACCCTCATAAAGAGACTAGAGGGGTGTGTTTAAGACTAAATACATATATTTGATATATATACCTGGTGTGGTCCTCTTTCATTTGGTCACTCAAGAGATTATAGACTGGTAAAACAAGCTGCTTTACATTCCTTCAAGACTTAGCCTGAAGGCTGCTCTCCATAGCTACCACTAGGATAGCTTTCAATAAAGGTTGTCTTTAACCTATCTCCAATAAGGGGTTGTTTGGACTGATGCAAGGTGCCCACTATAATTAGTGGACAGCATATACCAGGCCAACTTCTCACAGTGAGGTGCAGAAAGAAGCAAGAGCAGTGCAGAAAGCACCAACAGAGGTGCAAAAAGAGGCAAGAGGGGTGCAGAAAGAGGCAAGAGAAGTACAGAAAGAGGCACTTGAGGTGCAGAATGAGGCAAGAGAGGTACAGAAGGAAGAGAGTGAGGTGCAGAAGGAGGCAAGTGAGATGCAGAAAGAGGCAAGAGAGGTACAGAAAGAGGCAAGGGAACTTTAGAAACAGGCAAGAAAAATGCACAATGAAGAGAGGAGCAGAAAGTGGGAAGAGGGGTACAGAAAGAAGGAAGAGAAGTGCAGAAAGAGGCAAGAGAATTGCTGAAAGAAGCAACAGAGGTGTAGAAAGAAGCAAGAGAATTGCAGAAAGAGGGAAGTGAGGTGCAGAAAGAAGCAAAAGCAGTGCAGAAAGAACCAACAGAGGTGCAAAAAGAGGCAAGAGGGGTGCAGAAAAAGGTAGGAGAGGTGCACAGAGGCAAGAGAGGTACCCAAAGAGGCAGGAGGGGTGCAGAAAGAAGGAAGAGAAGTCCAGAAAGAAGCAACAGAGGTGCAGAAAGAGGCAAGAGTAGTGCAGAAAGAAGCAACATAGGTGCAGAAAGAGGCAAGAGAGCTGTAGAAAGTAGCAAGAGAAGTTACAGAAAGGCAGGAGGGGTGTAGAAAGAAGCAACAGAGGTGCAGAAAGACGCAAGAGAGGTGCAGAAACAAGCAAGAGAGCTGTAGAAAGTAGCAAGAGAAGTTACAGAAAGGCAGGAGGGGTGTAGAAAGAAGCAACAGAGGTGCAGAAAGAAGCAAGAGAGTTACAGAAAGAGGCAGAAGGGGTGCATAAAGAAGGAAGAGAAGTGCAGAAAGAGGCAAGAGAATTGCTGAAAGAAGCAACAGAGGTGTAGAAAGAAGCAAGAGAAGTACAGAAATAGGGAACAGGGGTGCAGAAAGAGGCAAGAGAGTTGCAGAAAGAGGGGAGAGGGGTGCAGAAAGAGGCAAGAGGGGTGCAGAGAGAAGCAAGTGAGGTGCAGAAACGGGCAACAGAGGTGTTGAAAGACACAAGAGAGGTGAAGAAACAAGCAAGAGAAGTGCAGAAAGAGTCAAGAGAATTGCTGAAAGAAGCAACAGAGGTGTAGAAAGAAGCAAGAAAAGTGCATAAAGAGGCAAGTGAGGTGCAGAAAGAAGCAAGAGCAGTGCAGAAAGCACCAATAGAGGTGCAAAAAGAGGCAAGAGGGGTGCAGAAAGAGGCAAGAGAAGTACAGAAAGAGACACTTGAGGTGCAGAAAGAGGCAAGAGAGGTACAGAAAGAGGCTCGAGAAGTGTAGAAAGAGGCAAGTGAGGTGCAGAAAGAGGCAAGAGAGGTACAAAAAGAGGCAAGGGAACTTCAGAAACAGGCAAGAGAAATGCACAAAGAGGCAAGAGAGAAGCAGAAAGAGGCAAGAGCAGTGCAGAAAGAAGAAAGAGAAGTGCAGAAAGAGGCAATAGAATTGCTGAAAGAAGCAACAGAGGTGTAGAAAGAAGCAAGAGAAGTGCAGAAAGAGGCAAGTGATGTGCAAAAAGAAGCAAAAGCAGTGCAGAAAGAACCAACAGAGGTACAAAAAGAGGCAAGAGGAGTGTAGAAAAAGGTAGGAGAGGTGCACAAAGAGGCAAGAGAGGTACAGAAAGAGGCAGGAGGGGTGCAGAAAGAAGGAAGAGAAGTGCAGAAAAAAGCAACAGAGGTACAGAAAGAGGCAAGTGAGGTGCAGAAAGAATCAAGGGGGGTGCAGAAAGAGGCAAGAGATCTGCAGAAAAAAGCAACAGAGGTGCTGAAAGAGGCAAGTGAGGTGCAGAAAGGGGTAAGAGAAGTGCAGAAAGAGGCAAGTGAAGTGCAGAAAGAAGACAGTGAGGTGCAGAAAGAGGAAGAAAGGTGCAGAAAGAAGAAAGAGAAATGCAGAAAGAGGCAAGAGAGGCACAGAAAGAAGAGAGGTTTGTGCACCATTAGTACCAGTCTTAACACCCACACTTTGCAATAAGTAACACATGACCATTCCAGCTTTGCAACGGGCCTTCCACCACGCTGTAACACATGATGCTGCATTTTCGGGACCATTTGAGCCGTGTGGGCTAGAAACAAGGCTTTTTTTGTTCAAATCTGCAGATTAGGCAGCAGATGATGGAATATTTGGCAAATGCAGAAAATGTTTAATTATGTGAAAATTGGTGTACCCGAACAGTCAGATAATTCCAGTGGCCCTGCTCATACCTCCGTCTAGGTCCAGAAGTGCTCCTCAGAGGTTCCTTCTTTTATTGTGTCTCATTGAGTTTATAGTTTAGCTTCTATGGAAACGAGGAAGACTAAACCTGAGGTTACCACTCCACAACACAGAATACATAATTACTCTCCAAAACACATAATCCCACTCCACATAATTCCTATACACTAAATACCACATACTTTCTATTCACATAATTTCATTGCACAACATACCACATAATTCCACTACACACAACGTACATCCACTCTACACCAAAAAACATTAGTAAATAACTTTTACATTTACAACGCCAATAGCTCTAACTCTCCAAATGCAAAACCTTTACATTGCAAATGCTTCTTTAACTAGTAGTCGCGTTTGCAGAGTGGTGGAGAAAGGGTGCTGGTCCTCCGACCAGCGCTCAGGAATTCCGCTGAGTAGGACTTACAGGACGTACCAGGAGGGCTTCTTAGCCCCAAAAGTCCCTCAGGAGTAAAGTGGACTTCATCCCCCATCCCGTAGTCCGCCAGGAGGCCTCCGAAGATGTCTTAGCAATCCCATTGTGTGGGACTTACTGGAGGTAACAAGAGGGGTAGATGGCCCGCAAGGACATCAGTGGGGGCCAACTACCCCTCCTATTACCTCCAGTAAGTCCCACACAGCAGGATTGCTAAGTTCTCATAGCAGGCCACGCCCCCTTTGCCCACCACTCTGCAAACGCGCTCCCTGGCGTGCTCTTGGATGGGGATTGAAGTCCCTTTTGCTGCTGGGGTCCATTGGGGCCAACTAGCCTACCTCTTACCTCCAGTAAGCCCCACACAGTGGGATTGCTGAGAGGTGGACACAGGCCATGCCCCCTTTCTCCACCACTCTGCAAACACGCCTCCTGGTGCGCTCTTGGTTGGGGGATGAAGTCCCCTTTCCTCCTGAGGGTCCCTGGGGGCCAACTAGCCCTCCTGTTACCTCCAGTAAGCCCCATACAGCTGGATTGCTGAGAGTGCTCAAAGGCCACGCCCCCTTTTTACACCACTCTGCAAATGCGGCTCCTGGCACACTGCTGCTCGGGGGATAAGGTCCACTTGTGTCCTGAGGTCCTCAGGACACAAGAGGACCTCATCACCCCACCAGCAGTGCGCCAAGAGGCGTGTTTGCAGAGTGGTGTAAAAAGGGGCATGGCCTCGGACCACCTCTCAGCAATCCCACTGTGTGGGGCTTATTGGAGGTACCTGGTGGGCTAGTTGGCCCTCAGGGACCCTCAGGAATGAAGGGGACTTAATCCCCAACCCAAAACGCACCAGGACCCAAACAGTAAGTGGAGACGCTGACCCTATATTCTCCCCAAAAAAAACCTCAAGCTGTTTAGTAATATTAGCCAGGTATCCATTATCCATAAGTAAATATCTAGGAAAAGAAAACGATCTGGTTGTTTTACATTCGGCTGTGGCCTGAAAAGATAATATAATAGGATTGTGGTCAGAAGTAACCCGAGGGCATATTTCCATGTCTGATGCCAATATTACATTATCCGAGACCCACGCCATGTCGATTCTAGAATAGAGCCTATGCGGGGCGGAGTAAAACGTATAGCTAGGGACAGCTGGGTACAGCTGCCTCCATGCATCTCTTATGGACTGCAGCCGTGCCATTTCCAATATTGCAGTGCGTGTCCTTCATATTCTGGGAGTAGCTCCCTGTCTTGTCATGTCAATACTATAATCCATAACACAATTAAAATCACCCATGTTAATTTCCATAGGAATCTTTTGTCGCAGCTATAGCCCGAACTGCTGAACGGAATCACACCAAATTTGGCAGAAAGGTAGCTCTTGGTCCAGAGTGCACTCTTTACTTTAAATGGTTTAAATCCATTCAGTAGTTCCTGAGAAATTCATATATAAAAAATATATGGATATCTGGTGACCGCGGTGGATAAGCGAACCCTCCCGATCACGAGCTGACTTCTGATTGGCTGCCAACACTTCTAACCAGGAAGTGTTGGCAGCCATCTTGTGACTTGGTTGAACCGAGTCACAAGAAAAAAGGTTAAAAAAAGAAAGTGGGGCAGGGTAGAATACACCCTGACACCCTAGGCCTTCTCAAGGGGTCCCACAGGGACCCTGAGGGCCAAACAAAGCATTAAAAAAAGAAAATTGGCAGGATTCGCTTAGGGTGCGTGAATCCTGCCGTTTTTTGGTTTTTTTTTAAACGAAGTGCGGTCTTCCTTGCTTCAATTCTTTTAAGCCCCCGGGTGGGCCAGGTCCCCGAGGCAATGCTTAATTACTATGCGGCGGCCATGGGGGACCCGCAGCCCCGGGGACTGCCACCTCCCCAGGGCTTTGTTAATACTCTATGCAGGGGCATGTGCCCTGCAGCCCCGGGACCGCCACCTCCCTGGGGCTTTATTTTTATTAAAATGCATTTGGGGGCTCCTGCCCCCCAACGCAGCACCGGGGACCGCCACCTCCCAGGGGCTTTAATTATTACATGCGGGGGCAAGCGGCCCCCCTGCAGCCCCAGGGACCACCACCTCCCCGGGGTTCTGCATTAAAAAATGTATTGTGGGGGGGCTCGAGCCCCCCCACATAGCCCCGGGGATCATCACCTCCCCGGAGCATACATAAATATTTATGTGCGGGGTCCATTGCCGACCCCCAGCCCCGGGGACCACCACCTCCCCGGGGCTTTAAAAACTTAGAGAGGGGGGCTGTGCGGCCCCCCTCCAGGAGCCCTCCTCAGCCCTGGGGACCACCACCCCCCAGGGTTGACTACAGCAATGTCCTGGGATGCCCACCCCCGGGACATTGCAGTTTGCTATGGGATGGCGGGAGCACTGCTCTCACCATCACATAGCAAACAGTGTACTCACTTTGAACAAGCGAGAGCACTTTGCTCTTGCTTGTTCAAAGCGATTACACTTTGCTTTTTACCACCAGGGAGCTGCATGTTAGCAGCTCCCTGGGGGTAAAAAACAATGCTGGCCCCCGCAGGAGGTGGGAGCCGGCCGGGACCGCAGGGGCCTTCATGCTCCCCCCGTGGTACCTCTAAAGATGGCCATGCCCAGGGGATGGGGTCCCCGGGGCTGAAAATGGCCCGGGAGAGGGGCCACTCGGCCCCCCTCCCTGAAAATAACAATTACATTTTGGGAAAAAAAGGCAAAGCCCTGGGGGATGGGATCCTCAGGGCCATAATAAGCCAGGGGTGGCGAGCCGTGCAGCCCCCTCCCTAAAAATGATTTTTTTTTAAAAATGGGCATGCCCCGGGGATGGGGTCCCCGGGGCAAAAAAAACTAAATAAAAAGGTTTTTTTTAAATTAGCCGGGCCTGGGGAAGGGGGCCCCCCTTCCCTTTAAAAAAATTACATATATAAAGGCCAAGCCTCAAGGGATGGGGTCACCAGGACCATAATCCGCATCTGGAGAGGGGCCCCTGCCCCCCTCCCTTTGTATTTAAAAAAAAAATGAAAAGTGGGTCTGGCACCGAGGCCCAAAAGGTTCAGGGGAAGGGGGGCCACACAGTCTCCCTTCCTATAAGAAAAAAAATTAAAAGGAGGCCCTGCAACTCGCCGGAAGCCCCACTCCCTTTCCCCACTACTCTGCTAACGAGTCTCCTGGCGTGTTCTAGGTTGGGGGATGAAGTCCCCTTCCCTACTGAGGGTCCTTAGGGGCCAACTAGCCCACCTCTTACCTCCAGTAAGCCCCACACAGTGGGATTGCTGAGAGGTGCTTGGAGGCCACGCCCCTTTTTCCCACCAGTCTGCAAACACACCTCTTGGCACACTGCTGGTGGGACGATGAGGTCCCCTTGGGTACTGAGGCACTATTGCAGCGTGGTGTAAAAAGGGGACATGGCCTCTGACTACCTCTCAGAAATCCAGCTGTGTGGGGCTTACTGGAGATAACAGGAGGTCTAGTTGGCCCCCAGGGACCCTAAAAGGCAAGGGGAGTTCATCCCCCAACTCAGAGCATGGCAGGAAGCGTGTTTGCAGGGTGGTGGGCAAAGGGGGCGTGGCCTGCTATCAGAACTTATCAATCCTGCTGTTTGAGACTTAGTGGAGGTAACAGGAAGGGTAGTTGGCCCCCAAGCATTTCCTTGGGTGCCAACTACCCCATCTGTTACCTCTAGTAAGTCACACACAGTAGGATTGCTAAGAGATCTTTGAAGGCCCAGCCCCCTTTCTCCACCACTCTGGAAACACGACTACTAGTTAAAGAAGCATTTGCAATGTAAATGTAAACGTTTTTTACTCATGTTTTTGGGATTGGAATGGATGTACGTTGTGTGTAATGGAATTATGTGGTATGTTGTGCAGTGAAATTATGTGGATAGAAAATATGTGGTATTTAGTGTATAGGTATTATGTAGAGTGGAATTATGTGTTATGGACAGTAAATATGTGGTATGGTAGTCTGTGTTGTTGAGTGGTAACCTCAGGTTTAGTCTTCCTCATTTCCATAGAAGCTAAACTATAAACTCAATGAGACACAAAAAGAAGGAACCACTGAGGAGCACTTCTGGACCTAGTCAGAGGTATGAGCAGGGCCACTGAAATTATGCGACTGTTCGGCCACAGCGATTTTTGCATAATTATACATTTTAAGCATTTGCCACATAATCCATCATCTGCCACATAATCTGCAGACTTGAACAAAAAACCTTGTTTCTAGCTCAAACGGTTCAAACGTTACCAAAAATGCAGTGACAAGTGTTACAGCGTGGTCGAAGGCCCTTTGCAAAGCTGGAATGGTCACCTGTTACTTAATGCTAAATGTGCATGTTAAATTGGTACTAATAGTGCTCAAACCACTCTTGCTTCTTTCTGTGCCTCTCTTCCCTCTTTCTGCATTTCTCCTACTTCTTTCTGCATCTTTCTTCCTCTTTCTGTACTTCTCTTGCCTCTTTCTGCATCCCTCTTGCCTCTTTCTGCACCCCTCTTCCCTCTTTCTGCACCTCTCTTGCCTCTTTCTCCACCTCTCTCGACTCTTTCTGCACTTCTCTTGCCTGTTTCAGCACCTCGCTTGCTTCTTTCTGCACTTCCCTTGCTTTTTTCTGCACCTCTCTTGCTTCTTTCTACACCCCATTTGCCCCTTTCTGCACCTCTGTTGCTTCTTTCTACACTTTGCTTGCTTCTTTCTGCACCCCACTTCGATCTTTCTGCACCTCTATTGCTTCTTTCTGCACCACTCTTGCCTCTTTCTGCACCCCACTTTCCTCTTTCTGCACCTCTCTTGCCTCTTTCTGCAATTCTCTTGCCTCTCTCTGCACCTCTGTGTCTTCCTTCTGCACTTCTCTTGCCTCTTTATGCACCTCTGCTGGTTCTTTCTGCACTTCTCTTGTTTTTTCCCCACCTCTCTTGCTTCTTTCTACACCTCTCTTGCTTCTTTCTGCACCCCACTTCCCTCTTTCTGCACTCCTCTTTCTGTACCTTTGTTGCATTTTTTGCACCTCTCTTGCCTGTTTCTGCACTTCTCTTGACTCTTTCTGTACCTCTGTTGCCTCTTTCTGCACTTCTCTTATTTCTTTCTGCACCTCTATTGCTTCTTTCTGCACCCCTCTTGCCTCTTTCTGCACCCCTCTTCCCTCTTTCTGCACCTCTTTTGCCTTTTTCTGGACCCCTGCTCCCTCTTTCTGCACATCTCTTGCCTGTTTCTGCACCTCACTTGCCTCTTTATGCACTTCTCGTGCCTCTTTCTGCACCTCTGTTGCTTCTTTCTGCACTTTTATTGCCTCTTTCTGCACTTCTCTTGCCTGTTTCTTCACCCGTCTTGCTTCTTTCTGTACCTCTTTTGCTTCTTTCTGCACCGAACTTCCCTCTTTCTGCACTCCTCTTTCTGTACCTCTGTTGCCTGTTTCTGTACCTCTTTTGCCTCTTTCTGTACTTCTCTTGCCTCTTTCTGTTTCTCTTTCCTCTTTCTACATCCCTCATGCCTCCTTCTGCACTTCTCTTATTTCTTTCTGTACCTCTATTCCTTCTTTATGCATCCCTCTTGCCTCTTTCTGCACCCCTCTTGCCTCTTTCTGCACACCTCTTGCCTCTTTCTGCACCTCTCTTACCTATTTCTGCAGTTCTCATGCCTCTTTCTGCACCTCTGTTGCTTCCTTCCCCACTTCTCTTGCCTCTTTCTGCACCTCTCTTACCTATTTCTGCAGTTCTCATGCCTCTTTCTGCACCTCTGTTGCTTCCTTCCCCACTTCTCTTGCCTCTTTCTGCACCTCTGTTGGTTCTTTCTGCACTTCTCTTGCTTATTCCTCATCTCTCTTGATTCTTTCTGCACCTCTCTTGCTTCTTTCTGCACCACACTTCCCTCTTTCTGCACTCCTCTTTCTGTACCTTTGTTGCATGTTTTTGCACCTCTCTTGCCTGTTTCTGCACTTCTCTTGACTCTTTCTGTACTTCTCTTGCCTCTTTCTGCACTTCTCTTATTTCTTTCTGCACCTCTATTGCTTCTTTCTGCACCCCTCTTGCCTCTTTCTGCACCCCACTTTCCTCTTTCTGCACCTCTCTTGCCTCTTTCTGCACCTCTCTTGCCTGTTTCAGGAAATCTCTTGCCTCTTTCTGCAGTTCTCTTGCATCCTTCTGCACCTCTGTTGCTTCTTTCTGCACTTCTTTTGCCTCTTTCTGCACCCCTTCTTGCCTGTTTATGCACCTCACTTGCCTCTTTCTGCACCTCTCTTGCCTCTTTCTGCACTTCTCCTCCCTCCTGAGGGCCCTTTTGGCTGTAGGTGCTGTGGGTTTATTTCCTGGGCTGCTGTTTCCTCCCCGCACCCCTCCCTCAGGCGGTTAAACTGCTCAGTTCAAACTGCCGCTTGTTAGTAAGACATTTTGCTGAAATCTACGACCTACATGACGATGAGTCACCTGACATCCTCTTTTTGACAGAAACTTGGCTCATGGCCAACACGGAGGCAGAGCCTGGATTAGCTCTGCCCCAAGGCTACAATATTGTGACTCTTAATAGAGGGGCTCAGTGGGTGGCATCGCCATTATATTTAAAGCTGGTTATACCTGCACTCTTATGAAAGAGGACTTGCTGGGAAGTGAGTGCGCCCAATTCAAGATTGCCTTGAATGCCAACTTCACATTGTCTGGACTTTTGATCTATCGCCCGCCTGGCCCCTCTAAAGAATTTAGGAACGCACTGATTACTGCAGCAGGTATACTGGCTATGAGATCAGCCAATTTTAGCATTATTGGTGATCTGAATCTACATCTAGACAATACTCAAGACTGCGAGTTAGGCAGCTTCCTCTCAGACCTTGCTGCCCTCCAGCTCACCCAGTGGGTCCTAGGCTGTACCCACTCTGTTGGTCACCTACTGGACCCGTTTTTTTCTAACTTATCTACTCTCATGGTGGACACACCAACTCCAATGAGTTGGTTCAATCATTACCTGATACCCATGACTCTTCTGGGAGTAGGGCCCCTTCAGGGCGTGACTCGGAAATCAGTCTTAAAACGCCCGTGGCATAAACTGAACCTCGAACAGCTCCACGCTCTTCTCTTGATGCATACACCTAACCTGCCTGACGATCCAGAAGTGGCTGCGAGTACCCTCTTCAACTGGATCTTTTACTCCCTCGATACCCTCATTCCTGCTAGGTGGGCACAGAGCCGGAGTAGAAATCCTAGCCCATGGTAAAACAGCAATTTGGCTGCAGCCCGAAAAGTCTGCAAAAGTATGGAACGGGCGTGGAGGCAGGAATATGATCCAGTCCTGAAAGGGCAATACCGGGCAGCTATTAAAGACTGGCAGCTATTAAAGACTACCACAAGACCGTCCAGAGGGAAAGAGCTGCCTACTTTGCAGAGGTGATCAGAGATAGTGGCAACCCAGCCAAATGCATTTTCTCCATACTTAATGATCTTAAATCATTGGAACAACCTAAAGCACTTTCCCCCTCCTCAAACCAGCAATGTGAGGCTCTGGCCACCTTCTTCGTTAAGAAGGTTGAGAACATCTACAGAACTTTTTCTTTCTGAGATTAGGATAGGCCCTGCACATAGGCCTCCTGCTGTCCATACTCTCTCGGCTTTTCCAGCACTCTCAGAAGAGGAAATGCTCACGATATGCAGGAAAATTAAATCAGGTTCCCCTGCAGACCCCCTTAAACCTGACCAATTTCTTAAATCCCTGCCTTTGCTCCTTTCCCCGTTCTGAAAGTTGATCAATATGTCCATGTCCACGGCGGTAGTCCCCAGGGCCTGGAAACTGGCCAAGGTTGTCCCTCTACTAAAAAAAGCCACATTAGATGCCTCAAAACCAGAGAACTACCGCCCCATCTCTCTCCAACCATTTGTATCCAAAATTGCTGAAGCCTATATTAGTTCCATTCTCACATGGTTCATTGAAAACAATAACCTGCTTGACCCTTCACAGAATGGGTTCTGCCCTCGTCACAGCACGGAGACGGCTCTCCTGGCTGTGGCTGAACATCTAAGGGGCGCACTGGATGCAGGGCGAACATCAGCTCTGATACTGCTAGATCTGAGTGCTCCATTTGATACAGTGTCCCACCAGATCCTCCTGCAGTGCCTGAAGGAGGCTGGCATTGGGGGTCCGGCCTTGGGCTGGTTTGTTTCCTTTCTATCCAAGAGAACCTTTCAAGTATCAGTGCCTCCTTTCAGCTCAAAGGTACATGCCATCCATCAAGGGGTCCCACAAGGATTGGCTCTTAGTCCTACCCTATTTAATATCTGTAGGAGTGTAGGATCTGCCTCTTATGGTTACCCCCACTTTTTGCTGGTGTATCACTGTTTTTCGACTTTAGTCTGGCTGGGGCCCTGCTAGACAGGACCCCAGCCTAGCTGCTTCCTCTCTAAATTGATTCCATGTACTTTAGGTACATCCCAGATTGGATTCTGGGGTGCCCTTATAAGTCCCTAGTATATGGTATACTATGTACCAAGGGCATAGACACCCCAGAGGCCTACCAGGGGCTGAAGCATGTACTGTGCCACTCCTGGAAGGCTCTCCAAAATGACACCACAGGACTGCTACTGCAGCCTGGGTAAGGTGGTGCATGCACCCCTTACTGTGATATAGGCTACCTATATCACTACCATTGCACACACATATAAACCTATAAGTCACTCCTATGGCAGGCCTTAACAATCCTAAAGGCAGAGTGCTTGGTTTTTATGTGAGAGGGTACCCCTGCATGAGCAGAGCCCCTCTGCAGTGTTTGGAGTCAATCCTCTGGTGCTGTTTGTGGTGCAGCCTGACCATATACTCTTAAGTGCATTATAACCTCGCGTTAAATGCTAACTTTGGGATGGCTGCACGGAAACATGTCGTGTTTGGTGTCAAACATCTTGGAATACTACCCCCCGCCAGTTCTGGCAGCGGGGGTAGCATTCCACCCTCCTAGAGGGAGAGACATGTACCCACCGGCATACCCGGTATTAACTTTTCAGAGCCCTGGCATCACAAAATGGATGCCGCTGCCACAGACACGGGTCTGGCCTCCTGCTGCTGACCGAAACTCCGGCAGGGGAGGCCTGGACAATAGGTTTCCTGTCGAAGGGAGGTGTAACCACCTCCCCAGACAGGATAGTGTGTATTGGGGCTGGGCGGGAGCACTCTCTGGTGCTTTGAAGTCCTGCACTGGGGGCACATTTGGTGTCCCTGTGCATAGTCCAGTTCAAACCGGTTGCAGGGGCTACCTGCCCCTGCTCTGGCACGAAACTGGACAAAGGGAATGGGTGTAACCACCCCTCTTCCCTGACCCTCCCATAGGTGGGTCCCCAGAGTATGTCCAACCCCCTAACTTAGTATAAGTATGGGACCCCAGTCCTTAGGACTTTAGATTACCCTGGATGAAACTCTGAAGCCAAATCCTGGACCTTCGATGCTCTACTTGAAGATTAGAGGACTGAAGAATCTCCCTTGGGGTCAAGGAGTGACTCCCCTGCTTGGCAGGCACCTAAGAAGCAATTGTCCGGTCTGCATCGCTGAAGCTCCCGCCGGACGCTGAAGTCTTTGCAACACCAGAGGTAGATTTCCAGACTTCCCCGAGGCTGCCCAGAGACCCCAGTGAAGCTGAGGCACATAGCTGTCGTGGGTAATGTGGAACCATGACCCCTGGACACCGAGAGCTTTGGCAAGTGCATCCTCTTTGTGGTCTCCCACTAAGTTGTGCTTTGGGCTCCAAGTAGCCCCCACCTCCAGCACCGACTGCACTGAAGATCACTGGCCTCCACTCCACGAGTGTCCTGTGAGCCAGCTCCAAGTGCGTCCACTTGAGGCTCCTTCGCAGTCGCTAGTCTGTTGGCTAGTGGGCCCTCCCAAAGGCAACTCTTCTTCTGCTTGGGCTTCCCTGGTTGCTCCAGATGTGCCCTGACTTACCCTTGCTGGGTGAGTCCCCCAGACCTTGCTGGTCTGCATCAACGTCCTTTCTTTATTTCCACGTGACTTGCCGTTGCCAAGGCTTGTTGGGTCCAATCCAGTCGCTGACACCGCAGCAATCGACAGACGTCATTGCACAGCTCGAATCCAGCTCCTGTTCATCGTCGATGCCTGCTGGACCTCGTGGCTGAAGAGTCAAGACAACCATCAACCTACCTGAAGCACCCGACATCGGTGGGCATCTGCTCATCACCTTCCTGGTCACTGGCTAGTGACCCAGACTCTGTCCCCTCTGCTTTCAGGTCCTTCAGATCTTTGATCCACTCTTGGATCCACCCGGACACTTTCGACTTGGTCACCAGCAGCCTGCTGCAGCAGATCGCCATTGAATACGACGACGAAAACCGACGCCAAAAGACACCTATGCACCTGGCTTCCCTGGGTGAGGTAACTCAAGTACTCCGGTGCTCCCGTGGGTATTTACTCTAGAACTGCCTAGTTCCAAAGGGGTTTGCTCCAAGTCCTCCTCTAAGTGTCCTTTCCTTTTAAAAATCCAACTGCGACTTTCCCCATAGAAGTCAATGGTGGCTTGCGGCTGTGTTCTCACACTGCACGCGTCCCCCGTGGGTCCCCTGTGTCACTACCTTGGGTGGTTCCTTGGGGTCCAAGCACTTCTACAGGCTCTAGGCCTTGTGTCTAGCTCAGTCGTGGTTCTGATACCACTTTTTTGGTATATGGTTTGGTACGCCCCTAGGGCTCAAACGTGTATTTGTGTTATTACTGTTGATATTTGACTTGTAACTTATGTACTTCGCACTCTAGCCTCATAAAGAGACTAGAGGGGTGTGTTTAAGACTAAATACATATATTTTATATATATACCTGGTGTGGTCCTCTTTCATTTGGTCACTCAAGAGATTATAGACTGGTAAAACAAGCTGCTTTACATTCCTTCAAGACTTAGCCTGAAGGCTGCTCTCCATAGCTACCACTAGGATAGCTTTCATTAAAGGTTGTCTTTAACCTATCTCCAATAAGGGGTTGTTTGGACTGGTGCAAGGTGCCCACTATAATTAGTGGACAGCATATACCAGGCCAACTTCTCACAATATCTACATCCAACCCTTAGCTGTAGAGGCCAGGAGCAGAGGACTAACTGTGGTCTCTTACACAGATGACACACAGTTAGTCGTGGCTCTATCAAATGACTCCTCGTAGGATGCGCTCAAATTCAGGGAGGACCTAACAGCCATAGCAGACTGGATGACCACCAACTGCCTCCAACTGAACGTGAGCAAATCAGAGATCCTGCTGGTAGGGAGAGACGCTGCACTGTGGAGTGAGCAGTGGTGGCCATCTACTCTGGACCACCCACCTGTCCCTAAGCAGGCAGTAAAAAATCTGGGAGTTTGGGTTGACTCTGCCCTTACCTTTCAGGCCCAAACCAAAGTGGTAGCTGGGACCTGCTTTGGACTTTTACGTGGGCTTAAGCCATTGTTAGGTTTCTTCGACCCCACCAGCGTCAGGTCATCGTCCAGGCCAGTGTTCTATCTAGGTTGGACTATGCTAGTTCACTCTATCTGGGGGTGAATAAAGCTGAGATTCTCCGCTTACAAAGGGTGCAAAATGCGACTGCCCGGACGCTACTCGGTCTGTCGAGAACATATCCTACAACCAGCGCCATCCGTAGATTGCACTGGCTGCCAGTGGTGAAACGCATTGAGTATAAAACCCTCTGTATCGCCCACAGAATTCTGAACCTTCAAGCTCCGGATATCTTGGCAAATCATCTCTCACCCTGTGTACACACTCGCCACCTACGCTCAATGGGCCAACATTTGGCTGTCGTACTACAGGTGAGAAATATTCAAGCAGGAGGACGCTCCTTCTGTGTACTCACTGCTAAGCTCTGGAACTCTCTCCCTGTGAGCATCAGGAGCATTAACCCCTTCGCTGCTTCTGTCGGCTAAGGCCATCGCGAGCACTACCTCCGTAGTGCTGCGCACGTCCGTTGGCCGACGCGGCCCTGCTCACTCAATGGAACGCCCTGCACCGCGGCGGAATTGCCGCCGTGGTAAACGGGTTAACAATCATGCTCAATTTCGCAAAGCCATCAAAACACATCTTTTCCCCGCTTGAGATGCTTCCGGTGCTTGCTCCACGGTGTTTATAGCAGTCTGCAGTGTCAGCGCTGGGATTCCACATTGCTGGGGCAGCTGTGCACTATATAAGTCTGCTAACATAACATAACTTCTCCTGCCTGTTTCTACACCTCTGTTGCTTCTTTCTGTACTTCTGTTGCTTTTTTCTGCACTTGTCTTGCCTCTTTCTGTATTTCTGTTGCCCCTTTCTGCACCTCACTTGCTTAACCTCTTCGGTGCTCAGGACGGCCCCCGGCCGTCCTACGTCACGGTGGGCGTGTGCTAAGGACGGCCGGGGGCCGTCCGAATCCCGCCCACTTATTAATTCTCCCGCACAGCGGGAGAATTCACGCAGTGCCAAAGGGGTTAATTCTGCACCGCTCTTGCCTCTTTCTGCACCCCTCTTCCCTCTTTCTGCACCTCTTTTGCATCTTTCTGCACCCCTGTTCCGTCTTTCTGCACATCTCTGGTCAGTTTCTGCACCTCTGTTGCCTCTTTATGCACTTCTCCTACCTCTTTCTGCACCTCTGTTGCTTCTTTCTGCACTTCTGTTGCCTCTTTCTGCATTTCTGTTGCTTCTTTCTGCACTTCTCTTGCCTTTTTTTCCATTTCTGTTGCTTCTTTCAGCACTCTTCTTCTCGATTTCTGCACCTCTCTTTCATTTTTCTGCAGTTCTCTTGCCTCTTTCTGCACCTCTGTTGCTTCCTTCTCCACTTCTCTTGCCTCTTTCTGCACCTCTGTTGCTTCTTTCTGCACTTCTCTTATTTCTTTCTGCACCTCTATTGCTTCTTTCTGCACCCCTCTTGCCTGTTTCTGCACATCTCTTCCCTCTTTCTGCACCTCTCTTGCGTCTTTCTGCACCTCTCCTACCTCTTTCTGCAGTTCTATTGCCTCTTTCTGCACCTCTGTTGCTTCCTTATCCACTTCTCTTGCCTCTTTCTGCATCTCTGTTGGTTCTTTCTGCTCTTCTCTTGCTTTTTTCGCCACCTCTCTTGCTTCTGTCTGTACCCCTTTTGCCTCTTTCTGTACCCCTGTTCCCTCTTTCTGCATATTTTTTGCATCTTTCTGCACCCATGTTCCCTCTTTCTGCACATCTCTTGCCAGATCCTACATCTCTCTTGCCTTTGTATGCACTTCTCCTTCCTCTTTCTGCACCTCTGTGCTTCTTTCTGCACTTCTCTTGCCTCTTTCTGCATATCTGTTGCTTCTTTCTGCACTTCTCTTGCCTCTTTCTACATTTCTCTTGCCTCTTTCTGCACTTCTCTTGCTTTTTTCTGCACCTCTCTTGTTTCTTTCGGCAACTCTCTTGTCCCTTTCATCACTTCTCTTGCTTCTTTCTGCACCTCTGTTGCTTCTTTCAGCACTTCTCTTGCTTCTTTTTGCACTTGTCTTGCCTCTTTCTATACATCTCTCGCCACTTTATGCACTCCTCATGCCTCTTTCTGCGCCTATGTTGGTTCTTTCAGCCCCTCTCTTGCCTCTTTCCGCATTTCTGTTCCTTCTTCCTGCACTTTTCTTACCTCTTTCTGCACCTCTGTTGCTTCTTTCAGTTCTTCTCTTGCCTATTTCTTCACCCCTTTGCCTCTTCCTGCACCTCTGTTGCTTTTTTCTGCACTTCTCTTGCTTCTTTCTGCACCTCTCTTGCTTCTTTCTGCACCCCTCCTGCCTCTTTCTGCACTTCTTGTGCCTCTTTATGCATTTCTCTTGCTTCTTTCTGTGCTTCTCTTGCCTCTTTCTGCACTTCTCTTGCTTCTTTCTGCACTTCTCCTCCCTTTTTCTGTACCTCACTTTCCTCTTTCTGCACCCCTTTCTTCTTTCTGCACCTCACTTGCCTCTTTCTGCACCTCACTCTCTTCTTTATGCACCTCCCTTGCCTCTCTCTGCAATTCTCTTGCCTCTTTCTGTACCTCTCTTGTCTCTATCAGCACCTCAATTGCCTCTTGGTGTATCTCACTCACTTCTTTCTGTACTTCTCTTGCCTTTGTCTGCACTTCTGTTGCCTCTTTCTGTACTTCTGTTGCCTCTTTATGCACTTCTGTTGCTTCTATCTGCCCTTCTCTTGCTTCTTTCTGTGCTTCTCTTGCATCTTTCTGTGCTTCTCTTGCTTTTTTATGTACTTCTGTTGCTTCTCTCTGCACTTCTCTTGCATCTTTCTGTACCTCTCTTCTCTCTTTCTGCACTCACTTTCCTCTTTCTGTACCTCACTCTCTTCTTTCTGTACCTCTCTTGCCTTTTCTGCACCTCTTCTGCCTCTTTCTGCACTTCTCTTGCTTCTTCTGCACCTTTCTTCCTCATTCTGCACCTCTATTGCTTCTTTCCGCACCTCTCTTGCCTCTTTCTGCACCTCTCTTACCTCTTTCTGCAACTCTGTTGCTTCTTTCTGCACCTCTCTTGCCTCTCTCCTGCAATTCTCTTGCCTCTTTCTGTACCTCTCTTGTCTCTATCAGCACCTCAATTGCCTCTTGGTGTATCTCACTCTCTTCTTTCTGTACTTCTCTTGCCTTTGTCTGCACTTCTGTTGCCTCTTTCTGTACTTTTGTTGCCTCTTTATGCACTTCTGTTGCTTCTATCTGCCCTTCTCTTGCTTCTTTCTGTACTTCTCTTGCATCTTTCTGTGCTTCTCTTGCTTTTTTATGTACTTCTGTTGCTTCTCTCTGCACTTCTCTTGCATCTTTCTGTACCTCTCTTCTCTCTTTCTGCACCTCACTTTCCTCTTTCTGTACCTCACTCTCTTCTTTCTGTACCTCTCTTGCCTTTTCTGCACCTCTTCTGCCTCTTTCTGCACTTCTCTTGCTTCTTCTGGACCTTTCTTCCTCATTCTGCACCTCTATTGCTTCTTTCCGCACCTCTCTTATCTCTTTCTGCACCTCTCCTTTTTGGTGCACTTCTCTTGCCTCTTTCTGTACTTCTCTTGCCTCTTTCTGTACTCAAATGGGAATTGCAAGCTGTCAAGTTTAAAGGTCTGCGTGCTCTTGTGACTGTGTATATGTCTACTTGTACATGTATTCTCACATGTGTTATGCATCTAAAGATGGTAAGTTAAAAAGCGGGAAGCTTCTCCTATAGGTGGTCAAATCTTCTCAGTTCTGCTCTGTCATTCGGTTGCACAGGCAGACATGTCTTACGTATGTAAGTGTTATAGGGTCCCTCAAATATTCTATTGAATACCCATGTGCCCTGTATTATGAGCAGAAATAAATACATACACCTTCTTGTACACAAATTTACAGAATATGCTGTTTGAAACACAGGTATTCAAGTATTTGTATGTTTATTTTTATGTAACATGTCACTAGGTAAAAGCACAGACACACGCATGCATACCTTCACAAACATAGTGAGTCTTAAAACAGTAATATGGTTAGGATTGCTGTTTTACATTTGGTAGGCCTAACATTCTGAGCAGTCGATGAATAGTGAACCTTCAAGAGAAAAGTGAGGTTTAAGACATCTTGGGAGAAGGATTAGTGATTAGGCTATTTTGTGTGAGTCTGTGCAAAGGTACAGTCGAAGGAAGCCTCTTTCTGCACCTCTGTTGCTTCTTTCTGTACTTCTCTTGGTTTTTTCTGCACCTTTCTTCCTCTTTCTGCACCCCTCTTCCTGCACCTCTTTTGCCTCTTTCTGCAACCCTGTTCCCTCTTTCTATACCTCTCTTGCCTGTTTCTGCACCTCTCCTGCCTCTTCCTGCACTTCTCTTGCTGCTTTCTGCACCTCTGTTGCTTCTTTCTGCACTTCTCTTGCTTCTTTCTGCACCTCTGTTGCTTCTGTCTATACTTCTCTTGCCTCTTTCTGCACCCCTCTTGCCTGTTTCTGCACCTCACTTGCATATTTATGCACCTGTCTTGCCTCTTTTTGCACCGCTCTTGCCTGTTTCTGCACCTCACTTGCCTCTTTCTGCACTTCTCTTGCTTTTTTATGCACCTCTCTTGTTTCTTTCAGCAACTCTCTTGTCTCTTTCATCACTTCTCTGGCTTCTTTCTGCATCCCTTTTGCCTCTTTCTGTATGCCTCTTGCCTCTTTCTGTACCCCTCTGCCCTCTTTCTGCACCCCTCTTGCCTCTTTCTGCACACATGTTCCCTCTTTCTGCATTTCTCTTGCATCCTTCTGTACCTCTTTGTCTTCTTTCTGCAGTTCTCGTGCCTCTTTCTTCACCCCCTCTTGCCTGTTTCTGCACATCACTTGCCTCTTTCTGCACCTCTCTTGGCTCTTTCTGTACCTCTCTTGCCTCTTTCTGCACTGCACTTGCCTCTTTCTGCACCCCTCTTGCCTCTTTCTGCACTTCTCTTGACTCTTTCTACACATCTGTTGCTTCTTTCTTCACTTCTCTTGCCTCTTTCTGGATTTCTGTTGCTTCTTTCTACACCCCTCTTGCCTCTCTCTGCACCCTTCTTCCCTCTTTCTGTACCTCTCTTCCCTCTTTCTGCACCTCCTGAGCCTCTTTCTGCACCACTCCTGCCTCTTTCTGCACCTCTCTTACCTCTTTCTGCACCTCTGTTTCTTTTTCTGCAGTACTCTTGCCTGTTTATGCACCCCACGTGCCTCTTTCTGCACATTTGTTGGTTCTTCCTGCACTTCTCTTGCTGCTTTCTGCACCTCTGTTGCTTCTTTCTGCACTTCTCTTGCTTCTTTCTGCACCTCTGTTGCTTCTGTCTATACTTCTCTTGCCTCTTTCTGCACCCCTCTTGCCTGTTTCTGCACCTCACTTGCATCTTTATGCACCTGTCTTGCCTCTTTTTGCACCGCTCTTGCCTGTTTCTGCACCTCACTTGCCTCTTTCTGCACTTCTCTTGCTTTTTTCTGCACCTCTCTTGTTTCTTTCAGCAACTCTCTTGTCTCTTTCATCACTTCTCTTGCTTCTTTCTGCATCCCTTTTGCCTCTTTCTGTATGCCTCTTGCGTCTTTCTGTACCCCTCTGCCCTCTTTCTGCACCCCTCTTGCCTCTTTCTGCACACATGTTCCCTCTTTCTGCATTTCTCTTGCCTCCTTCTGTACCTCTTTGTCTTCTTTCTGCAGTTCTCGTGCCTCTTTCTTCACCCCCTCTTGCCTGTTTCTGCACATCACTTGCCTCTTTCTGCACCTCTCTTGGCTCTTTCTGTACCTCTCTTGCCTCTTTCTGCACTGCACTTGCCTCTTTCTGCACCCCTCTTGCCTCTTTTAGCACTTCTCTTGACTCTTTCTACACCTCTGTTGCTTCTTTCTGCACTTCTCTTGCCTCTTTCTGGATTTCTGTTGCTTCTTTCTGCACCCCTCTTGCCTCTCTCTGCACCCTTCTTCCCTCTTTCTGTACCTCTCATCCCTCTTTCTGCACCTCCCCAGCCTCTTTCTGCACCTCTCCTGCCTCTTTCTGCACCTCTCTTAGCTCTTTCTGCGCCTGTTTCTTTTTCTGCAGTACTCTTGCCTGTTTATGCACCCCACGTGCCTCTTTCTGCACATTTGTTGGTTCTTTCTGCACTTCTCTTGCTTTTTCCTGCACCTCTCCTGCTTCTTTCTGTACGCATCTTGCCTCTTTCTGCACTCCTCTGCCCTCTTTCTGCACCTCTCTTGTTTCTTTCTGCACCCATGTTTCCGCTTTCTGCATTTCTCTTGCCTCCTTCTGCACCTCTGTGTCTTCTTTCTGCACTTCTCGTGCCTCTTTCTTCACCCCTCTTGCCTCTTTCTGCACTGCACTTGCCTCTTTCTGTACCCCTCGTGCCTCTTTCTGTACCCCTCTTGCCTCTTTCTGCACTTCTCTTGCCTCTTTCTGCATCTCTGTTGCTTCTTCCTGCACTTTTCTTGCCTCATTCTGCATTTCTGTTGCTTCTTTCTGCACTTCTATTGCCTCTTTCTACATATCTGTAGCTGCTTTCTGCACTTCCCTTCCTCTTTCTGCACCTCCCTTGCCTGTTTCTGTACCTCTGTTGCTTCTTTCTGCACTTCTCTTGCTTCTTTCTGCACCTCTCTTGCTTCATTCTGCATGCCTCTACCCTCTCTCTGTATCCTTCTTCCCTCTCTCTGTACCTCTCTTCCCTCTTTATGCACCTCCCCTGCCTCTTTCTGCACCTCTCTTGCCTTTTTCTGCACCTCTCTTACCTCTTTCTGCACCTATGTTGCTTTTTCTGCACTTCTCTTGCTTCTTTCTGCACCCCTCTTGCCTCTTTCTGCACCTCTGTTGGTTCTTTCTACACCTCTGTTGCTTCTTTTTGCACTTCTCTTGCCTCTTTCTGGATCTCTGTTGCTTCTTTCTGCACCCCTCTTGCCTCTCTCTGCACGCTTCTTCCCTCTTTCTGAACCTCTCTTCCCTCTTTCTGTACCTCCCCAACCTCTTTCTGGACCTCTCCTGCCTCTTTCGGCACATCTCTTACCTCTTTCTGCACCTCTGTTTCTTTTTCTGCAGTAGTCTTGCCTGTTTCTGCACCCCACGTTCCTCTTTCTGCACATTTGTTGGTTCTTTCTGCACTTCTCCTGCTTTTTTCTACACCTCTCCTGCTTCTTTCTGTATGCCTCTTGCCTCTTTATGCACTCCTCTGCCCTCTTTCTGCACCTCTCTTGCCTCTTTCTGCAACCATGTTTCCGCTTTCTGCATTTCTCTTGCCTCCTTCTGCACCTCTGTGTCTTCTTTCTGCACTTCTTGTGCCTCTTTCTTCACCCCTCTTGCGTCTTTCTGCATGTCTCTTGCCTCTTTCTGCGTCTCTGTTGCTTCTTCCTGTACTTTTCTTTCCTCCTTCTGCATTTATGTTGCTTCTTTCTGCACTTCTATTGCCTCTTTCTACATATCTGTAGCTGCTTTCTGCACTTCCCTTCCTCGTTCTGCACCTCCCTTGCCTGTTTCTGTACCTCTGTTGCTTCTTTCTGCACTTCTCTTGCCTCTTTCTGCACACATGTTCCCTCTTTCTGCGTTTCTCTTGCCTCCTTCTGTAACTCTGTGTCTTCTTTCTGCACTTCTCGTGCCTCTTTCTTCACCCCCTCTTGCCTGTTTCTGCACATCACTTGCCTCTTTCTGCACCTCTCTTGGCTCTTTCTGCACCTCTCTTGCCTCTTTCTGCACTGCACTTGCCTCTTTCTGCACCCCTCCTGCCTCTTTCTGCACTTCTCTTGACTCTTTCTACACCTCTGTTGCTTCTTTCTGCACTTCTCTTGTCTCTTTCTGGATTTCTGTTGCTTCTTTCTGCACCCCTCTTGCCTCTCTCTGCACCCTTCTTCCCACTTTCTGCACCTCTCTTCCCTCTTTCTGCACCTCCCCAGCCTCTTTCTGCACCTCTCATGCCTCTTTCTGCACCTCTCTTACCTCTTTCTGCACGTCTGTTTCTTTTTCTGCAGTACTCTTGCCTGTTTCTGCACCCCACATGCCTCTTTCTGCATATTTGTTGGTTCTTTCTGCACTTCTCTTGCTTTTTCCTGCACCTCTCCTGCTTCATTCTGTATGCCTCTTGCCTCTTTCTGCATATTTTTTGGTTCTTTCTGCACTTCTCTTGCTTTTTCCTGCACCTCTCCTGCTTCATTCTGTATGCCTCTTGCCTCTTTCTGCACTCCTCTGGCCTCTTTCTGCACCTCTCTTGCCTCTTTCTGCACCCATGTTTCTGCTTTCTGCATTTCTCTTGCCTCCTTCTGCACCTCTGTGTCTTCTTTCTGCACTTCTCGTGCCTCTTTCTTCACCCCTCTTGCCTCTTTCTGCACTGCACTTGCCTCTTTCTGCACCCCTCTTGCCTCTTTCTGCACTTCTCTTGCCTCTTTCTGCATCTCTGTTGCTTCTTCCTGCACTTTTTTTGCCTCCTTCTGCATTTATGTTGCTTCTTTCTGCACTTCTATTGCCAATTTCAACATATCTGTAGCTGTTTTCTGCACTTACCTTCCTCTTTCTGCACCTCCCTTGCCTATTTCTGTACCTCTGTTGCTTCTTTCTGCACTTCTCTTGCTTCTTTCTGCACCTCTCTTGCTTTATTCTGCATGCCTCTACCCAATCTCTGCACCCTTCTTTCCTCTCTCTGCACCTCTCTTCCCTCTTTATGCACCTCCCCTGCCTCTTTTTGCACCTCTCTTGCCTTTTTCTGCACCTCTCTTGCCTTTTTATGCACCTATCTTACCTCGTTCTGCACCTATGTTGCTTTTTCTGCACTTCTCTTGCTTCTTTCTGCACCCCTCTTGCCTCTTTCTGCACCTCTGTTGGTTCTTTCTGCACTTCTCGTGCTTCTTTCTGCACCTTTCTTGCTTCTTTCTGCACCCCTATTGCCTCTTTCTGCACCCTCTTCTCTCTTTCTGTACCTTTCTTGCCTCTTACTGCATCCCTGTTCCATCTTTCTCCACATCTCTTGCCTGTTTCTGCAACTCTCTTGCCTCTTTCTGCTGTTCTCATGCCTCCTTGTGCAGTTCTGTTGCTTCTTTGTGCACTATTCTTGCCTGTTTCTGCACCTCTCTTGCCTCTTTTGCACCTCTGTTGGTTCTTTCTGCACTTCTCTTGCTTCTTCCTGCACCTCTCTTGCTTCTTTCTGTACACCTCTTGCCTCTTTCTGTACCCCTCTTCCCTCTTTCTACACCTCTCTTGCCTCTTTCTTTACCCATGTTCCCTCTTTATGCATTTCTCTTGCCTCCTTCTGCACCTCTGTTCCTTCTTTCTGCACTTCTCTTGCCTCTTTCTACACTCCTCCTGCCTGTTTCTGCACCTCACTTGCCTCCTTATGCACCTCTCTTGCCTCATTCTGCACCTCTCTTGCCTCTTTCTGCACCTCACTTGCCTCTTTCTGCACTTCTCTTGCTTTTTTCTGCACCTTTCTAGTTTCTTTCTGCAACTCTCTTGTCTCTTTCATCACTTCTCTTGGTTCTTTCTGCACCTCTGTTGCTTCTTTCAGCACATCTCTTGCCTCTTTCTGCACTTTTCTTGCCTGTTTCTACACCTTTCTTGCATCTTTCTACACCTCTGTTGCCTCTTTATGTACCCCTCTTGCCTCTTTCTGCACCACTCTTGCCTCTTTCTGTACCTCTCCTGCCTCTTTCTGCACCACTCGTTCCTCTTTCTGCACCCCTAGTGCCTCTTTCTGCACATATGTTGGTTCTCTCTGCACTTCTCTTGCCTCTTTCTGCATTTCTGTTGTTTCTTTCTGCACTTCTCTTGCCTCTTTCTGCATTTCTGTTCCTTCTTTCTGCACTTCTCTTGCCTCTTTCTGCACCTCTGTTGCTTCTTTCAGTTCCTCTCTTGCCTCTTTCTGCACCCCTCTTGCCTCTTTCTGTACCTCTGTTGGTTCTTTCTGCATATCTCTTGCTTTTTGCCGCACCTCTCTTGCTTCTTTCTGTACCCCTCTTCCCTCTTTCTGCACCGCTCCTGCCTCTTTCTGCATTCCTCTTTCTGTACCTCCTTTGCCTCTTTCTAGACCCCTGTTCCCTCTTTCTGCACTTCTCTTGCCTATTTCTGCACCTCTCTTGACTCTTCTTGCACATCTCTTTCTGCTTTCTGCACCTCTGTTGCTTCTTTCTGCACTTTTCTTGCCAATTTCTGCACCTCTGTGTGAGAAGTTGGCCTGGTATATGCTGTCCACTAATTATAGTGGGCACCTTGCACCAGTCCAAACAACCCCTTATTGGAGATAGGTTAAAGACAACCTTTATTGAAAGCTATCCTAGTGGTAGCTATGGAGAGCAGCATTCAGGCTAAGTCTTGAAGGAATGTAAAGCAGCTTGTTTTACCAGTCTATAATCTCTTGAGTGACCAAATGAAAGAGGACCACACCAGGTATATATATAAAATATATGTATTTAGTCTTAAACACACCCCTCTAGTCTCTTTATGAGGCTAGAGTTCGAAGTACATAAGTTACAAGTCAGTTATCAACAGTAATAGCACAAATACACGTTTGAGCCCTAGGGGCGTACCAAACCATATACCAATAAAGTGGTATAAGAACCACGACTGAGCTAGATACAAGGCCTAGAGCCTGTAGAAGTGCTTGGACCCCAAGGACCCACCCAAGGTAGTGACACAAGGGACCCACGGGGACGCGTGCAGTGTGAGAACACAGCCGCGAGCCACCGTTAACTTCTATGGGGAAAGTCGCGGTTGGAATTTTAAAAGGAAAGGACACTTAGAAGAGGACTTGGAGCAAATCCCTTTAGAACTGGCCAGGTCTAGAGTCAATACCCACGGGAGCACCGGAGTACTCGAGTTACTTCACCCAGGGAAGCCGGGTGCATAGGTGTCTTTTGTCGTCGGGTTTCGTCGTCGTTTTCAATGGCGATCTGCTGCAGCAGGCTGCTGGCGACCAAGTCGAAAGTGTCCGGGTGGATCCAAGGGTGGATCGAAGATCTGAAGAACCTGAAAGCAGAGGGGACAGAGTCTGGGTCACTAGCCAGTGACCAGGAAGGCGATGAGCAGATGCCCATCGATGTCGGGTGCTTCAGGTAGGTTGACAGTCGTCTTGACTCTTCAGCCACGAGGTCCAGGAGGCGTAGACGATGACCAGGAGCTGGATTCAAGCTGTCCCATGACGTCTGTCGATTGCTGAGGTGTCGGTGACCAGATTGGACCCAACAAGCCTTGGCAACGGCAAGTCACGTGGAAATAAAGATTGATGCAGACCAGCAAGGTCTGAGGGACGCACCCAGTGAGGGTAAGTCAGGGCACATCTGGAGCAACCAGGAAAGCCCAAGCAGAAGAAGAGTTGCCTTCGGGAGGGCCCACTAGCCAACAGACTAGCGACTGCAAAAGAGCCTCAAGTGGACGCACTTGGAGCTGGCTCACAGGACACTCGTGGAGTGGAGGCCAGTGATCTTCAGTGCAGTCGGTGCTGGAGGCGGGGGCTACTCAGACCCCAAAGCACAACTTCGTCGGAGACCAGGAAGAGGATGTACTTGCAAAAGTTCTCAGTGTCCAGGGGTCATGGTTCCACGTTACCCACGACAGCTACGGGCCTCACATTGCTAGGGACTCAGGGCAGCCTCGGGAAAGTCTGGAAATCCACCTCTGGTGTTGCAAAGACTTCGGCGTCCGGCAGGAGCTTCAGCGATGCAGACTGAACAATTGCTTCTTAGGTGCCTGCCAAGTAGGGGAGTCACTGCTTGACCCCAAGGGAGATTCTTCAGTCCTCTAATCTTCAAGTAGAGCGTCGAAGGTCCAGGATTCAGTGTCAGAGTTTCGTCCAGGTTAATCTAAAGTCCTAAAGACTGGGGTCCCATACTTATACTAAGTTAGGGGGTTGGACATACTCTGGGGACCCACCTATGGGAGGGTCAGGGAAGAGGGGTGGTTATACCCATTCCCTTTGTCCAGTTTCACACCAGGGCAGGGGCTGGAAGCCCCTGAACTGGTTTGAACTGGGGTATGCACAGGGACACCAAATGTGCCCCCAGTGCAGGACTTCAAAGCACCAGAGAGTGCTCCCGCCCAGCCCCAATACACATTATCTTGTCTGGGGAGGTGGTTACACCTCCCTTCGACAGGAAACCTATTGTCCAGGCCTCCCCTGCCGGAGTTTCAGTCAGCAGCAGGAGGCCAGACATCCATTACAAACAACTCGGACGGAAGTAGGGGCCGCCAGTTTGGTTACTCGACAAGAGCAAGGTATAATATGCTCTGAGGTGAAAAGGAACAGACGAAATTTGCATGAGGAACAGATTTCTAAAGGATAAGCATTCCTTGTTACTAGCTTGAAATAACAAGCGCACATTTGGAATAAATGCGGGTATACTTCACTATTGATTTTAACGAGCCCAAAACAAGCCAGATGCGTGTGATGGAATCATAAAACGGGGGACTGGAACAGCGCGCCGTAGTGGGCTCATCTAGGAGATTCATATTAATTAAAGAATTACCAAGCCTCATAGATGGATGGACGAGCATAATAATTTTTATTAAGTACACTACAGAGTGAAACATCGTTCACCTGCCTATTTAATTTTTAAAGGACGGGAGTACATAATATAACGGTCTTGATAAAGAAGGTGGAATGAGATAAAGCCTTGAAACGCGTCGACGCCTTTTCTGTTGCCATAAATCCATCTATACGAACATCACCCTAGATATTGATAATACACAAGGCACCAGGGTGTTTGTACATAAGTTTAACCGTGGATTATGGCGATTTATGACAAAGATTAATGTCTGTTTTAACTCTCGTGTTATGATTTTTTGTAGTATTGTGAATGTGATTAATTGCTTTTAGTATTGTTTCATATTTTTCATGATGATGGTATGGACAATAATGGTTTTAACTTGTAACTAAAAAAATTTTTTTACATTTTGTATAAAATAATAAATGGTTTTAATAAATTACAATCATTGCCTTATGAACAATAGATGTTTGTGCCAATACATTGTAGCCACCAGTTGAGCGGTGACCTTTATGAATGGTGAGTGTGTGTGTGGAGTCAGAGTTTGGCATATGAAAGAAGGTGTGAATTAAACAATATATTAAAACAATCCCAGAGGACAATAATTTTTTACCTTTTGTCTTAACCCTAGTCCTTTGGGTGTCCAAGGGTTCCTCTCTTTTTTTGAAAGAGTCTTCTGTACAACCATTTGGTTGGAGAGGTTAGTTTAGAGTTATAGCCAATAGGCCCGGAGCCAAGTGCCTAAACAATAATGGACACATTTGAGACTTTCGGCTTTTCGGAGGATCAATTTAATAAATTAATAAATCAGAATCCTCGCACAAATGGGAATATTAGTACCAATGCATTAAGTAGTGATCAACTTCTTAAAATACTGAACTTAAAGAAAAAGATGATTAGAACAGAGCTACATGCCGACTTTCTGGTGGAGTATCTAAAATCAGGTGTAATTCCGATTGGCCTTCGAGTTCGGAATGAACCAGGCCTGTTTGTTGAGAACAGGAAATTTTTAGAAACCTGGACACACATTGCGAACCGCTGTAGCCGAGATTGGATCATTCTGATCATTGAAACAGCACAGGAGGTTTTAATTCTGGAAAGGAAAGAAATAGATGAATTAGAATCTAAGATAAGAACAAGTACAGGATTAGAGGAAGCCAAAAAGAAATTAGAGGAACTACAGCATGAAGTAGAGGGATATAAGGACTATTTAATAAATAAAAAAATGAATAAACTTAAAAAGACTTAGAAAGATATAATGTAGAACAGGTCTATCCCTATCTCAATAAGGAATATTATAATCAAAAAAACCAGAGATGGGAAAGACAACATCCGTAAAGACCAGTCTACTTTAGGGGTAGAAATCAACGGGTTACCTTCTCTGAAACATCAGGGTCAAGTAGTGAGGAGGAGGACCATAATAGAGATCAACAAGGGAGAGAAGGGATGAACTCTGAACATGAGTCTTTTTAGGCCAGAGACAAAGAGGGGCGTGGGAACTACCGGAATACACACAGGGTGGACCAAGGGAGGACCTTTCCGCAACAGGATCAAGGCAGGAACTATCCCCAACAGGATTACTTGAAAACTCGCAATCAAAGATATTGGAGATAGATAAGTTCCCAATAATCAATTTATCCCGACGTGTTTTAACTGATGTTGAAAAGGAAGTTTTAGAAAAAGGTTTTAGTTTTGCCCAGTACAGCATTAAATAGGTTTTGAGTTTGAGAAAGATCTAAAAGCACTATTTAGAAAGATCAGATTAAAAGATTCTTTCAGAATAGGGACCCTCAGACCACGGAGAATATATCTGGTCTCAAACCTAAATCAACATTCACTCCTCCGCTCAACATGGTTGATAAAAACATTGAAGTTTTCGAGAGAGTGGTGGAGATAGAATTAAAACAACTGTTAGATAATCCAAGGACTAAAAGAAACCTCAACAATAACCTTTCTAAACAACACAGAGAAGCTTTGAGTTCATTACAAAATGATGTGGGCATCACGATCAAACCCGCCGACAAAGGCGGGGGGGTCATGGTGTTTGACACGGAAGATTACAAAGGGAGGATGTTAGGATTACTATTGATCCCAGAACACTATAGGAGAGTTCCCCACAGTAAGATTCAAATATTAAAAAATAAAATTGAATCTTTACTCAATACAGCTAGGACTGAAGGCTGGATATGCGAAGATGAATATACATTTTTATTTAATAACTCACCCATTACTCCAGCCATTTACGGACTGCCGAAAGTCCATAAGGACCTTAGAAATCCCCCAATGAGACCCATTGTGAGCAGTATTGGCTCTTTACTGGAGCCTCTTAGCAAATTTGCTGATTGTTTTATTAAACCATTAGTACAACAGCAAAAATCATACCTTAAGGATTCTGCCCATGCTATTTCTATTTTTGAGGGAAGGGCTTCAATAGGGTGACCCAGTTTCTGGTCACCCTGGATATTGAAGCCCTATATACCAATATCCCCAGGATGATACTATTAAAGTGATAGGATCCCTCTTAGAGAGAGTAGATCTCCATGGTGGCAGCATGGAATTTATTTTACACTGTATTACTATGGTGTTAAAAAATAAACTTTTTCTATTTGAGGAGGATCTATTTCAGTAGATAAAGGGGACCAGCATGGGAGCCACGTGTGCTCCCAGTCTGGCCTGCCTCTATGTAGGCGAATTTGAGGAGAGGCATGTATTCAATGAAGTGGCACCATATTTTGAGAACGTGAGTTCATGGTGCTGCTTCATTGACGACATTATTTTTATCTGGGAAGGCAACCAGGAGGATCTTGATGAATTTATAGGGTGGCTTAATCTGGGAGATCCCAATCTGAAATTTACGTCAGAATACAGTAAGGACAAAGTCAACTTTTTAGATATCTGTATCAAGGAGAAAGAAGGTCAGCTTGCGGTGGAACTTTACAGTAAACCTACAGATAAAAACACCCTTTTACATTATGGAAGTTTCCACCCCAAAGCCCAAAGGGATAATATTCCCTTTGGGCAATTTTTGCGATTACGAAGGAATTGCTCTTCTATGTGTGATTTCAATAGGCACTCTGAAATTTTAAAACAGAAATTGAAAGATCGGGGCTACCCGAAGAAACTAATCAACCAATCTTATAAACGAGCAAAATATTATGATCGCGAGTACATGTTAGATCTGATTAGAATACGCAACAGAGCACAACCAAATGAAAAGATTGTATTCGTGAGTCAGTTCTGTGAGAGGAGTAATCAAATCAAAAATATACTCAACAAAAATTGGAAAATCCTTAATGACGGTGATGGAGCAGGGAAAATAAAAAAATTTAACCCCTAACAAATTTTATAAATTATTAATAAAATGTTCGTTTAAATGTATTAATCAACACTGTATGTGTGGGAATGATAATATGCCAATGTGTGTGCTAAATAATCTATTAATAAATGTCCATGTGTCTAAATTATAACGTAAAAATAAATGCATACTAATAAAAATAAATGCATGTTATTGGGCTTCATAGAAATAAAACGTGTCGTTGCAAAAACAAATAGTGATGGTAAGTAAGGAACAGTTTAAATGTTGCTTTCTGCTAGGTAACAACTAATTGGGGTACGTAGACGGGAGGGAAACGAAAGGGATATTTTTCTCTATTTTAATTATGTTTTGTTTGCCTCAAATGAGTGCTTCTAAAGTATAACCGAGTGGCGAGATAAAATGGCCGCCAATGGGAAGATGTGCGCAGGCGCAAGGGAACACATGACACGGGATGAAATTGGAGAAAGCTCAACCTCGTGATGTTTCTGAGAGGCTAGGATGCAAGAAATGGTCAAGGCTGGTGTGACCTAATTGAACTGATAGTGTGCCATGATGATCAGCAGAGAGCCCGTGGGAAACAAGTCTAAGAGAAAGGACAATGACTGCGGAGTTCTCGAATGTGTCGAAAGAAGTTACAAATGAACTGATCGAATCGGATGGAAATGTTTAAGCGTATGGGAAAGGAAATGATCCAAGGACCCTTGAATCCAAGAGAACTTGATTAAAGAATGAATAAGCTGACATGCATGGACCAATGAAAGAAAAGCGTGATATTAATGTTGCAACAGTTAGTTAGCAAAGTTAGAATTAGGGTATAAGAGGGCCTACTCTTAGTGGGAGGGGTCAGTTGATGTCAGTCGTGGTTGCAGTCACAGTCAGGAGAGGAGTTGAAGAGTCGTGTTGGTGGCTTCCAGTGCTGGGTGGTCCTGATCGATCCCTTACTGAGCGGGAGATGCTGAAAGACTGTTAGAGGAGACGGGTTGCAGGTAGCTGATGCTGACGAGCTGAAGTTGCTGTTGCTGTCTTTATTTTACAGTTGAGTATGAGAATCAGGCTATTTCTAATTCCTAACTTAGGTTAGAAATCATTAGGCTAAATTAGGAAGCTAGGCAGGTAATTAGGGTTTTGGCTTCATGACAAAATTTCCTTTCTGCAATAAATTGATTATGCTTAATAAAATTGTGAATTTAAGAATGAATAATTGAATAAAGTATTAAAATTCTTTTCATGCTTTTTAAATTATATAAAATTTAAGATTCTTTAAACACAAAATGACTCAGTGGTTATTTTCCTAAATGATTGTGACATAAGTAATTGGTTATTGTGATTCAGCTGGTCTTAATCACTATGAACTAATTTCTTAAATGAATGATTCATCGACAAACAATAAGCAGGAATATCTTAAGAAATAACTGAAAGAAAGGGACAAAATAAGGTAATAAGATATCCTGGCTCTTCCAGCGGTACATAAAATGGTGTTCTCCATTTAGTTCTCATGCTTCTCCTAGGAGTACAGAATTTCACAAAGGTGTAAAGGAAATCCAGGAGTGTGCATGTGTGTTAGACGATGTTTATGGGCCCCATCGTCATGTGGATATGAGAAATATAGTTTGCCCCTGGATGACCTATAAGTAACCTAGGAGGAGAATAGTTTTTATTGTACTCGCTGCATCAGATTTTTTGGTAGCAGAGGATGGTTTTCTATAGATTAGTTTAGTGATTATTGTTTATTGATTATTGATTATTTTCGATGACTAACACTTTATGTTGAGTCGCGTTATGTTATATGTAAGTTTTCACGCTTCTGGGATGTAGGAAGTGGAACACGTGTGGCAAGAGAAGTCACATGGAATTTGGTACATGGTCTGAATTCATTTTTGGTTATAACGCAGGTTGTGTTATGTTAGGGATTTCTGTGTGAAAAGTGTGTAAACGAAATAGCAAATCACGTTTACTTGTGAAACTTTGGCCTTAATTCTCAGGAGCCTAGTCTCCACATGTGTCTTATCCCCAGAGAAACGAGTAAATTGTTTGTTTGAAAGAAGGGTAAGGTAGAGGGAAGTGCTACTTTATCGGTGAGAGTAAATAATTCTGTGGTAGGGTAGAGGTAAGCGCTGCCTACTGGAAAAACAGGATTCTTGTGTAAAAGGACAAGGCTGTCACTTTGTTTAGCGAATCAGACTATGGAATTGTTTATTTGTTGTAACTAACGAAGAAAACAGTGAAAAGAAAATTGCCGATAAATTTTGTAAAGGAGGGGTAAAGAGTAGAAGTGACGTGGAAAAAGTGCCGCTCTAGGATTGGATAGTGCGCTAGTCACGTGAACACAGAGCAGGAGTGACGTAGAAAAGTGCCGCGCTGGGATTGGTTGGTTCGCGGACGGTGGGAATTGTTCTGATTGGTACTTTAGTGTGAGTCGCGCTGTAATTGGTCGAAGTTCGGTACACAGAAACAGCGTTAGAGTAAAGAAAAACAAATAGAAAACATGCCGTATTACGAGTATGAAAGGGAGAGAACGTCATGGACGACGAAATTGAAGAATTTCTTTAAGAAAGACAAAAAGGTTGTGACTAGAGAGGGACAAGTAATTCCTCCGCCGAAATCAGCAGCTTCACACATGATGCTGAAATATGGATATCATACGTGCATATGGTTGGACAATTGGGTAAAATATACAAAGAATGATGGAGCATTGGCTTTCCCTGAAAATGGTTCTTTTAATGTAGCGGTTTTACGGAATTTAAGAGAAAAGATGTTTAAATTGGAACCTAGACCTAGACCGACACAGTTTGAGGCTTTAACAGAATGGGAAGATGAGATGTACGAGCGAGAAAGATTCAGAGGAATGAAAGGTTATGAGTTTGTGCCCGGAAGATTGTGGGGAATGAATCATGAGGACAGAATAAAACGATGGAGATGTGCTAAGTAAGTAAGTCCGTTTTTATATATAGCGCAGCTACTCACCCTTACGGGTCTCAAGGCGCTGGGGGCCATCGTGGAAATTAAGTGAGCTATTGCCCAGAGTCACATGGTGCTGAGCTGAGCTGCCGCCGGAGCCGGGCATCGAACCGTGAACCCTGTGCTCCGAAGTCAGCTGCCCTGGCCGCTGCACCACACCTCTCCAACAGGTGCTAACATGACAGGAGGTTTGTTTCCAGCTTTTACAGTTGAGGAGGGGACTAAGAAAAAACGGACTGAGAAAAAGAAACATATAGAGAGAGAAAAGTATATGCATGAGAGCGAAACGGATGACGAATTGCTGGAAGATATATTAAATAGAAATCCACCTCCGTATCAGCAGAGTTCTACAGTGGTGACACCAAATGCGCCACCAATAGAGACTATGCGAAATAAAAGTCCGGAAAAGAGGAATGAGGTAAATAGGTCACAAGAACAAATGAGAACTTCTCAAAATGAGGGAATAGAAAGCGAAAATGCAAGCGAATTGGCAAGGACAACAAAAGAACTAACTGAGAAAATTAGAGAATTAACGAAAAATATGGAAGCAGTTACTGTGCCTGTAACAATAGGTCCAGTAATACCAGTTTTTGAGAATCAGAAAATTGATGAACGATCTTTGGTGATTCCCTTGAGTTCACAATTTGAGAGAGAAAAGGAAAGAATGGAAACAAGTCCAGGTACAAGCAATTTGGCTAGTGCTTACAGACCAAGTCCACCTGAAAATTTGACAATAAATGAGTGTAACGGTAGAAAAATACCTATGGTAACTGAATCTGCAACAGTGACACCTGAAAAGAGTGGAAATTGGACAGAAATAAATAGTACTCCCATAGGTCCGACTCCTGATGAGTTAAATGAGTGGATGAAAGCTTTTAAAATAAAAGAAACAGAAGAAAAACCATTAGATGTGATCAGATTGAAAATAGATATGGAAGAATTAATTCTAGGAACGATTGGTACTGAAAAGATAAAAAATTATCAGGATGATGAAATAATGTTTCTGTGCAAAAGTATAACATGGAGGGCAAAGAATTTACATGACAAATTAGAAGAAGTGGCTAGTGAGATCGGGATAGATTTTGCAAAAGTAAAAACATTGCAGAAACCATACAGAGTAGACTTTTGTGAAAAAGATATTGAAAATTTGAATACAGCAGGAAGGCTGACACAGATAAAGGAGTTGATTGTGTTGTTGAGAAAATGGGGTGATGTGGACAGGTGGAAGGTTAGATGGACAAAGAAGAATGAGAAAAGTATAGACAAAGGTTCATTGGCTTTTATGATAACAGAAAAAGAACCTGTTGTTAAAGAATACCCTATGAGAGAAACTCCAGGTGGTAGTTACGTGCATGTTCCCTGGACTAGGCAGGACATCCTGTCATTTACAAATGATTTTCCAAAGTTAAGAGAGAAGCCAGTTGAGTGGTACCGACAAGTAGAAAGGTTTGTAAAGGTCTCAAAAGTGTTGTGGATAGATTTGGATGGATTGTTTGACATAGTGGTACCAACGGATCTGTGGTCAGAATGTGAGATTACGGTTGACTGGCCAACTATAGAATATCCAAGAGATCCTAAGACAGGAGCTCCAGGACCAGATGTGATGAAGAAATACGACAAGGTGATTACCTTTTGAAGAATAAGATTCCTCCCAAAGAGACAGATTGGGTTAAGATTGATAGAACTACACAGGAAAGTAAGGAGTCTGTACATGCGTATTATGAGCGATTGTTATTGGTTTTCAAGCAGTATAGTGGTTATGAGGAATTGAGTGAAAAGGACATGAGTCATTTTGTATACCGATTTGTGTTTGGCCTGAAACAAGAAATAAGCGATATGATTAAGCAACATATGATAAACTGGCAGAATGGAAGTGTAGATGAGGTGCTGAGGTATGCTAAGTATTGTAGTGATGAAATAGAGAGTAAACAGCGTAAGTTGAAAGAAAAGGCAATGTGGGCACAAGTGAAAGTGGCAGAAAAACAAGAAGCCCAATTGGACAATAATAATGGAAACGAATCAGGACAGAATAAGATGCGACCAAACATAGGTAAAGGAAAAGGTCAAGTGAGTCTAGAAGAGGCAAAGAAGAAATGGCCATGTCATAATTGCGGAAAATTAGGGCATTGGAGAAATGAGTGTAAGTTCCCACCTAAACCTAATCCGGAACATCAATCATTAACTCACAGGTGCAGAATGAGGTAGTTGTTCAACAAAGTCAGGTGCCACAACCACCTCTTCCCAACACTGTTAACCAGCAAAGATACAGTACAGAAACAGGATTCTACGGAGGAGAGCAGGTAACACAGTTGCCGCGAGCAGCTAACATTTCTCAGTATTGGTTGCGTCAGAGTGAGGATGACCCGGATGAAAGTTTCTGACGGTGCGCAGGAGAGGGAAAGAGTGCGTGCTTGGCGCAACTCTAGAGGTAGATCAGTCTGGTCCCTTTGTGGATGGAGAAGTGAATGGTGCAAACGTAACATTCCTTGTCGATACTGGAGCTACCCGTTCTACTGTTAGATCAGTGGAAATTCCAAACCTTCCTCTCTCAGGTGAATACATCCAAGTGGTAGGAGTAGCCAATCAGCAGATTAAAACCCCACTTACTGAATTGGTGGAAGTAAAAATTGGTTCTTTTAGCAAAATGCATAAATTTGTAGTGTGCGATTGTAGTCCTGTAAATCTTTTAGGTCGTGACCTTTTGTGCAAAATGAATTGCACAATTTATTGTACGCCAGATGGAATAGATTTCCAGACTTCAGATGAAGATGTTTTGTATAAAGTAACTTTGATGAATCAAGAACCTGAAACGAATGGTTTATTTCCTGCATTTGATGCAGAAAAACTTCCAGAAGAACTGAAAAGTACAGTAAAAGAAAGTGTGTGGGATTTTACAGGAGAGGACATTGGATTAATGAGAGAAGTTCATCCTGTAAAAGTAACAGTGAAAGAAGGGATAATTTATCCAAACACGCCACAGTACAAATTAACTCCAGAAATAATTGAAGGAATAACTCCTGTGATAAACAAGATGATTGAACAGGGGATTCTGAAAGAAATCATGAGCAGTCCATGTAATTCACCTATTATGGGACTGAAAAAGCCAAATGGAACATATAGAATAGTACAGGATTTGAGAAAGATCAACAAAATAGTTGTACCATGTTGTCCAATAGTGCCAAACCCTGCAGTAATTCTATATCAAATCCCACATGAAGCTGAGTGGTACACTGTGATAGATTTGTGTCACGCATTTTTCTCTATTCCTTTGCATCCAGATAGCCAGCCATTATTTGCATTCCGGTTCGGAGAGCGTATTTTGGCATGGTGCCGAATTCCACAGGGGTATACAGAAAGCCCCTCAATTTTTAATCAGATTCTAAAGAAATCTCTGGAAGATTTAAAAATGCCAGAAAAATCAGTGATGGTGCAGTATATCGATGACCTATTGGTGGCATCGAAAACTAAAGAAGCATGTGTAAGTGACACAATTGCTTTACTGAACCATTTGGAGAAAAGAGGACATAAAGTGTCCCCTTCAAAATTGCAGTTTTGTCAGAAAGAAGTCCAGTATTTAGGGCATAAAATTGAGAAAGGAGTGCGGAAAATAGCGACAGAAAGAGTAAGAATGATTCAAGGAATGAGAGCACCAATGACTCAAAGAGAGGTAAGAATGTTTTTGGGAATGGTTGGATATTGTCGACAGTGGATAAGTGGATTTTCTTTGATTGCAAAACCCTTACAAAAATTGACAAAGAAAGATGTAAAGGACCCTTTTGAGTTAAACAAAGAAGAAATGAAATCTTTCAAAGAATTGAAAAAGAAACTGTGTGAGGCCCCTGCTTTAGGCATGCCTGATTATGAGAAGGATTTTGAGTTGTACTGCAGTGAAAGAGATGGATGTGCATTTTCAGTACTGGTACAAAAACACGGGACCATGAAAAGGCCAATTGCTTACTTTTCAGCTGTTTTAGATCCTATAGCAAAAGCATTGCCTGGGTGTCTGAAAGCAGTTGCTGCTACTTGTGTAAGTCTGGAACAAAGTGAAGGTATAGTGATGGGGTATCCACTGAGAGTGTATGTTCCCCATTCAGTAGAAATTCTTTTGACAAGAACAAAAACACAGTACATGACACATAGTCGGCTGACTAAGTACGAAAAAGTCATCTTGAGTGCTGAAAATGTGACCATAGACAGATGCATAAATGTAAATCCTTCTACATCATTGCCAGATGAAGAGAGTATAATTGAACAAGACGAAGTAGATCATGATTGTCTGAATGTGCTGGAATATTGCACAAAACCAAGAGCTGACATAAAAGATGAACCGTTAAAGGAATCGGATTATGTCATGTTTGTAGATGGTTCATGTTTACGCACAAAAGAAGGAGTGTTAAGCGCAGCTTACGCAGTATGCACAGTGGCAACTGTGATGGAAGCGTCTTGTCTGAAAGGAGTTAGGTCTGCCCAAGTTGCAGAACTAATTGCTTTGATTCAAGCATGTAAATTGGGGAAAAATGTACGAATCACGATTGTGACCGATAGCCAATATGGTTTCGGCATCGTACACGATTTCGGACAGATTTGGTCACAAAGAGGATTTCTGACATCTGCAGGAACACCTATTAGAAATGGAGATTATGTTAAAAAACTGCTTGAGGCGATACAGTTGCCTAAACAAATAGCTGTAGTGAAGTGCAAGGCGCATAAGAAAAACGAAGACTACATAGCGGTCGGCAATAATTATGCTGATGAGATCGCTAGATATTGTGCGGAAAACATGGCGTCACAGAACAAAAATAGAGAAAGGGAACATGTCTCTTGTCCTTTGCTTTTCACTAATACAGTCGAAACATGGGATGAAGTAAGGCAGTTACAAGAAACAGCAAGAGATGAGGAAAAAGATTACTGGATAAAAGCAGGATGTAGAAGACAGGAAAATAATGGTGTGTGGGTATACAGAGATGAAAGACCAGTTATGCCTGATAGCATGATTGCAGACATGGCACGGATGTACCATGGACAAGCTCATATTGGGAGAGATGCAATGATTAGACTTTTAGACAAACCTGGTATAACCCAAAATTCAGAGCCATTGCTGAAAGTCTTTGTCAAAGATGTCTTATTTGTCAACAGTTTAACCCAGGAAGAAAAACAGTAGTGAGTCTAGGAACAATAGGACGAGAAGGAGGTCCATTCACAAGAATGCAGTTGGACTTTATTGAGATGCCCCCTAGTAACAGATTAAGATATGTTCTAGTGGTTGTCTGTTTGTTCTCTCGTTGGGTGGAGGCATACCCCACAAGAAGGAATGATGGAACAACAGTGGCAAAACGTATGCTGCGAGAGTTCATTCCAAGGTATGGTTTTCCAGTCACGGTTGAGACAGATAGAGGAACACATTTCCAAAATGAGTTGATCCAATTGATTTGTGAAGCACTGAGTATTAAACAAAACTACATTGTGCTTACAGACCAGAGGCTTCTGGGGTAGTAGAGCAGATTAATGGAACAATTAAAAACAGGTTAGGAAAAATGTGTCAAGCTACAGGACTCAAATGGCCAGATGCACTGCCTCTTGTTCTGATGACAATCAGAAGCATCCCTGAAAAGAAAACTGGAGTCAGTCCCCACGAGATGATTATGGGACGAGCAATGAGACAAGCACACGTACCCGTCAACAAGTTATTAACTATAACTGATGATCTAGTACTGGATTATTGCAAGGGACTGGCTGATGTGGTGCGTTCTGTGTTTCATCAGGTTGGACCGGATGCGACCACTCTTGAAAGAAAACCAGCTCACGACTTGAATCCAGGAGACTGGGTCCGCATAAAAGTCCACAGGAGAAGAAACTGTCTAGTTCCGCGTTGGGACGAGCCAAGACAGGTAATCCTAGTGACAACGGCTGCCGTCAAGTGTGCAGGAGTGAAGAACTGGGTTCATGCCAGCCACACAATCAGAGTTCCAGAACCTACAGATCGACATGTGAGTCGGCGTCTGGAAGTGTGGGATAAAAGTTTAACGGCTGGGACAACAAAGATAAAGGAAAGGGTGCCAGAACTTGAAGATCGACCTGAAAGTCGACATCTGGAAACCCCAACGGCAAACACCTCTAGAGAAGAAGAGGAACAAGAAGAAGAAGAAGAAAGAAATTCAGAAATTCCAGAACTTGAAGATCGACCTGTAAGTCGACATCTGGAAATATCTGACACAACTTCAGGATCTGATGATTCAGCTGCAAACTGGGAAGAATTCCGAAAGAGAACTTGGGGTTATAAACCAATTAGAGAAGAAACTGAGCAAGAAATCGAGTTAGATGAACAACCAGGTACAAGTTATGGTGGAACTCCTTCAGAAACAATATTAATAGATGAAGTAGGGAAAGAAGTACACAAAAGATTAGAAAATCGAGAAGAACCCCGAGGAGCAATAGGGACAGATAGAGAAATAGAAGAACAGGGAAATTTAGAAACAGAAAAGGAGGAAAACACCAAATCGGAAAAACACCGAGGAGGGACAGTAATAAGGAAAACCAAAAGGAGAAGACAGATCCACCAGTAGGAGATGACGAGATTATAAGTTTCAAAATAAGAGACAATAGTGAGACAGTTGAAACAGAAACAGAAGAAAGTGGAGGAGAGGAAAAAGCAAAGACTGAATCAAGAAAAAGAAATTGGAAATCAGAAAGAGAAGAAAGAGAAGGTGAAGCCAAAAGGCCAAGAAAAGGAGATAATTGGCCCAACAGCTATGTAAGAAAATTGAGATATAGAATAATAAGAGCGGAAGACGAAGGTGCTGAACAAGTAAATGAAGTAACAAGTCAAAAGGGACAAGAAAAACCCAGTGGAAAAAGATTACAAAAGTCCAAAAGGACAAAGAAAGTGAATTCAAAATTTAAGTCACCTGAGTGGCTGTATATTGCACTAACTGATTACAAAGAAGAAGAAGAAAACACTCACGGAAACCAGAGACTGAGAAGTCGGATGGGCAAAGGTGAGATGCAACAAAAGTGAAGTGAAAACTTATAGTGCTTCTGCCGGACATGACAATTTTACTGGATGTGACAAATCACCGGATGTGACAACGAAAGAATTCTGGAGAGAATGAAAAGAAAGTACCAAGCAAAGACTTTTTGAAAGCAGAGTGGCATCTAAGTCATTTCTGAGGTGTAGTGACACAATTTTCTGAAACTTAACAAATAGAAAAAGAAAAATGGAAAATAATAGGGATAGAAGAGATAAATGTGAATTTATAAAGAGATGGTGCAAAATGTGCTGCTTTTGTACAGGGTTATTAATGACCATATGGATAGTTTTAGCAATCACAATTCCTATTAGTGTAGCTGTGATAGAAGCAAAAATGATACTAAACTGGAAAAAGAAACTAGTATTAAAGAACCAGTTATTTTAAGAAGTAGTGCAGAGTTGCATAAGGATAGGTCAGTAACAGATTTTTCAAAGAATGTTTTTACAAAGTTGTTGTATGAGTACGTAGAAACAATGGACGTAAGAGATTGTTATGTTTGTATGCAATTGCCTGCATCAGTATCAGAAGGTGTGACTTATCATCACCTACCTCTGACTTATGGAATAACATGTAGTGTAATAGCGAGCTTATTTTATAAAACAGGTAGATTAGAATCTTATTATACTGATATAGATAAGATTTTTGCAAACATTCCAGTAGTACCAGAACTTAACAAAGTAAAACCAGCAAAAGGTTTAGGAGAATTCTTTTAGAACATAGAAAATTAACGTTAGAAGAAATAATTAGTAACAACCTTACCTGTGAGTTAAAGAAAGAAGAAAAAGTATTTTTAGAAATGGTTGAAGAAAGAAGAATGAAATTTCAAAAGAAGCAATAAAAGAGGAAGGAAAACGCTTATGGACGTTTGAGGAAGGAAATCATGAAGGGAAAAAGATAAATGCAGCAATGACATTAGACTGGCCGCAAACAGGAAAGTTGTGCATTAGGAGAAATAAGACAGTCTATGACAATTACTTTGTAGGTTCCAGTATCTGCCATGACAATTATCAAATTCTGGGAGGTTGGGGATTCAAAGGTGGAAAGGACCCAATATTTCCAGGTATCTATTATATTTGTGGGAATAGAGCTTATTACAGGTTACCGGACCATTGGTATGGAACTTGCTATGTAGGCCTGGTCTTTCCAAAATTTTTTCACATGGACAGAGAAGAAAAGGGAACATACAAGATGATTAATAGATTTACACGTAGAAAGAGGGAAAGTTTTTCAGAAATTGTAGGTGATATTTTTGGAGCATTGATACCAGCAGTGGGAATATCTTTGAATGCATTTAAAATTCGGAAGTTATCCACAGTAGTAGATCGTTTGTCTACAGATACTGCGGGAGGGTTCTTAATGGTAAATACCGAAATGGTTGCCATGAGAGCTATGGTGATGCAAAATCGGCTTGCCCTTGATATTCTTTTGGCAAAAGAGGGTGGAGTCTGTGGAATGTTGAAAGTCCAACATTGTTGTACTTACATTCCTGATAACAGTGAAAATATACAGAAGTATATTACAAATATTACCAGTTTGCACAAAGAATTAGTTCCACTGGAGGTTGAAAGTGTTTTGGGAAAACTTGGTAGAGGGTTTTCCTCAGTAGCGAATTGGTTAACTAGGATGAGTAGTCTAGTGATAGGGAAAGTTATAATAGTAGCAACAATAGTAATATTGTTGGCCATGACATTGAAAATAGTAATAACATGTATAAAGAGAAAAGTAAGACAGAATAAGATAAGAAGAAATAACAGATTAATGAGAGAAAGAGAGAGAGAAATGGGTGAAATTGAGTTGGAGAAAATGAAAGAAAGCATGTACAAAGAGACTAAAAGGCAAGATGAAGAAGAAACAGATGTATAAATAACAGAAGGCAAAGGATGAAAGACATGCTGCCTGAAAAGAAGTATGACTTGGGTTTATGTGGTGATTTAAAAATCACCAAAGGGGGATTGATGGAGCAGGGAAAATAAAAAATGTAACCCCTAACAAATTTTATAAATTATTAATAAAATGTTCGTTTAAATGTATTAATCAACACTGTATGTGTGGGAATGATAATATGCCAATGTGTGTGCTAAATAATCTATTAATAAATGTCCGTGTGTCTAAATTATAACGTAAAAATAAATGCATACTAATAAAAATAAATGCATGTTATTGGGCTTCATAGAAATAAAACGTGTCGTTGCAAAAACAAATAGTGATGGTAAGTAAGGAACAGCTTAAATGTTGCTTTCTGCTAGGTAACAACTAATTGGGGTACGTAGACGGGAGGGAAACGAAAGGGATATTTTTCTCTATTTTAATTATGTTTTGTTTGCCTCAAATTAGTGCTTCTAAAGTATAACCGAGTGGCGAGATAAAATGGCCGCCAATGGGAAGATGTGCGCAGGCGCAAGGGAACACATGACACGGGATGAAATTGGAGAAAGCTCAACCTCGTGATGTTTCTGAGAGGCTAGGATGCAAGAAATGGTCAAGGCTGGTGTGACCTAATTGAACTGATAGTGTGCCATGATGATCAGCAGAGAGCCCGTGGGAAACAAGTCTAAGAGAAAGGACAATGACTGCGGAGTTCTCGAATGTGTCGAAAGAAGTTACAAATGAACTGATCGAATCGGATGGAAATGTTTAAGCGTATGGGAAAGGAAATGATCCAAGGACCCTTGAATCCAAGAGAACTTGATTAAAGAATGAATAAGCTGACATGCATGGACCAATGAAAGAAAAGCGTGATATTAATGTTGCAACAGTTAGTTAGCAAAGTTAGAATTAGGGTATAAGAGGGCCTACTCTTAGTGGGAGGGGGTCAGTTGATGTCAGTCGTGGTTGCAGTCACAGTCAGGAGAGGAGTTGAAGAGTCGTGTTGGTGGCTTCCAGTGCTGGGTGGTCCTGATCGATCCCTTACTGAGCGGGAGATGCTGGAAAGACTGTTAGAGGAGACGGGTTGCAGGTAGCTGATGCTGACGAGCTGAAGTTGCTGTTGCTGTCTTTATTTTACAGTTTAGTATGAGAATCAGGCTATTTCTAATTCCTAACTTAGGTTAGAAATCATTAGGCTAAATTAGGAAGCTAGGCAGGTAATTAGGGTTTTGGCTTCATGACAAAATTTCCTTTCTGCAATAAATTGATTATGCTTAATAAAATTGTGAATTTAAGAATGAATAATTGAATAAAGTATTAAAATTCTTTTCATGCTTTTTAAATTATATAAAATTTAAGATTCTTTAAACACAAAATGACTCAGTGGTTATTTTCCTAAATGATTGTGACATAAGTAATTGGTTATTGTGATTCAGCTGGTCTTAATCACTATGAACTAATTTCTTAAATGAATGATTCATCGACAAACAATAAGCAGGAATATCTTAAGAAATAACTGAAAGAAAGGGACAAAATAAGGTAATAAGATATCCTGGCTCTTCCAGCGGTACATAAAATGGTGTTCTCCATTTAGTTCTCATGCTTCTCCTAGGAGTACAGAATTTCACAAAGGTGTAAAGGAAATCCAGGAGTGTGCATGTGTGTTAGACGATGTTTATGGGCCCCATCGTCATGTGGATATGAGAAATATAGTTTGCCCCTGGATGACCTATAAGTAACCTAGGAGGAGAATAGTTTTTATTGTACTCGCTGCATCAACGGCCAAGATTTAAAACTAGAGAAGCCGCTCTTTGCATTTAGGAAGAATAAAAATATCAAAAATAGTCTAGTTAATACATATAGGGACCATAATAAGGAGGCACAAAGTACATTACAGGGCACCAAAGCAATTGGTAACCACAAATGTGGCACATGTTCAATTTGTGAACACTGTTTGGTTGCCAAAAACATCAAGTTTAATGGCCAAGAAATTAAATGTAACAGCCTTAACAACTGCCGGAGCAAGAACTTAATCTATTTGCTGATTTGCCCATGTGGCCTGGGCTACGTGGGCGAAACTAGCAGAGAACTTAGATTTAGGGTGCAAGAACATAAATCAGCATTAAGAACAGGAAAAGAAAATGCACTCCCTAACTGAGCATTTCTCTAGTGCTAACCATGGCTGCAATGACTTGCAGTGGTTCATACTGGAGAAAATAACCGGCAATATGAGAGGTGGAGATCTTGAGAAAAAGAGAAAACTAAGGGAACAATGGTACATCTGTAAGTTAAACACGGTTCAAAGTGGCCTTAATTCACGTGAAGATTGGATGTCTATAATTTCCTGAGACTAGCACCCAAGGGGCTATGTGTCTCGAATCAATGAATACAGCACCCCATTGAGAACCAGTTCTTGGCTTTTGAGTTGATGAAACCATGGGGTATGGGTCTAGAATTAATGAATACTGCACCTTTCTTATCACTAGTTCTTGACTTCTTTAGTTGATGAAACCACTCTCGAAATAGAGAAGGAAAAAGTCACTTATTCATTAATAGATTGTACCTTATCAAGATCTATATCAGGTATGGTTCAATTAAAATTTATCTTTTAGATAACATTTGAGCCTTGAACAGCGGAATAAATGTAACCATCCTTGGAGGGGAGAATTAGATGAGAGGAGACAAGGTTTATAAGGGAGTGTGATCGCTGCATGCACTAAATAAAGTTGGATTTCTCGTTACCTACATCGTAGGTTACTTTTGAAAAAATAAGAGAAGTAATACCAAGAAATAGCACATGGTGGCGCTGTTCGCAGTGTTTAGAACAGTACATGTCCACTTGTGATTACGTAAGTACGTTAGGCACGCAGATTAGAGTGAATGAAAACCGAGGCTTAAATAGCGCGGGAATCGTGCAGGTAAAAAAGATCATTACAAACAACTCGGACGGAAGTAGGGGCCGCCAGTTTGGTTACTCGACAAGGTGAGCAGGGTGAAGAATGGGAGAATTCCTTGCTTTATGGAGGAGGAGATAGGGATAAATGGGTGTTGGGACACGGACATTTTTAATCAGAAGTACTATCTGTGTCAGAATTTAGGACAGAATGCCGGTAATAATTTATTAATAGTAAACGGGAGAAACAGACATGAATATAGAACCCGTTTGTTATGAGTGGGAGATAATCACACTAGGTCAAAAAACAAGATGTGTTTATGTCCCCTGCTATTGGATTTAGTAATAAATGTATAAGAAAAGGATTTTTGCCAAAGGGGTTGATATGTTTTATCTCTTAGATTAATGATAAAGAGAAAACTAGTTGCTATTATATATAAAAATATATGTTAATATTACATACGACTTAGATATCAACCCGCCAAGTTAGGGGATAGTAGATTTAAGCGTATACATGTTTTACTGATGTAGGCTTTTGTTGTATTTTAGAGCAAGGTATAATATGCACTGAGGTGAAAAGGAACAGACGAAATTTGCATGAGGAACAGATTTCTAAAGGATAAGCATTCCTTGTTACGAGCTTGAAATAACAAGCGCACATTTGGAATAAAAGCGGGTATACTTCACTATTGATTTTAATGAGGTATGTATTCTAATTAGGGATAAGGGATAGTCTATGACAAATGATGAGGTAACATGATTACGAATAGCCTAACTAGGTTTTAATTTTATCACCAATACAGCCCAAAACAAGCCAGATGCGTGTGATGGAATCATAAAACGGGGGACTGGAACAGCGCGCCGTAGTGGGCTCATCTAGGAGATTCATATTAGTAAGTCCTCAGTATCCAATATGCGTCATAATATAGCTAGAGGGAGAAATAAAATAAAAAGAAATCCCCATAATACTAAATAAAAAACAGAAAGTATAATGACGTTTTTTCTGTGTGTTCCTAGATTAAAGAATAACAAATCCTCATAGATGGATGGAAGAGCATAATAATTTTTATTAAGTACACTACAGAGTGAAACATCGTTCACCTGCCTATTTAGTAAGTTGAAATATACCCCCTATATAAAAGTATGATGGGAGGTGAATATGAACAGTAAAAGAATATATTGGATTGTTATGAATGGATGTAGTGTTATGTGTCAATATATGTACTTTTAGTAATCGGAATGGCTACATATTATTGATTTGAGTGAGTATGGGTATTTGTGTGGGACTTTTGGCATGGTGAAAAGGCACTGATGTGGCTTGGTGGCCTGCAGGTTTGGCACCAAAGTGTTTTTCATTTTCATTGTTTGAAAAATTGTGGTCATTTATACAAAGACTATGGTGTTATTGACTGTAATTTTATGAAGCATTGTTTGATTGAATTCATGAAAAGTATTGATGATTATGGAACAATGATATGTAAGGTTATTATTTATATTATATATATATATATATGTTTACATTATAGATTTTTAAAGGACGGGAGTACATAATATAACGGTCTTGATAAAGAAGGTGGAATGAGATAAAGCTCTTCGAAACGGTCAACGCTCTTTTCTGTTGCCATAAATCCATCTATACGAACAACACCCTAGATATTGATGATACACAAGGCACCAGGGTGTTTGTACATAAGTTTAACCGTGGATTATGGCGATTTATGACAAAGATTAATGTCTGTTTTAACTCTCGTGTTATGATTTTTGTAGTATTGTGAATGTGATTAATTGTTTTTAGTATTGTTTCATATTTTTCATGATGATGGTATGGACAATAATGGTTTTAACTTGTAACTAAAACATTTTTTTTTTTTAATTTTGTATAAAATAATAAATGGTTTTAATAAATTACAATCATTGCCTTATGAACAATAGATGTTTGTGCCAATACATTGTAGCCACCAGTTGAGCGGTGACCTTTATGAATGGTGAGTGTGTGTGTGAGTCAGAGTTTGGCATATGAGAGAAGGTGTGAATGAAACAATATATTAAAACAATCCCAGAGGACAATAATTTTTAACCTTTTGTCTTAACCCTAGTCCTTTGGGTGTCCAAGGGTTCCTCTCTTTTTTTGAAAGAATCCATTTTGTGATGCCAGGGCTCTGTAAAGAAGATACCGGGTAGGCCGGTTTGTACATGTCTCTCCCTCTAGGAGGGTGGAATGCTACCCCCGCTGCCAGAACTGGCGGGGGGGTAGTATTCCAAGATGTTTGACACCAAACACGACATGTTTCCGTGCAGCCATCCCAAAGTTAGCATTTACCGTGAGGTTATAATGCACTTAAGAGTATATGGTCAGGCTGCACTACAAACAGCATCAGAGAAGGGTCTCCGAATGCTGCAGAGGGGCTCTGCTCATGCACGGGCACCCTCTCACATAAGAACCAAGCACTCTGCCTTCAGGATTGATAAGGCCTGCCATAGGAGTGACTTATAGGTTTATATGTGTGCATCTATGCAGTGATATAGGTAACCTATATCACAGTAAGGGGTGCATGCACCTCCTTACCCAGGTTGCAGTAGCAGACCTGTGGTGTCATTTTGGCTGGCCTTCCAGGGGTGGCATAATACTAAGGGTGGGCGGAATTTGCGGAGTTGCGTTCCGCAAAATTCCACAAAACGGCAAGAAATCTCCGCAAGCATGAGGAATTTCGCGTGCTCATGGAGATTTTGCTGCGCCCGTTGAATCCTGCCCTGCATATTTATCCACGAAGATGCCACCGTTTTGTGCAATACCTCTAGTCACCTGGAGTACTTTCTACTGGCTAATCGGTAAGTGCTACCTCGTTGGGTAAATGTATAGTGCCTTTCCTACACTATGGAAGAGATGGAGAGAAGGCACACCTGCTTAACCACGCTCACGAATTCTGCACGAGGATTGCGTTCGATGACATGAATTGCACTTTTATATTTTTTTTTCTCTTGTACTGTTTTATATATTGCTTTTATGGATGGCTAATTGCCACAGAATAAAGTTATATATTGATATTGATACTGATAGTAACTTATTACAGTTGGCTTGTGACATCATCATAATGCTTGCTATCAGAGGCAGCAGCCATGGAGCACATAGAGAAAACGAGATTTGCTCATTTTGTGTTTATGATCTGATTTTGTAAAATAAAGACTGATCAGTGTAAAAGATATAAAAATGGCAGCATGTTTATTTTTACGCTATAATTCATTACAGGAAAAATTCTATCTGTGTGTTACTACTCATTCTGAGCTCTTCTTGTGTCGAGGATCTGATGATTGTACGTTGTGTATTGGGGGAGGAGCAAACGATTGAGCGAGCAAGCAGTGCAGCGGGCAGAGTAAGCGAGGAGACGCCACCGCCACAGCGAAAGGGCATTTGTGGCATTTTTGTGCCGGTACAGAGGATTGTGGGCAACCGGAGCAGTCCGGATTGACTCTGTGTATTGCCCAGCCTGCCCCGCCTGCTGCCTGCCACCTGCCGCCTGCTGCACTGCCACATCAGGAGGAGGTGGTAAGTGAGGAAACACAGTAGGATGGCTGCCTAAGGCATCCCATGGGGACGAGCCAGACCACATGGTAGTGACCCACTGGGTGGAGTGCAGCTTGCGTGACTGCTTGAGTGGCGTGTTGGTTCACCTTATGTAGCAGCCTCCAGTGACTCAATTCTCCTACATGTGGCTACTTGTGGCTGCTCGCTGGCATTGAACATTTGCCAGAGGCCCCTTTGGCCTTGGGTGAATTGTAATTGAATCGTAGGCGTGCTCGTGCCCCTCCCTGGTCGCTTGTGGCCTGGTTTCTACTTAGAGGAGGTGTGGCAGCACTTATAAGAGACAAAGGCCCGAGATAACAAGGGGGTGTTGTTTCATTAGTAGCATACAATGGAAGGAAGTTCCTCGTAACTCGCAGAAGCGTCCCCTCTAGGTTCGGGTGTGGCTTGCGGATCTCGGGGTCCCAACCCCCACCTCCGGTATTTAATACACCTGACTGCATCTGACTGCATCCCTCATGAGTATTTCTGGGGGAATCATGATGGCGAAAGAACTTCGATCCAGGAGAATTCTCTTGTCTAGACTTTGTCAAAAAACAAAATATAATCCGATAAGGAATAAACCACCCCCACCTTGGAATCATCGAAGGGAGTGGCATTATTTCCACAGAACCTCTGAAGAAATTTCCACTACCAGGTCCAGGTTGCTGCCAGGGTTGACCATGAGTCCAACGACGAGGGAGACATCCCAATCGGTGCTTTCAGAAGGACTAGGTGGGCTAAATAGTTTAATCAGCAACAAAACTTAGCAACCCATTTACGTCCATCGATGAGTAGTGAAAAGGAGGCACTGCAAGTATCAAAAGGTTCTCAAACACCTATTGTGTGACATTATACACTATCATGGCTCACGAATTCTGCACACCTGCCCTGCATATTTATCCACGAAGATGCCTCCGTTTTGTGCAATACCTCTACTCAACTGGAGTACTTTCTACTGGGGATTACACGGGATTGCGCTCGGGAAAATCAAGGATGCAAAGACCTCCATCGGGGATCATGATTCATTACAGCTAATGTTTGACGGTAGATATGGGCAGAAAGCACTCCTGCTTAGCCTCGACCTTGCTCACAAATTTTTTGTGCTGATTAATGCGTTGCAGAATTTGAGCTTCAACTTGGGCACCTGCTTCAGTGCTTTTTCTTGCACCCGAATTCCGTTCCTCCGCGGATCGCGGAAGTTTCGACATTTCCGCGTTCCGCGCGGAACGCGGAAATGCCGAAATTTTGCAAGTTCCGTGAGCGGAACGGAATTTGCCGCCCACCCTTACATAATACATGCTTCAGCCCCTGGCAGGCCTCTGGGGTACCTATGCCCTGGGTACATAGTATGCCATATACTAGGGACTTATAAGGGCACTCCAGATTCCAATCAGAGATGTACCTAAGGTACATGGAAACCATTTTAGAGAGGAAGCAGCTAGGCTGGGGTTCTGATTAGCAGGGCCCCAGCCAGACTAAAGTAAAAAAACAGTGAAGCATCAGCAAAAAGTGGGGGTACCCATGTGAAGCAGATCCTACTCTCCTACACTCTGTTGCTTCTTTCTGCACTTCTCTCGCCTCTTTCTGCATCCTTCTTGCCTGTTTCTGCACCTCACTTACCTCTTTCTGCACCTCTCTTGCCTCTTTCTGCACCTCTCTTGCCTCTTCCTGCACCCCACTTGCCTCTTTCTGCACTTCTCTTGCTTTTTTAACTTCTTTGTTCTTTCAGCAACTCTCTTATCTCTTTCATGACTTCTCTTGCTTCTTTCTGCACCTCTGATGCTTCTTTCAGCACTTCTCTTGCTTCTCTATGCACTTGTCTTGCCTTTTTCTACACCTCTCTTGCCTCTTTATGCACTTCTCTTGCCTCTTTCTGCACTTCTGTTGCTTCTTTCAGTACTTCTCTTGCCTCTTTCTGCACACCTCTTGCCTCTTTCTGCACCTAGGTTGGTTCTTTCTGCACTTGTCTTGCTTCTTTCTGCACCTCTGTTGCTTCTTTCTGCACCCCTCTTGCCTCTTTCTGCACCCCTCTTCCCTCTTTCTACACCTCTTTTGTCTCTTTCTGCACCTAACTTGCCTCTTTCTGCACTTCTCTTGCTTTTTTCCGCACCTCTCTTGCTTCTTTCTGCACCCCTCTTGCCTCTTTCTGTGCCGCTCCTGCCTCTTTCTGCATCCCTCTTTCTGTACCTCTTTTGCCTCTTTCTAGACCCCTGTTCCCTCTTTCTGCACTTCTCTTACCCATTTCTTCACCTCTCTTGCCTCTTCCTGCACATCTCTTCCTGCACCTCTTTTGCTTCTTTCTGCACTTATCTTGCCTCTTTCTGCACCTCTGTTGCTTCTTTCTGCACTTCTCTCGCCTCTTTATGCACCCTTCTTGCCTGTTTCTGTACCTCACTTACCTCTTTTTGCACCTCTCTTGCCTCTTTCTGCACCTCTCTTGCCTCTTTCTGCACCCCACTTACCTCTTTCTGCACTTCTCTTGCTTTTTTCTGCACCTCTCTTTGTTCTTTCAGCAACTCTCTTATCTCTTTCATGACTTCTCTTGCTTCTTACAGCACCCCTCAGCCTCCTATTTAAAACTTCTCCGCCAGACCATGAGCAGAAATGCCTATAATAGGAACATCCTCAATTCTAAAAAAGAATTCTTCAGATCAGAACTGGGGAACGCTAAGAACAGACCTCGCAAGCTCTTCGAAATGGTCAAACACCAATCTAACAAACTGGCCAAAACCTCCAAAGAAACCCCTAAATCCCTAATAAGATGTGAGGAATTCTCCTCCTTCTTCTCTGACAAATTTACTGCCCCAGGAAACAAACTTAGATCTGCTACCTACTCCCAACCCCCTCCGGAACTGCCTCATCTCTCCACGCTGCCCCCTCAGATAGCACCCAAAAACCAAGCACACTGGTCCAACTTCAAAGTTTATGACGACCATTCTGTCTCGAAAATTCTATCCTCCTTAAACCCAAACAACCACTTTAATGACCCACTCCCCTCTAACTGCTTAGCCGCCACCTCCCAATCTTTCATTCCTAGTTGGACTGCAATAATTAACACCTCCCTTCTTCAGGGGTCAATACCTGATTCTCTAAAAGCCGGACAAGTCATCCCCATCTTAAAAAAACCTGCACTGAATCCTGCTTCCCCTGACAACTTTAGACCTATATCCAATATCCCACTCCTCGCTAAAGTTCTGGAGAAATGTGTGCAACAGCAGTTGAGCCAACAAATCGCCAACTTCAACCTGCTAGAAGATTTCCAATCTGGGTTCAGGCCTGGGCACAGCACTGAAACCACCATTCTCCACATCGTGGATGATGCCCTCCAAGCCCTTGACCAAGGCAAAACCTGTCTCCTAATCCTCTTAGATCTATCCTCGGCTTTCGATACGGTCAACCACGAAAAACTCCTCGAACGCCTCAAACTCAGGATGGGACTGGATGGCCCCGCTCTCGAATGGTTTAGGTCCTTACTCCAGAACTGCTCTCAGAGATTCCTAATCAACGGTAACTTGTCCGCTCCCTCTCCGATTACGGTCGGAGTCCCCCAAGGATCAACCCTTTCCCCTACCCTTTTCAATCTTTACCTCGAACCGCTAGCAGAAGTACTACGCACTGCCAATATCTCCTACCACATGTATGCCGACAACACCCTGATCTACATCAAAATCTCTTCTCCTGAGGAGATTCTTTCCCTGAATGAGGCCTTTAAGCTGACTGTCCAATGGCTCACCTCTAACCAGCTCAAACTAAACGCAAAAAAAACAGAATTTCTTCTAATCTCCCCACCCAAAACCAACCCTGACATTCAGGAATGGACTAAGGCGATCACAGCCTTAAACTGCCCACCGACCATAGTGGACTCTGCCAAATCCCTTGGAATAACTAGGCCTGGGTGGAAAACTACGCTACGCTCGCGTAGTTTGCGTAGTTTGCGCAACTACGCACTACGCGAATTGCACGTAGCACAGTGCAAAAATGCGTAGCGTAGTGTAGCGGGCATTTTTTGCTTGCTCGCGGTCCTCAACGTCAAGTTGGCGACCGCGAGCGAGCAAAATGACATCACGGCGAGACTTTTCTCGTTCGCGATCAGCAACATCAAGTTGCCGATCGCGAGCGTGGAAAATAAACCTCCCGGCGAGATTCTCAACGCGGGAGGTCAGGTTTCTCATTGCGAGTGGTCGCGTATGCTCGCAACCGCTCGCGATGAGAAACTACCAGTCCACGTTGAGAAAACTGCTGCTCGAGTACAAATCTACTCGAGCGGCAGAAAACGACCGCTTGCACTGTGCAAGATGCCGTTTGCAATGATTGCACAGTGCGGACAAGCATCCGGCACTGTGTAATCATTGCAAACAGCATTTCCTACCGCACTACGCAGTTCGCGTAGTGCTACGCGTAGCTCGTGTAGTGCGAAGTGAACTTCGCGTAGCTATGCGTAGCGCTACTACGCGAACTACGCCCAGGGTTTAGACTGCAGTTTGAACATGCGTGACCACATCAACTCGATGGCCAAAACCGCCAGCTTTCACCTGAGCTATCTAAGAAAACTGAAACCCTTCCTCGACACTCCCGACCTAAAAATGGCAACCCAGGCACTAGTCATCTCCAGAATAGAATATGGTTGCTCTACCCTTTCAGGTCTACACAAGAACTCTTTGGCCCCATTGAAAGCCTGCCTCAACGCCGCCGCCGCCAGACTCCTAACAGGTTCAAAGAAATTCGACCACATCTCTCCCCACCTTAAAGCTCTAAACTGGCTTCCTCTCGAGGCCAGAATTCAACTTAAGCTGGCTTGCATCACGCACAAGGCTCTTTACTCCAATTCCCCAGCATATATCGCCCAAAAACTCGTGATATCCGGAGGAGCCAGAAGCTCACGGTCCGCCAGAGACATGTTGCTCCAACCAGCACGCTTGCGGAAAAAAAAAAACGTACAATCGGGCCTTCTCTGGGACCGCCCCAAGAATATGGAACTCCGCCATCAGAAGACTTCTGTCTCTGGCACACTTCAAACAGGAGGCCAAAACTTTCCTAATGGGCAAATTCCTCTCCTAACGCTCGCATTTCAATCACCTCAGCGACTTTGTTTCACATACTACTACGACATTACCCACAGTTTTTCCGGAAGATACTTACCCGGCACTTCTGAGCATCCCACCTGGGAATTGAGACTGCCTCTCTTGCATATTGTTTCTATCTGTTTTTATCCCAAATGTATCCGTGATTTGTTACTGCTTATTCTTCTTTCTTTTGTTGTTCAATGCAGCTACCTGCTCTTCCCCAACTGTATCCACCCATCCTAAGTCTTGTATACCACCTGTCAATCCTGTAAAGCGCTCCGATACCCTCACGGGTCTGGTTCGCGCTCTATAAAACTCAAAAATAAAAATAAAATAATAAATAAATAAAAATTAAACATATAAAAATAACACATATTATAATGTTAATTACATATAATAAAAACCTACAAATATGATATTAAAAAAAATACTAAATACATTTATAAACAATATTTATTTAAAAGAAACCAATATTCACAAAAAAATTATTTAAAACATAAATGTATTTATTTTATTTCCTACACTATAACACCACACCAATAAAAAAAGACATCAACATTTTTCTTAAAATGTATTTCCATAATTAACATAATTAATATTAAATTTAAAATATATTATTATTAAAAAAAGATAATAAATGTTCATTGATTACACATTCTTTAACACTATAATATCCACAACACACACCTAAAATTAATTACACAATTACGATTAATAATTACTAAATAACTAATTTAAATTAATTAACAACTAATTAATAATTCATCAATAACATTTAAATTAGTTCCCACCCTTCCCACCATTTACACCTATAAACACCACAACACACACCTAAAATTAATTACACAATTACCATAATTAATTACTAATTAATTTAAATTAATTAACAACTACTTATCAAACAATTATTAATAAATTAATTTACACATTTAACACTATAACATCACAATTTTACAAATATTAATAAATACAAATTATTCCATAAATGTTATATAATTAAATTACTTCCCACCCTATTCCCCTATAAACCCACAACCCACTACAGAACTAAAAACGCAAAATTCAAAAAAAAAAATTAATAACTACTAAAAATAATCAATAGAATTTATATAATTAAA